>ML662497.1:2150399-2384062 GCA_007570785.1 Antilocapra americana
CACCAGCCCCGAGCATCATTCCTGGGCTGGCGATTGATTAGACACATGACAATTAACATGCTTCAATGCCCTTCTCCCATATCATCCCACCCTTACCCTCATCCACAAAGTCCATGAGTCTATTCTATACATCTGCGTTCCTTTTGTTGTCTCCCATGTTGGGTTCTCGTTACTGTCTTTCTAAATTCCATATATATGTGTTAATATACTGTATTGTTGTTTTTGCTTCTGGCTTACTTCACTCTGGATAATGGGCTCCAGTTTCGTCCATCTGAGTAGAATTGCTTCAAATGAATTTTTTTTTAATGCTGAGTAATATTCCATTGTGTATATGTACCACAGCTTTCTTATCCATTCGTCAGTTGATGGGCATCTACGTTGCTTCCATGTCCTGGCTATTGTAAACAATGCAGCGATGAACATTGGGGTACACGTGGCTCTTTCAATTCTGGTTTCCTCGGTGTATATGCCCAGCAGTGGGATTGCCGGGTCATATGGCAGGTCTATTTGCAGCTTTTTAAGGAACCTCCACACTGTTTTCCATAGTGGTTGTACTAGTTTGCATTCCCACCAACAGTGTAACAGGGTTCCCTTTTCTCCACATCCTCTCCAGCATTTATTGCTTGTAGACTTTTGGATGGCAGCCATTCTGACTGGTGTAAAGTGGTACCTCATTGTAGTTTTGATTTGCATTTCTCTGATAATGAGTGATGTTGAGCATCTTTTCATGTGTTTGTTAGCCATTTTTATATCTTCTTTGGAGAAATGTCTGTTAAGTTCTTTGGCCCACTTTTTAATTGGGTTGTTTAGTTTTCTAGAATGGAGCTGCAGGAGTTGTTTGTATATTTTTGAGATTAATTGTTTGTCTGTTGTTTCATTGGCTATTATTTTCTCCCATTCTGAAGGCTGTCTTTTCACCTTGCTTATAGTTTCCTTTGTTGTGCAAAAGCTTTTAATTTTAATTAGGTCCCATTTGTTTATTCGTGTTTTTATTTCCAATATTCTGGGAGGTGGGTCATGGAGTATCCCGCTTTGGGTTATGGCAGAGAGTGTTTTGCCTATGTTATCCTCTAGGAGTTTTATAGTAGTTTCATTCTTTTACAAGTGGCTGTCCAGTTTTCCCAGCACCACTTGTTAAAGAGGTTTTCTTTTCTCCATTGTATATTCTTGCCTCCTTTGTCAAAGATAAGGTGTCCATAGATGCGTGGATTTATCTCTGGGCTTTCTATTCTGTTCCATTGATCTATATTTCTGTCTTTGTGCCAGTACCATACTGAAAGACAGTATTTTTTAACAAATGGTGCTGGAACAACTGGATATCTACATGCAAAGTAATGAATCAAGACACAGACCTCACTCCCTTCACAGCAATTAACTTGAAATAGATCATAGACATAAACTTTAAGTTTAAAAATATAAAACTTTTAGAAGATAATATGGAGAAAATCTAGGTGACTTTTTAGATACAATGACTTTTTTAGATACAATGACTTTTTTAGATATAACACCAAAGGCAAGAGAAAACATTGAGTAACTGGACTTCATTAAAATTAAAACTTCTTGACACTGCCAAGGGAATGAGGAGATAAGCCACAGACTAGGAAAATAAATTTCAAAAGACAATTCTAATAAAGGACAATTATCCAAAATATGGGCTTCCCTTGTGGCTTAGCTGATACAGAATCTGCCTGCAATGTGGGAGACCTGGGTTGGATCTCTGGGTTGGGAAGATCCCCTGGAGAAGGGAAAGTCTATCTACCCCAGTGTTCTGGCCTGGAGAATTCCGTGGACTCTATAGTCCATGGGGTCTCTCAAAGTTGGACACGACTGAACGACTTTCACTTCACTTCATCCAAAATATACAAACAACTCTTAAAACTCAGTGATACGAAAATGAACAACTCACCTAAAAAATGGGTCTGGGTCAAAGACCTGAACAGACATCTCACCAAAAAAGACATACAGATGGCAAGTAAGCATGTGAAAGATATTTAACAGCATTTATCATTAGGGAATTGTAAATCAGAATAATAGTGAGATGCTTCTGTACATGACCAAAATCCAAAACAACAAAATCCAAAACAGCATCAAATGTTGATGAGAATAGGAACTTTCATTTGTTGCTGGTGAGAATGCAAAAACAATTTGGTAGTTTCTTACAAAACTAAACTTACTTTTACCATGTAATCCAAAAATTGTGCTCCTTGGTACTTATCCAAATGAACTGCTATGGCCACATAAAAATATGCATACAAATATCTGTAGGAGATTTATTTTATAATTGCCAAAAATTTGGAAGCAACCAGAATGTCCCTAAATTGGTGAATGGATAAATTACTGGTACATCCAAACAATGAACATTATTTAGCACTCAAAATACATGAGCAGTCAAGCCCTTAGAAGTAAAGGAAGAATCTCAAACTCGTATTACTAAGTCAAAGAAGCCAATCTGAAAAGGCTACACACTGTATGATCTCAACTTTATGACATTCTGGAGAAGGCAAAATTATGAAGACAGTTAAAAAAACTCGTGGAGGGTTTCCCTGGTGGCTCAGCGGTAAAGCATCTGGGCTGCCAATGCAGGAGACACGGGCTCAATCCCTGAGCTGGGAAGCTCCCACGTGCCGTGGAGCAACAAGGCCGTGCAGCATAACTACTGAACCTGTGCTCCAGAGCCCGCTGAATCCTGCTTGCCCTCGAGCTCACACTCTGCAGCAAGAGAAACCACAGCAATGAGAGGCCCGTGCAGTACAACGAACAGCAGCCCCCAACTTGCTGCACCTAGAAACAGCTCACGAACGACAACGAAAACCCAACACAGCCAAAATAAATAGATATAATTGTTTATAAAAAAATAAAGACTAATGATTATCAGGGTTAGTGGGAAGGGGGTGATGCATAGGAGGAATGTAGACGACTTTTAGCAGTGACACTATCCTATATGACACTATGCGTGTGTGCGAGCGTGCTGTCACTTCAGTGGTGTCCGCCTCTTTGCAAACCTGTGGCTGTAACCTGCGAGGCTCCTCTCTCCATAGGATTCTCCAGCCAAGAGCATTGCAGTGTGTTGCCGTGCCCTCCCCCAGAGGATCTTCCTGACCCGGAGATCGAACCCCACCTTTCTTTTGTCTCCTGCATTGGCAGGCAGGTTCTCTACCACTAGCTCCACCTGGGAAGCCCATGTGATACTATAATGTGGATATATCTTTATATATAGTTGTCAATATCGGAGAAAGTACAACACCAAGAGTGAATCTTAATGTAAACTGTGGACTTCGGTGATGATGATACGTCAACGTTCGTTCGTCGATTGTAAAAGATTCTGTTCTGGTGGGAGAAGTTGATAGCAAGGGAGGTTGTACGTGTGCAAGAATGAGGGGTGTATGGAAACTCCTTGCACCACTCACTCAATCTTGCTGTGAATTCGACTGCTCTAAAAAAATAAAATTTTTTAAATAAAAAAGTGAAATTGCCAAGTAAAAGATAAAAATAGGCCGTGTCTGGGTCTTCAGTGGAGAATGGACTGGAGATGAGCAAGAGTGGAAGCTGAAGAAGAGTGACAGTGATCCAACAAGCAAGAGAGAAGTGGACGACTCAGGATGTGTTTTGGTGATGGGATGCTGGAACTCGCCAGGGATTGGATCTGATGGAAAAGGAAATGAACAACCAAGGATGACACTGGCTAACTAGTGGTACTATTTATTGCGAACAGGAGGATGGGAGGGAGTTGGAGGTGGCTGTGGAGGTAGGGGGTTTTGAAGGAAAAGGAAACTAAGTTCCACTTTAGTTAACTGAGTCTGAGATATTCAGTTGGAGACACTGAATAGGTTATCTTTGCTTGTTTTTACTCTGTGGCAACAGAAGTTTCACTCACTAATGGCAGTTTCTCAAAAGTGACCTTTCCTGATTTGGATTTTAAACTTCTCATTTGCATAACTGAAGGGCCCATTTTGCTGGTTTTTCAAGAATAGAAGAAAAAGCTGACTCATATATTTGTTGTTGTTCAGTCGCTAAGTCCAGTTCGACTCTTTGCGATTCAAATACGTACTGTCAAATACTCCAAAAAATTGCTTGCAGTTTTGAAATGAGTTTCCCGCTCTGTTTCCATTTCTGCAGAGGTTTCAGTGATTTGAAGCCAAGTTTCAGACAGCTCAGGCTCTAGTAGTCTCTACAAGAAGCAAAGCTCTCACAGCGTGGGCGCATGAGAACACAAGCTCAGCTGGGGATGTTGAATCACACACTGAGGACGAGACTCACTGTGCTGGACAGTATATGCTTGTTTAGTTCTCAGTCATCCCTACTAGACTGTGAACACTAGCATAAATACAATATTGGATATTTGTGGACTCAGTTAGCATATAGGCCGTCTTTGAGTCAGTGGGTTTTTCATTTACAGATGCAGGGCTGTATTACCTGAAGTCACATCAGTGGTTAAAAACTATAACCAAACAACCGTTTTGTTTGTTTGTTTTAAATTTTTTAAATTATGAAAGTATATTAACACATTTACAGGAGACTCAGAAAGTACAAAACAAAGTTACAAAAGTGCTTTTTATATGCAAAAAGCAACTAGTTAAGACCCGATTTCTTTCACTGGATTGACTACATTTAGTGATTTAGTAGCAGTTTAGCAGAAACCCTTTCTTACAAGGGTGATACCAGGTGAGGTCAGTGTTAGGTGCAGTTAAAGGTTTAGAGGTTCTGATGCTGTCTTTTTGGCCTTTTATGAGAATTGTTTTCTGTTTTTCAAATCAGAAAGCGTTCACTTTCTATTAAAAAAAAAAAGCTTGATTGGTTTTTAAGGAGAAATATCACTATTTTTCTGTGATTTTTTGTTGTTGTTGTTCATTCACTCAATAAAATTATGAGTGACTGCTGTCTCTGAAACTCTTCTGGGCCGATCAACAAAAAAATTTCACTTTTAGAGTTTACACTCTGGTAGGAGGACACACACAAATCACGGGTAGGGTGTAAATTGAAATACTATAAAGAAAAAATGCAACACACCCTTTAGGCTTAAAAAGAAAAGTAGGTTTAAGAAGATGAAGTGTAGAAAAAATTGTGCATTTGTAGATAGAGGACAGTCTGATTTCTCTGAGGAAACAACGTTTGATCTAAGATCTGAATGAAGTGAGGATGGGAGCTGTTTGTTTGAGGATAGTTAAGAACATTTTAGGGAGAACAGCAAGTGTCAAAGTCAAGAGCTGAGGGATTGGCACGTAATTAATTTCTAATGTATGTAAATAGCAAGCTTTAATTGTTTTCCTTTTTATTACTTAGTTTACATTCATATATAATATAAGTATAAACATACATATACTTATGTATGTCTAATATATACAGAACATATAATAATATATAAATACTTAAACTACCTAAAGTAATACACTTTCATTTCAAATAAGGAGGACACCAGGAGAGTAATTACCACATAACCTTCCCGAATTCCTCAGTTTTCAGCAATTTGAATTTCATGATAGGGAGAAAACTCCAGTGGTTGAAAATCCTTGACTCAATTGTACAAACATACACAAGTCATTTTTTATCTGTTTACCCTTTTGTCTCTCTGTTCAATTATCAACTTCTCTCCTGCCACAGAAAAGCGATTTTTAAAATTATAAACAATGCAACATATAAGAATTAGGATAGACTGAGGGTGAAATAACCTGTGAAGACAGTGTACTAAGCCATCTGAGTCTAAACAATGCTTAAGGGCTCTGGGTACACATGTTACGATCCCTTAGCCCCTTGAGAGGCATTTGTTTACCTCACATAAATGAGAGCTGTTTTTTTTTCCCATTCCTTTAATCCAGAGAAAGCCACCTCCTGAACAACACCTGGTTACCATCATTCTTGTAATTTTAAAGGATTTAAGATGAATTTACTTTTAAAATGCTTTCTAATTTAGATGTCTCACTAATCTAGTTCAGCCTTTTCTAGGTAAGAAGGATCAATGTGATTTTGCAATGCTGATATTAACACATTTTCAGGAGATATATTATTTGTAATTTATGGAAATAAAATTTACATTATTGTGCAATACTTACTGGACAGACTTTTCTCAAAATGAGAGGATATAATTAAGATGGTTTGACTTAAAATATATAGACAAAAAACTTGCAGTGTCCCAGGATACCTCAGAAAGGAAGGTTAGCATCCTTCAATGAAGTTAAAACAATGGAACAAAGAGAGACTATCGTTACTGCCTCTAGGGAAAAGGAACCACAGACAGAGGCAACTTGGAAACTTTTTTTGAAATTCTTCAATTAAAAAAATTTTTTACAAGGCTCTATTTCAGAGCAAAATTGAATGGAATGTATAGAAATCGCCCATATATATTCTACCTCCATGTGCATAGCCTCTCCCACCATCAACATCCTCCAGATGAGTGGTACATTTTCTACGACTGTACCTGTACTGACACATCATTATCAACCATAGTCCAGCGTTTACATTAGTGCTTATTTTGATGTTGTACATTCTATGGGTTTGGACAATTGTTTAATGTACGACATATATTCATCATTATAGCACCATGTAGAAGAGTTTCACTGCCTTAAAACTCTTCTGTGTTCTGGGAATGCAAACTAGTACAGCCACTATGGAAAACAGTGTGGAGGTTCCTTAAAAAGCTGCAAATAGACCTGCCATATGACCCAGCAATCCCACTGCTGGGCATATACACCGAGGAAACCAGAATTGAAAGAGCCACGTGTACCCCAATGTTCATCGCTGCATTGTTTACAATAGCCAGGACATGGAAGCAACGTAGATGCCCATCAACTGACGAATGGATAAGAAAGCTGTGGTACATATACACAATGGAATATTACTCAGCATTAAAAAAAAATTCATTTGAAGCAATTCTACTCAGATGGACGAAACTGGAGCCCATTATCCAGAGTGAAGTAAGCCAGAAGCAAAAACAACAATACAGTATATTAACGCATATATATGGAATTTAGAAAGACGGTAACGAGAACCCAACATGCAAGACAGCAAAAGGAACGCAGATGTATAGAATAGACTCGTGGACTTTGTGGATGAGGGTAAGGGTGGGATGATATGGGAGAAGGGCATTGAAGCATGTTAATTGTCATGTGTCTATTCAATCTCCAGCCCAGGATTGATGCTCGGGACTGGTGCAGTGAGATTTCCCGGGGGGGAGGGAGGAGGGAGGGGGGTTCCGGAGGGGAAGCATATGTAAACCCATGGTGATATCATGATAATGTATGGCAAAAACAATAAAAAAAAAAAAAACCTCTTCTGTGTTCTGCCTGTCCGGCCTCCCACCCCCTTAAACCCTGACAACCCCTGATCCTTGACTGTCACCATAACTTTCCAGAATGTCATGTGGTTGGAATCACACAGCGATTCTATTCTTTATTCTCTTAGCGATAATACATTTTAGCTTCCTTCATGTCTTTTCATGGACCAATAGTTCTATACCACTGTTAATTTGAAACTGAAATAAAAAATCAAAATAACACTGATTTATAATCTGCTGCTGCTAAGTTGCTTCAGTAGATGGCAGCCCACCAAGCTCCCCCGTCCCTGGGATTCTCCAGGCAAGAACACTGGAATGAGTTGCCATTTCCTTCTCCAATGCGTGAAAGTGAAGTCGCTCAGTCGTGTCCAACTCTTCGCGACCCTAAGGACTGCAGCCTACCAGACTCCTCCGTTCATGGGATTTTCCAGGCAAGAGTACTGGAGTGGGTTGCCATTACCTTCTCAGATTTATAATCTAGCCATTTTCAAATGATACATTCCATATGACATAATTCAGGATTAATCTGAGACACTTTTATTCAGTAACTCATCATCAATATTTATTGAGCATCTCTATGCGTCAGGCACTATGCTAGGTACTAGTATATATATGGCAGTAAAGAGATAGACAAAATGTTTGTCTTAAAGGAACTTACATTCCAGTTGGAGGCTCAGACAATAAATAAGTAAGCAATATAGAATAACAAATACTCATTGAGTTTTTCTTTTTTTCCTTCCTTTCATTTATTTCTTTTTCCTTCATCTCTTCAACATTTTCATTAATTTCAAGCATTGGTAAGGAGATAAAAGTCTATAATTTATCATCTGACTCTGCTATAGCCTCTGTGAGATCTCTGGCACCTCACTTTTCTCCCTAGGCATTTTCCCTGGCCTGTAAAATAAAAATGGTAATCCGGCTTACTACTTAGATGGGAGGAACAAACAGAAGTTGTTACTTTGCTTTAAAAGCACAGTAACACCTTCAATTTGCCAGCCAGAGTTGTGAAATTAAAATGCCTTTGGATTTCTTATCAGTTTAAAACTCACACTTATGTACACACAATTCAGTTCAATCTTCTTAAAAATAAACACATAAATGTGGCAGCAATCACTGTTTTTTCCTCTTCATGGCCTAGTCTGCTGTGCAGTGCAGAGCAAGATGCTGTCTTTATGTTTGATCTCAGCAATGCACAATGTAGAGAGAAAATCATAGCCCAGGATGTCCTTAATTACCTCTGCAATTCATGTGAATAATTGGATCTTTTTGAGGCTTGTGAAAATGACATAATAAAAGAAAATACAAATGTAAAAGACAGCTAATTTCAAACCTGTAAGGTGAATTTGGAAACTTTAAAAACAAAGTTGCATAACATATTTGTTGGTGAATCTGTCTTCATCTGTCTCTAAAATAGCTGGATAAATGACTCATGAGAAAGATCAACTGTTCAGTGGATTTTCAAAGCTGGAAACTTCTTTGATTTTGTTTATACAAAGCAAAATTCCTTCTGAAATTTTTATTTACTGTGAAGTTATATGTATTTATATAAATATATATTGCTGATGTTCAGTCACTCAGTCATGTCGGAATATTTGCCACCCTGGACTGCAGCATGCCAGGTTCCCCTCTCCTTCACTAACTCCCAGAGTTTGCTCATATCCATTGAGTCAACGATGCCATCCAACCATCTCATCCTCTTTCCCCACTACTCTTCCTGTCCTCAATTTTTCCCAGTATCAGGGTGTTTTCCAATGATTTATCTCTTCCCATCAGGTGGCCAAAGTATTGCAGCTTCAGCTTCAGCATCAGTCCTTTCAATGACTATTCAGAATTGATTTCCTTTAGGATTGACTGGTTTGATCTCTTTGTTGTCCAAGGGTCTTTCAGAGTCTTCTCTAGCACCACAGTTTGAAAGCATCAATTCTTTGGCATTCAGCCTTATATAGATGTATATAACAAGGTATGTATATGTGCATATATATAACTTGTATATAAATATATAAAAAGAAAGACTCTTTTGTTGTTCTTCATTTAAAAATTTCATTCTGAATACTCAGATTTTGCTCACATGTTACTTTACAGATGTGTAATCCTTCAATTGGACAGACATTACTCTCCTTCAGGAGAAGCAGTCTTACTGAATGTTAATGCAGTTTCTCTGCATTTCTGATGCCTCTCAAGATCCTCCTGCCTTGTCAAGTTAAGCGACCCACCAGTCACATGTTTGCCAAGAGCTGCTTCCTGCATTTATATCCTATGCCCTGGCTGCCTGGTGCTCTCCCCACCACTGGCCAAGCAAGGTTCTATGAAGATGGAGGAGAGGCCCAGCCAGGCTTTGCAGTTGAAGTCCTAAACTGGAAGAATAGAGGTAGTAGTGGAGGAAGATTATTTTGGGGGACCCAGGACCCAAGAAGGCAAGTAATGAAGTGCTAGTGGTGGAAAGGACCTTAGAGGTCCAGAGAGTGGTGGACTCTTGCCATAGGCCACCAATCGAGTCCCCTGGATCAGTCCCTTGATGCCTACTTCAGAGCTCCTCTCACTGAGCCTACTGTTCTCAGGGCAGAGCTCTTCTTAGGCCTTCCCAATGCTGGGCCAGGGAGTCCAAGCCTGCCATGGTGCACTGTTATCCAAAGCCAGCATCTCAGACAGGCCAATCCTGGTGACCTAGAGCAACAACTCAAGGCCATATCATCCTGCCTTCATGCTCAGCGTGTTACTTGTTGCTTTCTGATATCTTAACTTATTTACTTATTTCTTTGCTATTAGTCTTCAGCATAGGAATATAAACTCCATAGTACCAGGGAACTTATTCATCTTTCTCAAGGTTGCAGTGACAATTCCTAAAAGAACGTCTGTTTGTTTACAGTAGGTGCTCGGTTACTAATTATTGAATACATAAATGAAGGCCCAGGGACTTCCCTGGTGGTCCAGTGGCTAAGACTTCATGCTTTCAATGCACAAAGTGGGGGGTCTGGATTGGAGTCCTGGTAGGAAAACTAGAGCCCACATGCCGCAACTAAGACCTGATGTAGCCAAATAAATAAAAAGTAAAATAAATAAATATTTATAAATAAATAAATGAAAATCTATTTTTATCTCTGTGACTCCAGAATTGCTTTAGTTTAGTTTCTGATTGGTACTTAATCATCAGTAGTTTGGAACATCACAGCTCTTAGCTTTTCCTGGTATGCGTTTATTGACCTATAAACATAAACATGGGATGTTTCTTTAAGGGATTCTCTGTTAGCTTTTTGTAATGTAAGGAACTCTTCCCTCCCATGGAGACTACCTGTCCAACCTCAATACAGAGAACAAACAGATCTTAGGCATTTAGAAAAACAATTCTGATGGTAGAGAAGCCAGTTAGGAGGAAGGTGTTATAAACAGGAGGTAAGAATCTAACAATGACATTCGAAGGATGATGAAGAAATGAATTCAGATGCCAGATCAGAGGACGACAGGCTTCCCTGGTGGCTCATATGGTAAAGAAACTGTCTGCAATGTGGAAGATGTGGGTTAGATCCCTGGGTTGGGAAGATTACCTGGAGAAGAAAATGGCAACCCACTCCAGTATTCTTACCTGGAGAATTCCAATTCCTTGGACAGAGGAGCCTGGCAGGATATAGTCCATGGGGTTGCAAAGAGTCAGACATGATTGAGTTATCAACATTTTCACTTTTGAACACAACAGTCTTCACAGTAAATTTCACATAGAGGGTGAGAGAAAGGAAGCAGTCAAAATAAACTCAATATTAGTTGGGCCTAGGATATTTTTATGTTGAGGTGGGAATGAGCTGTTCAAAAAGGGGTTTCCAATAAATATTTGAGACTCAAAACTATAGCTTATGAAAAAGGAAGACTAGAAATGTACAGTTTGGATTTGTCTACATGTGATAGATCAAGCCAGCCTTAGAAGTAGATCAGAATAAAACAAAAAAGTATGAATGAATAATATGGTAGACCAAGGATATAACACTTGAAGAAGCAATAGGCACAGTAGGGAAAAACAGAAACTTTGGACACATTACTCAGTCTTTCTGTGCCTCAGTTCCCCCATCTGTAAAATGGGTTGTTTAATAGAACAAAATGCTTATTTAGTACGGGCCTGGAACATAATACAGATTATATAATTGTTTTCTATTTTGGGGGACAAGCATATTCCAGGTGGTGCTGGTGGTAAAGAACCTGTCTGCCAACTCAGGAGACCTAAGAGATCCAAAGTTTCTATTCATGTGCTGAAAAGACCCCCTGGAGAAGATAATGGCAACCTGCTCCAGTATTCTTGCCTGGAAGATACCCATGGACAGAAGAGCCTGGTAGGCTACAGTCCATGGGATCACAAGGTGGACACAACTGAAGCAACTTAGCACACAGCACTATTTAGGGTAATATAGAGAAAGAGAAGGCAGTTAAGAGTTCTGGGAAAGAGAAATCTGAGTCAGAAGAGAACGAGAGAGAGCAGTGGTATAAAAGTAGAGAGATTCAACGAGGGGGAGTCAACCATGCCAACCATTATAGTAAATTCCTGTAAGTGGGGATTCCTGAGAGGCCTTTGTCTCTGTTGGTTAAAGAGTTACTTGTGTCCTTAGAAAGGGCAAGCTCAGGAGAGCAACTGCAGCAGAAGTCTTACTGCTAGGATTTAAGAGCACATCAAAAATGACCTCTCTTCAGAGTTAGTAAATTGAACACTTTCACTTCCTTCCTCTCCTGACACTTCACTGACACCATAGTAAAGGGATTTTTTTCTTTTTCTCATAAACAAAGAGAAAGAAATGACAAGGGATGACAATAAGAGAATTCTGGAAACTGAAAACCAGAGAATGGATGCTAATTTACTTAGTAAAATTAAGACAACTGAAAACTAAGCCTGCCATAGGGGAAGCCCCAAAAGAAGTTGAGTTATGGTATAGAACCCCAGAAAAAACCAGAATTGGGGATTTTAGATATCTTTGAAAGTGGGGTTGAAAGTTAAGATGAAAACAGAAAGTTCTGCTTTAGAAGCAATTCAGTTCAGTTCAGTTCAGTTGCTTAGTCATGTCCCATTCTTTGCAACCCCATGGACTGTAGCACGTCAGGCCTCCCTGTCCATCACCAACTCCCTGAGTCCACCCAAACCCATGGCCATCAAGTCAGTGATGCCATTCAGCCATCTCATCTTCTGTCGTCCCCTTCTCCTTCTGCCCCCAGTCTTTTCTAGCATCAGGGTCTTTCCCAATGAGTCAACTCTTCACATGAGGTGGCCAAAGTATTGGAGTTTCAGTGTCAACATCAGTCCTTCCAATGAACACCCAGGATTGATCTCCTTTAGGATGGACTAGTTGGATTCCTTGCAGTCTAAGGGACTCTGAAGAGTCTTCTCCAACACTGCAGTTCAAAAGCATCAATTCTTCGGCACTCAGCTTTCTTTATGGTCCAACTCTCATATCCATACATGACCATTGGAAAAACCATAGCCTTGACTATATGGACCTTTGTTGGCAAAGTAGTGTCTCTGCTTTTTAATATGCTGTCTAGGTTGGTTATAACTTTCCTTCCAAGGAATAAGCGTCTTTTAATTTCATGTCTGCAGTCACCATCTGCAGTGATTTTGGAGCCCAGAAAAATAAAGTCAGCCACTGTTTCCACTGTTTCCCCATCTATCTGCCATGAAGTGATGGGATGCCATGATCTTAGTTTTCTGAATGTTGAGCTTTAAGCCAACTTTTTCACTCTCCTCTTTCACTTTCATCAAGCGGCTCTTTAGTTCTTCACTTTCTGCCATAAGGGTGGTGTCATCTGCATATCTGAGGTTATTGATATTTCTCCTGGCAATCTTGACTCCAGCTTGTGCTTCCTCCAGCCCAGCGTCTCTCATGATGTAATCTGCATATAAGTTAAGTAAGCAGAGTGACAATATACAGCCTTGATGTACTCCTTTTCCTATTTGGAACCAGTCTGTTGTTCCACGTCCAGTTCTAACTGTTGCTTCTGACCTGCATACAGGTTTCTCAAGAGGCAGGTCAGGTGGTCTGGTATTCCCATCTCTTTTAGAATTTTTCACAGTTTATTATGATCCACACAGTCAAAGGCTTTGACATAGTCAATAAAGCAGAAATAGAAGTTTATCTGGAACTCTTTTGCTTTTTCAGTGATCCAGTGGATGTTGGCAATTTGACCTCTGGTTTCTCTGCCTTTTCTAAAACCAGCTTGAACATCTGGAAGTTCATAGTTCATGTATTGCTGAAGCCTGGCTTGGAGAATTTTGAGCATTACTTTACTAGCGTGTGAGATGAGTGCGATTGTGCGGTTAGATCCTTGTTATTACTGAATGACCTTGACCAAGGAACACTGCAGTACAAATGGATGGATTAAGTGGAAGTCTCTGCTGAACAGTGAGTTACCCCAGGTCCATTCTCTCTCTGTTTTTCTAGGATGCTGCAACCAAGTTTATGTATTCTGGGAAAGAGGGTGAAAGACTTTCTCCTCTCAATAAATACGCACCCCAGGAGAAAAAAACCTGAAGCTACTGACAGGGGTCTCCCAGTGAAATGGCTCAGCCAGGTTATCTTCCAGTGCTGTCCACCACTTAGCAAGCTTAGCTCATCCACACAGTGCCCTTAAGGTCTTTGTATGTGTCTAAAATCTTAACAAGGACAAATGGTACCCTGGGCATTTCTCTCTATTTCTCTTCTCTTTCCATGCAGTGTCTACAATATGGTGTGGATGCTAAGAGCAAGAAAGAATAAGTACCAGGAGGATGCCATATTCTTTTTATGACCTAGCCTTGGAAGTCACTCAGCATCATTTGTACCTCATTCTGGTTAAAAAGGGCCACCAGGTTCAGTTGAAGGCAACAGAGACTGCATTCTTGGTGGGGAGGTACAAATTGTTACATTGTGGGAAGGCCTTGTGGGATAGGACAGGACAAAGCAATAAACACGGCATACTCACAAAAGACAGTAAGTGAGGATGGGATCACAATTCTCAGCAACCACACTGGATGCTAGAAGATGATGGAACAGTGCCTTAAACATTACCAAACAAAACACCTTTGATGCAGAATTTTATACTCAACCAAGCTGTGATTAAAAAGTTAAGACAGAATATTTATGTATATTCACCTTCTCAAGGATTTTATCTTCCATATACCTTTAACCAGGAAACTCCTGGCAGCTGTGCTCCCTCAACATGAAGGCATAAAGAATGAAGCAGAGACAGAAATGGAGACCTCAAACAGGAGAGAAGTGGAGGACAGCCCAGGACAATAACCATGCAGCAGTTGGGGCTAGAGAGAAAAACAGAGGACTCAGGAGTGATGTCCCCATGAATCTGCTTTATTTTCTCAGGTGTTTGAACATCCTGAGAGTAAGGGAACAAATTAGTAATAAGCATATAAGAGATTAAACAAAGAAAATAACAATATTTAAGCCTAGGGAAAACCAGAAGGTATACTTGAAAATAAACATATCATAGTACATACATGACTAAGCAGTGAGTAAAATTTACATAGTCACAGTAATATAAAAATTAATATTTGATCTGTGTTTTGGAGACAGGAAACTGGAAGAGGGTTGGGGGAACAGTGTGTTTGAGAGCTAAATCCTAATATTCAAAGGATAAAGTCAATACACAATTATTAAAATAGAAAAAAATCCAAAAATCAACAGAAGTACATTATTAGAAAACATGGAAGCAAATTGTTTGTTATTTAGTTGTTAAGTCATGTCCAAATCTTTGCAGTCCGATAGACTATCCCTCCAGGCTCCTCTGTCCATAGGATTTCCAGGCAGGAATACTGGAGTGATTTGCCATTTCCTTCTCCAGGGGATCTTCCAGACCTAGAGATGGAATCCTTGTCTTTTGCATCTCCTGAACTGGCTGGTAGATTCTTTACCACTGACACCAACAGGGGAGGGCATGGAAGCAAATATACAAAGGAAAAGTGAAAGAGGTAAAAGTAGTTATCACTGAGGAGACAGAATGGGGAGGGGGGAGAATTATTTCATAAATTAATAACTTTTTTTTGGTTGGTTTCTGGGTTAGTTTTTTTTTTGGGGTGGGGGGAGGGTTGGTCCATGCCTCATGCATGATCTTCCTGGACCAGGGATTGAACCAATACCACCTGAAGTGTAAACACAGTGTCTTAACTATTGGACCACCAAGGAAGTCCTTAAATTAACAACTTTTATAGAAATATTTCATTTGAAAATTACATATACATCTTGATTAAAATAAAAATTGCTGTCTAAAAAATCACGAATGGAAATTTCTGTCAAAACATGAAGGTTTGTACATGTTTTCTCCCTTTTTCAATCCTACTAGATGCAGTAAAATAAACTTGTTAGGACAAAGAGAATCGAAGAAGAAACAAGAGCAAGGTAGGAGCTTACAAAATTGGAGATAGCAGACCCTCATTAACAAAAAGAGCACATAATCAGATTTGAAAATGAATAGAATAAAAGACATCACAACAAACTGACAATTTTAGAAAGCCAGCAGACATCACGACATCAGAAAAATGACAGTGTTTTATTAACTGCCTTAGGAAGTTTTTGATACTTTTTTTTTTAAACATCTTTGGCTAGTTTGCCTTCTATCTACTCTTTGTGTGATAAAATGTTAAACCTATCATTAGAATAGAAAGGCAATTTAGTCTTCCCTCTAGCATACTGCTCAAAGAAAGTGTTTAAATTGATGAGTTAGAAGAACTTTTAGCTTCAACATTACTATTGGTAGTGTCATATAAGCTTTTAGGACTGTTGCCAAATTTAGGAAAGCAGTTGCCTATTTTTTCGTATATAAACTGTAGGACTTTAAAACATTTCAAGTTTTCTTGTGTTTTGACTAATTGCAAATGTACTTAGATGGAGATGATCATAAACCATTTGTTATTAGTATCTTTATGTCACAGTAACATATCTTGAACTTTATAACATTTTTGTCCATGTTAGTTGTTTTGTGTGTCAAGTCAGCAGGAAACTTATCTTTTTCTAACTGTTATGATTATTTACTCTTCATTACATGGATTACCAACAATCCAAAAACATATTCATTGCTTCTATTCAAAACATATATCTTCCTTTTAATAACATGTTATGGTCTTGGTATGACCTAAAAATTTTTTTGAAACCACTTTTTTCTCAGCATGAGAAAAATTTCTGTTTATTTGATTGCCCATTTGATTGTTTTTGTTTCGTATTCTATTAAATTTTAATATGAATTTTCTCTCAATCCTTCAATAAATAAATGTATAAGTGACAGAATAAAGTATCTTTTATATATGCCCAAGTGAGGAGTCTGTAATGTCTCACCTGGTTTATTGAAATAGTCCTAAACTTATTTCCAAATTGCAACAGTTATTTATACCCTAAAAATACTGGACATATACACAAATTCCGATCAATCATTTTTGGGTGAATTCCATCAAAAGTGGAAAAAAGTATATGATTTGTTTAATAATTACATATACTAAGTCATCAAGTATATTCTGGAAAGAAGAGAACTTCTATTTTCATGAGGGATCAGTGAGAATCAGATGCTCCTGTTACATGTTACACATGACACCTTGGAAAGTATTTCCCCAGACTAGCTTCTAGCTTAGAGTCATGTGACACTGGCCTTGCGTTCTATATCAAGACGCCACGGAGGGCAGTAGAAATTCTAAATATCAGTTCTACCCTTGGGTAGCTAGTAATAACTTGGAAGTAACTGTGATCTCGCTCAAATGCATGCCTGCTAAGTCAGTTTGCTCGTGTCTGACTATTTGCAACCCCATGGACTGTAGCCCGCCAGGCTCCTCTGTCCAGGGGATTCTCCAGGCAAGTATACTGGAGTGGGTTGCCATGGCCTCCTCCAGGGGATCTTCCCAATCCACGTATGGAACCCATATCTCTTATGTCTCCAGCATTGAGCATTGGTAGGTGTGTTCTTTACCACTAGCCATCTGGGAAGCCCTGATTTCACTCACACATCCTTCTACATTCAATCCAAATGTAGACCCCCGTCCTTGACTCAAACTAAATGCAGCTCAACTTCCCCTCAGCTAGATCCCCAAAATGCCTACAGTAACTCCAAAGGCACCCCTACACATCAGGAAATGAAACAGATGAGACTTCCTAATGGAGAGAAACAAGAAACTTAGCCATGGGTAAAATGGCTTACTTTTCATATTTATATAACCATGTGGACATATTGCCAGGACTCCTTCCAAGGAAACAGGACCTTGGAAGCAAGACACGGAAGTTTGAGCTATGTTAGCTTCAAGGTTAATTGTCTCTGACAATAGCAATTAAATTTTGGAAAACAAATTAATGTGTGTAAATGGCTTGTCAGACTAGAGAAAGTTGAACCTTGTGCTAGAAGCAAGGCAATTCTAGAGGCAAGTTAAATCAGCACCGTGGGTACATAGGTGCGAAGTCGCTTCAGTCATGGCAGACTCTTTGTGACCCTATGGACTGTAGCCCACCAGGCTCCTCTGTCCATGGGATTCTCCAGGCAGGAATACTGGAGTGGGTTGTCATGTCCTCCTCCAGGGATGTTCCCAATCCAAGGATTGAACGCAGGTCTCTTACTTCTCCTGCATTTGCAGGCAAGCTCTTCACACTAGCGCCACCTGGGGAAGCCCGAATTACCACTACAGATACTCAATGTGAGGACATGGAAGCCATAGGTATTTCTGAAAACTGGTGTAAAGGATGACCTGAAAATAAGAGGAGTGAGTGTGAAACATCTACTAGAGAAAAGATGTTCTATATTATCACCTCCCACTCCCCTCTCTCTAGCCCTGCTAGACTCATTGCTTTTGACCTCTTACTTCTTGTTCATTTTCCAATTACTTTTTAAATCAAATTAAAATTAACAGCCATATGTCCAGTCCACCATTTCCAACTTGTATGACAGGACACGAACCAATACCCCCATTTCAGCAGATGACTGCAAGTTTCCTGGAGCCTAAATCAGAGTCTTTGGGACACGTGGCAGAGCTAAGCGTATGTGTGTAGGAATCCCCATTATTGTGATTTAGTTCAAATCTAAATACTGAATACTATGAGTCCCCCTATTTCTCTCCCCTGCTTTTCCTTGATTCACCTTGGAAAATGCTAGAAAGCAGACAAGAGATTTTGGAATTCCCCTCTGGTGAAATTGACCAGCTTAGGAATAGAGATCGCCAGGTGCTTACATTTGGGATCTTCCAACAAAAGAACACAGCCTGATCACCCAGCCTCTTTCCATTAACAAGCTCCCCACAAAGAGTTTAAATTAGCTTTCAGTGATTCTGTCTGAAATATGAATAGATAGCCAGAGATTACCTGACAGTGGGAAAGATCTCTGACACAAAGGGTCGAGACCAAAACAAACAGGAAAATGAGAAATAAAGAAAATAGGAAAAATGCCATCAATAGCATAGGGTTATATAAACTGAAATACTCATACAAGAAAAAGAGAGCATTTAGAATTAAAGGTCTGATAAAAGCAAGGGAAATGTTAACTGAGGAGTTAAAAGATTAAGTTGAGAAAACTCCCAGAAATTAGAAAACAAGGCAAACATGTGAAAAAATAAAAAATGTTGTTGTTTAGTCACTTAGTCATGTCCGACTCTTTGCAACCCCATGGACTGCAGCACACCAGGCTTCCCTGTCCTTCACCATCTCCTGGAGTTTGCTCAAACTCATGTCCATTGAGTCAGTGATGCCATCCAACCATCTCATTCTCTGTTGCTCCCTCCTCCTCTGTCCCTCATTCTTTCTCAGCATCAGGGTCTTTTTCAATAAGCTGGCTCTTCGCATCAGGTGACCAAACTACTGAAGTTTAAACATGAGAAAATTAAAAGATCAGTCCAAACGGGCCATAATCTGAAGAGTGGAAGTTCTAGAAAGAGGGAATAGAGGAAAATAAAGCCATCCAAAAAATAATTTCAGATGACTAGGAAAACACTTGGAAAATCAAAGTATATTGTTGTATAATTCTGGAACACTATAGAGAAAGAGAAGATTCTAAAACCAACCAAAGAAGACAAAATGTAGTCATGTGAGGTTTTGATCAGAACAGCTTTAGACGTTTTACCAGTAGTACTAGAAATTAAAAGACAAAGGAATAATGCCTTTAAAATTCTCAGGGAAAGTTACAATCTCTTATTCTGTATTCAGCCAAAATATTATTCAAGTGTAAAAGTATAATTTTTAAACTTGCAGGCATGCAAGAATTTAGAAAGCTTATAGCACAAGCACATTTCTTAAGGGTAAGTAAATTCATACTCCTTCAGCATAGCAGAAAACCTATAGATACTGTATCAAATTGATAATCAAGAAGTGGAGGTATAACATAGTAGACTTAGAGAGCTCATATAGCAACTAGAAAAAAGATCAATAAGATTCTAAAGTGGTTGGAAAGATTAGAGGGTTATGAGGAGGACTAATGCTCTTCCCTGTGAGTTTTCTAACATTAAAAAAATGTGCATGTATTAATTTTATTAAAATAATTTTATTTTACAATCAAAAAGGAAAGTGAATGGAAAGATGGAAAGTAAGGTAATAAAAGCAATGAATCTTACAGAGACAGAGGTGGTGGGAGGGTGAAGCGTTTACTGTAATACTCTTTACACACATGAAGCTCTTTAATCCTCACACTCCTGAAAGAAATACCATTACACCATTTTAGAGATGAGGAAACTAAGGCTCCGGGAAGTTAAAGGAATTTGCCTAAAGTCATTCAGCTAGGAAGTGACAGAATTAAGGCT
This sequence comes from Antilocapra americana, assembly GCA_007570785.1. NCBI lineage: Eukaryota > Metazoa > Chordata > Mammalia > Artiodactyla > Antilocapridae > Antilocapra > Antilocapra americana. Next base: position 2,170,382 of record ML662497.1, read on the forward strand.
GAACCCAAGTCTGTCTGGTTCCAAAGCTCAGTCATATTCCATTACACAGTTCTGAATGTTAGCAAACAGAAGAGAAAGATATTGGGACCTAGTATGAAGAGAAGACAGTAAGTTTTGAGTAGAGGAAACACATGAATATTAAGGTAAGTTGAAAGTGAAGAGTCATCAGAGGGCAATGATTGAAAGTACAGAAAAGAGAAGGAATAATTTATCCAAGTTTTAGAAAGTTGGGCTTCCCAGGTGGTATCATTGGTAAAGAATCTGCCTTCCAATGTAGGAGGCATGAGAGATGCGGGTTCTATTCCTGGGTCGGGAAGATCCCTTGGAATAGAAAATGGCAACCCACTCCAGTAGTCTTGCCTGGAAAAGTCCATGGACATAGGAGCCTGGCAGACTATAATCTCTGGGGCCAAAAAGAGTTGTGCACAACTAAATACACACATGCTGATGGCCTACGCAGGATCTTACCTTAGAAATCTGGGGAAAGCAGCATGGTGATACAGGCGGGAGTAGAGCTATGGAAAGGAGGTAAGGGTGGGTCAAATTGTTATTAAGCTGGAATGCATAAGTCTGATACTCTTTTTCTCCATGGAGTAAGAATTTAGTTATTCTCCTATGACCAAGTGAAAGGGTTGGATCTTTGCAGGAGACTAGGGGGAAGAGTGAAGTTGGAAAATGACTGGAGCCTTTAGGAAAGAGAGTAGGGTTGCCAGATTCAGCAAATAATCACTCACTCAGTGAAATCTGAATTGCAGATTAAAACGACCTAATTGTTTCAGTATATGTCTCAAATATTGCATGGTATTTTATCTAGCACCCCTTAAAGAGAGACACTAAAGCATGCATGTATTTAGTTGCTCAGTCGTGTCTGACTCTTTTCAACCCCACGGACTGTAGCCCACCAGACTCCTCTGTCTATGGGGATTCTCCAGGCAAGAATACTGGAGTGGACTGCCATGCCCTACTTCAGGGGATCTTCCCAATCTAGGGATTGAACCCAGGTCTCCCAAAGCATGCATAAAGAACAGCAAAGCTGCTTTGAAATAAGAAGTCTAGAATGGATCCACCTCAATATGATGGGCATCAGATGGTAAGCTCAGTGTGCGGGGAAGAAGATAGGAACACAGGGCTTATCTTCCAGGCAGCAGTTGAAAGGGAGCTGTGCTAACAGCCAGGAGATAGCTTGAGGGTGCAGTTCTTGGTGCCTCTCATGAGAATAATGGGAAGAGACATATGTGGGAACCAAACTGGCAGGGAAGCCATTGCTGCAAATCACGGCAACTGCTTTCTAATTTTACCTGAGTGCTCACCTACATTTTATATCTCATAGCTGTGCACTAAGGATGAATATTGCTAAGTAATCATCTGCAAAGTATTTGAGGTCTTCTAAATATTGAATCAGTATTGAATGTTGTCCTCTAACAGTATTCACGAAAAAAGGACTGACTTCCCCCACACAATTCTTTGACATGGTTGAGGTTTATTGTGGTGGTTTGGAGTAGTGGTTAAGAATCAGCAGCTTGTCTATGGGCAAAACCCATGCTAACCAAGTTGTTTAATTTGTTTAGGACTCAGTTTCCTTGTTTGTAAAATTAGGATTTTAATAGTACCTAACCTGGAACTTCCCTATGGTCCAGGGGTTAAGACAGCTCTTCCAATGCAGGGGGTGACAGTTCCATCCCTGGTTGGCCCCTCCACACCCCCACAAAAAAAAGAACAAACCCCCCCCCCAAATCCAAACAAAAATACATAGTACCTAACTTGTGTAGGATCATGGTAAGCAAAGGTAAGGTAAGGATAAAAAGTATTAATATGTGTGAAGCTTGATAGGAAATAAGTGGTTTTAAAGCATTTTCATTGTCAGTTGCATACACACAGAACCCCTTAACTGTTTACTGAAGACATTTGACATGGCATCTGTAGTATTTGAGTTTTCAAACCTAGCTCAGCGACTTATTAGCTGGAAAATACAGTGGTTTAAACTGTCTGACATTTCTTTCATCAACAAAATGACCAACAACATTTGCTTCAGAGTAGTAGCGTTCAATTAGATAATCTACCACATGCCTGATATAGTTTGGGTGTACCATTTACTTTAATTCTTTTCCCTTTAAAGAACTCATAAATTAGTGGATGGGGTGAAGTTTGCCAAGTCCACACATTATGTTGTGCTGAGCAGACTCAATATGTCATCCCTTTTAAGAGAAATACATCCTCAAACCCAATCAGGGTTTATTCTAGAGGACCATTATCTCAGTTTCTATATCTTACGATTTACTGTTGTTGAGTTTGAGGGTGTGTGCTGGGCCCAAGGCTGCTGATGAGAGCTTTCGGGGCAACTGTATACTAACTGTCATTTCATTTTTTTTTTTTTTTTCCCTTTGCAAAGTCATAAGATCCCAGAAGCCAAGAGTTGTTGTTTATTCATTCAGCCTCCTTCTGAGTCATTCAGGTACAGGGTGTGTCTGTATTGTGTTAATTGAAACTGCACAACGGAGAAGTTTTGCGTTCACATCTGCCTGGATGGGAAGCCAGTGAGACCAGAGACTGGGTGGATACTGTCTTGCAAAGCTAGAAGCAGAAGAGCAGGGCAGAACGGCCCGCAGTTTACCATTTAGGCGGAGCTGACCAAGGCCTACTCTAAGTCTCACGTTCTGAAGCAGCATGCAAGCGAAAGGAAACAGTGGGCGAGTTGTGAGCACTGAGGCTCGGGCCTCCGAAGTAGAAAGACAGACAACAGCGCCGGCCCCAGGCTGGGCAGCTGCCGGTCCTGGGCTGGTCCACGCCGGCAACCCTTCCTCTTTGGAAACTCCTGAGCTGCCCAAGCTGTTTAAACTCTCGGGCGCCGGCCGCTGCCCACCTCCTCACAGACCTCACCACTGGATAGAATCTGGGACACAAGGCCTGATTTTGCGCCCAGTTGAGTAAGGGGAACCCCCGCACAACACCTCGCCCCGAGCTGGCCCATTTCACTGTGCGCCCCGCGAAAGCCACTTTCTGCCCCTCAAACCGCAAGTTTCGAGGCAGCAGGAGGATGAGGGTGAGGGAGGGAGGCGAGCTGAAGTGGAGGAACCTCCCAGGCTATTCTTCTACCCGGGCTGCAGGTCTCCTCCATCCTTCTGGCAGCCCCTTCCCAACACCTCGTCCCCAGGAACACGACCGGGGCTCGCGCGGTCGCGGAGCTGGTTTCCCCCTGCCTCCGCAGAAGCGCCCGGGGTCGGGGTGAGGGTGGGGGCCCGGAGCGCCCGGCCGCAATCTTCGGACTCCGATCCCCCACGGGCTGCAGGGCTAGGGGACTAGAAATGCGCACTAGATTCGCCAGGCCGTCCTCTGTCTCCTAACTCTTCTTGAGAAAAGTTTCCCAAAGCGCGTCACCTCCATTCTTTTCTAAGGCTGGAGAGAACGGTCTCCACCGCCAGGGAGCGGCGGATAGCAGGGCGAGGGCCGTGATTTACACATTTAGAGTCCAGGGGGCACCGGGCTCCGCCCCCTTTCTTTCTTTTTTTTCCCCCCCCGCTTCTTTTTTGGTTCCCTTGGGGAGGAGGAGTTCTTTTTTGTCTGTGTATTTCTGCCGCAGATCTTTCCTGGACAGTGAGTCTCAGCTGCACAGATCCGGCGGCCCCCAGGCGCGAGCGCAGGGGCACGGGGGTTTGGGGCACTCATTCCTCCTCATCTCTTCCTAAAGAAGCCACTCAGCCTCAGCGGGGCGCTCGGCGACTTCAGCTGACCGGTCTGCGGGGCCACGGCAAGAGCGTTGGCCATTGGAGTGTGCGGCTGCGGAGGGAGGGGACCCCGACTCGAGTAAACTGAGAGCTCGACGCAGTCAGTCCCGGGCAGCAGCAAAATGCCGAGCGCGCGGTGCAGACCCGGAGCTCCGCGAACGCGGCTGCGTCCCGCCTGAGCCAGGTAGGAGTGCGCGCTGGGCAGGCGCGGACCCGGGCACGGGGGAGCATCGCGGCCGGAGGTCTTCCGAGGCCGAAACAAAATTTTCAAACCGGAGCGAAGCAAAGCAAACACTTTTAAAGCATCCATCTCTGAGTGCTAACCAGCATCTCCGGGCTACTCAGGCGCCCAACCGGATCGGATTGTTCTGGGCGCACTAAAAAGTTTGGAAAAGGGTTAAGTCCTCTTTTCAGAACCATCCGGGGTTGGGGGATAGAGGAAGCTGCGGTGGGTCTGCGGAGTGGGAGGGAAGGCGCTTATTTTGGGAAATCATATAGACAAAGACTGCGGGAGATGAGGTAAGTGCTTAAACTTGCCCTGCGAGCGAGCCGGGTGTGGAATTAGACTGGGGGAAACGCGGAGCTACTGGGCGCCCAGCAGCCTCTGCTGTTCCAGAAATTGCTGTAGTCTTGAGAATTCCACTTTTATCGCATTTGCTATGCTATCCTGAAACATTTAAACAACTTACGGGTTAGACTTCTGCTCACACGTGCCGTGTTTCATCCCCTCCACACTTTGTAGCTGTCTGAGAGGAGGCAACGTATTGGGGGAGGGAAGTAAATAAAACTGGCGTAGTAACGAACTGCCAGACTTCTGTTTGTCTGAGTTTCTGGAGGGTAATTTTGCATTCGGAATTTGAAATACAGTAGCGTGTATTTTTAGCATTTGTAATTTAATTTCTCTCTTTTTTTTGTATGCATGTTTTGGCTACATCCACAGTAACTAAAAAGTACTCCTTTTGCAATCAATGGGTGTACGAAACTTCTGGGATTTATTGCAATAGCTTATGAATGACTTTTACTAAGTACTTTTATAGTTTCTTGCACTGACTTGCGCGAAAAAAAAAAAAAAAAAAGAAGAATGAAAAGGCAGTTGCTTCACGGAGGCGCTAAAGCTTTCCTGTTTTACCGCAAGGCCAGGGCGGGCTTGGCTGCCCACACTGTGCTGCGCCTTCGGACCCTAAGCACACCTGCTCCTAGAGATTATTAATAGAGCCTAAAAAGTGACTTACGCTGTCAAATGATTTTCGTGCAAATCTAACTTCTTGCATGGCAATTAGGAGATGGTCTTAGCTGGGTAGTGCCGGAGCACAGAGGTGTTCGAAGGGGAGCCCGGCGCGAAGCCGGTGAAGGCTTTACAGAGTCTTACTACTGGAGCTGGAAACCTGGTGGGGATGGGGGCAGCGTTGGGCGAAATGGAGGGGTGTGTGTGTGTGTTGAGGAGGCAGGAGTGGAATTAAATGGGGCACACCCCTTCAGTTTTCCTATTTCCATTTGAGTGGATGTAACCATAGAGGACGTTTTCGTCTTGTTGAGTCGGAGTTTTCAGTTTGGGTAAATTTTTTTTTCCTTTCTCTCTCTCTCCCTTCTTCCTTCTTCCCCCCAAGAAATGAGAGTTTGATGTTTTTTAAAAAATCCTCCCCGCCTGCGCTCTCCCCAAGTTTCCTTAAAACAAATCAACAACAAGAAAACTGGAGCAATGCCTTCGCTAGAATGAATTACGCCAGTGTGCTGTGGCTTTTTCCCTGACTCTCTGCTCTTTGTGATTTGTTTAAGGCTGTGGTTTCCGAGGCCCTCTCCAGCCAAAAAAAAACCTTTACAAAAAAGCCTGGATCTCTCTGCCTGAACCACCCCGGCTGCCTGTGAAGGCTCGCTCCGCCTCGCCCTCTAGCGTTCATCCGGAGAAGCGCCGCCCGGGCTGTCGGGACAGTGCACATTATGGGGTCCACCCGCATCCCACTGGTCAAGGCCCTCCACAGCTCTCTCTCCGACTATGTCAACTACGACATCATCGTCCGGCATTATAACTACACGGGAAAGCTGAAGATCAGCACGGACAAAGACAACGGCATTAAAGTGATCTCAGTGGTGTTCATTCTCATCTGCTGCTTTATCATCCTAGAGAACATCTTTGTTTTGCTGACCATCTGGAAAACCAAGAAGTTCCACCGACCCATGTACTATTTTATCGGCAACCTGGCCCTCTCAGACCTATTGGCGGGAGTGGCCTACACAGCCAACCTGCTCTTGTCTGGAGCCACCACCTACAAGCTAACCCCCGCCCAGTGGTTTCTGCGGGAAGGGAGTATGTTTGTGGCCCTCTCGGCCTCGGTGTTCAGCCTCCTGGCCATCGCCATTGAGCGCTACATCACCATGCTGAAGATGAAACTCCACAATGGGAGCAACAGGTCCCGCTCCTTCCTGCTCATCAGTGCCTGCTGGGTCATCTCCCTCATCCTGGGGGGCCTGCCTATTATGGGCTGGAACTGCATCAGCACGCTGCCCAGCTGTTCCACCGTGCTGCCGCTCTACCACAAGCACTATATCCTCTTCTGCACCACCGTCTTCACTCTGCTCCTGCTCTCCATTGTCATCCTGTACTGCAGGATCTACTCCTTGGTCAGGACTCGCAGCCGCAGTCTGACCTTCCGCAAGAACATGTCCAAGGCCAGCCGCAGCTCCGAGAAGTCGCTGGCGCTGCTCAAGACCGTGATCATTGTCCTGGGCGTCTTCATCGCCTGCTGGGCGCCACTCTTCATCCTGCTCCTGCTCGACGTGGGCTGCAAGGTGAAGACCTGTGACATCCTCTTCAGAACCGAGTACTTCCTGGTGTTGGCCGTGCTCAACTCCGGCACCAACCCCATCATTTACACTTTGTCCAACAAGGAGATGCGTCGGGCCTTCGTCCGGATCATGTCCTGCTGCAAGTGCCCCAGCAGAGACTCCGCGGGTAAATTCACACGACCCATCATCGCGGGCATGGAATTCAGCCGCAGTAAGTCAGACAACTCCTCCCACCCCCAGAAGGACGATGGGGACAACCCAGAGACCATTATGTCTTCTGGAAACGTCAACTCTTCTTCCTAAAAGTGAAAACTGCCTGACCCATGGGGAGTGTTCTTGCATGGTCACCCACCACCCCAGTGTTTGGGGAGAAAAAAATCAAAACCAACCAACTCTCTGTGCCTCCACTGCTGACAGGGAGGGGCTGTCCGGAGCCAGAGGGAGGGAGGAGGAGCACAGAACAGTCTGGTAGTGCCTGGTGTTGGTGGGTAGACTTAGTTCCTGTGAACAATGCACTGGGAAGGGTGGAGATCAGGTCCTCGCCTGGAATCTATTTCCTCCCCTTGCCGGAGCTTTGATTTTGCACTGAGCCAAAGGTCTAGCATTGTCAAGCTCCTGAAGGGCTCGTTTGGCCCCTCCTCAAAGACTAACATCCCCATGTGAAAGCATCTCTGACGGGAGCTTTGAGGAGATGTTTTCTTTCACTTTAGTTTCCAACCCAGGTGAGTGTATGCACTTCTGCTTCGCTAGGTATGCTCTACATACCTACTACGCTAGGTATCCCACCCTCCCTTCCCCTGCACACCCCTCCTCGGAATACCTTTACTTTATATTTTACCTATTAGCTACCTGGCATTCAGAGCTGGGGGTGTGGCACGGTCCATTTCTTGAGCACGTGTAGCAGGTAGGCTGCATCCAGCAGGTAGACTGTGGTGGAGATGATTTGGAGCTGGAAAGCAATTTTACTTGCTGAGGCCAAAGTTTCCATGTACGCTGGATGAGTGTTTTTTAATTTAGTTGCAGTCACTTTAAAAAAGAAAAAAACCTTTGCAATGAAATGTGTTGCAGTATCATATCCATCATGGCTGAAATCTGCAAAAGGAAATCCAATTTATTTAAATGACATCGGTCAGTATCCTTAGTGTCATAGGAGAAACAAACAAGCAAAAGAAGGTGAAAACTGCCTTGGGGTTGGGGGGTGGCTCTGTAAACCAAGAGAGTTTTTTTTTTTTTAACAAGTTTATCTAACAATACAACATCTATCTTTGGCACTTTTGTTGATGTTTCTTTCAGAGTGTTGTGGGAATCATTTCAACCAACAGGATGGCTGTATTTTGTTGTGTTAAAAGTACTTTTTATAATCTTTGAATGTATTTGTTTCAGCATTTTATTGGATTTTCCTAACCTGTGTTAACACCATTGAATGTGTACTTCTTCAGAAAATACCATTCTCTTGTGCCCTTAGAGCATTACTTTAACTGATAGGGAACAGGACAAGTTTTTCAGTACATTAAATAGTTAATTGAAGATATGTATAAATGTCACAAAGAATAAAAATATATTGGTGTCTGTTTAGTATGGTTTCCAGTGCAATTAAATCAAGAAATGTCTTTTTTTTTTAAAAAAATAGTATTTAATAGGGTTCTGACAATGTGGATCGTTTTGCACATAGCTTTATCAACTTTTAAACATTAATAAACTGATTTTTTAAAGATTCGTTGGTGAAGAGCATTTTTAAAAAATAATTAGTAAGATTCTATTTGACTATGTGCCCCTTTAGAATTAAAGTTAAAGGCAAATTTCTGTTATTCTTCATGGGATTTTATCTTGATAAACTAGAGAGTGGAAAAAAAAAGTGTGGTTTGTTTAGAAACCACTCTTTTTCAGGAAGGGAAACTTCAATAAGTTAACATTGAAGAGTAGTAAAGAATGAGATGAAAACCACCAACCTCTAAATACCACATTTACAAGTAAATGTAATTATTTGGAGTTAAATGGCATTCAAGCCAAACTAAATTAAGTATCAGTGGTCCAGTGGTTAAAACTCGCCTTTCAATGCAGGGAGCGAGGGTTCGATCCCTGGTCGGGAAGCTAAGATCCCACATGCCTCTTGGCCAAAAAACAGAAAACAGAAGCAATAGTGTAATAAATCTGTCTAAAAACATGGGTTTTAAAATAAATGATGTACAACAACGTCATTGTAAATCTAAGTTAAATTATGACACTTTGGTCTGTTCACACCCATCCACAGAAGTTTACATTCTTGGCTTGCCACCAGGGTACTTGGGAGGTGGCGGTATGGCTGTGGGAGATTCTGTTAAATTACTTATTTCTTTCAGAAGATTGTCTTGGCTTTTCCTAGTCTACCAGCTGAACAATATAAAACTATCCAATAGCAATAAAGTAACAAGTTGTAGAATCTTGGCTGAGTAGCATACACTTTTTATCTGAAAAATTTTGATTCATACTGTCTGAAAGCCTTACCATCTATAGGCATTAATTTCTCCAATGTAAAGTGACAAGTCTCACAGAATTTTTAACTCTTGTTTTGATATGATTGTCATCTTCATTGGGGATTATATCAAAGTATTTTGGCATGTTTGGCTCTTCAGTGCTATTGTTAACTTTCAGAATTTGTGCTTTCAAGTGTCATTGAATATGCACAGGACACAGTTGGGACATGAAGATAAAACCTCACCTAATAGCGTCGATGTCATTTCTGGGTAAGGTTAACTGTGGGAAACAGAAGCGTGTTCACTAAGGAAACCTTAGGTCACAACCTCCAGTTTCCTGAGGGAAATGCCAAAAATGCTCCGAAGACAAAAGACTGGAAACAAACTGGAATGTCTCTATCCATCTGTCTGCTGAAGCGGAAGGAATGAGTTCATGTTACACTCACTTCCCAGACCTTTCGGTACAGAATCAAACATAATGGAAAACCGTGGCCAGTTTGGTTTCTATGGAAGATAAAGCAGTTGTACCCTTGGACTTATCTTTATAAGCACAGCAGTGACTCAGGCGATGTGGGGAAGTTGAGGTGGAGTGGGGAGCTCATTAGTGACAGGGAGCCCAGTGGTGCTCGCCCACCTGTGAGCCCAGTACTCAGTGATTCAATGTGCTTTCTCCCTGGAAATTCCAGACAGTGCAGTTCATTCCAAGACAACTTGGTAGTCACGGACTGTGACTTTCCTGGTGGATGTGGGTCAGATCCCTAGTTCTAGCTAAGAGCAATGGCTAAGATGAAGGAATTCTTGGTTGCATCTCAACCAGAAATATCTGGTTTTAATTCAGTATATTTTGACAATTGAGGATGAAAGAAAAGAAACAAAGAAAGAAAAAAGGAATCCTCAGTACCTATATGTTTACACTAAAATAAACTCCATAAAGTTTTGATTAAAAAAAAAAAGTTTTTAAGAGGAGGAAAACAGACAACCAGAACAATACTTTATGGTTCATAAACATTCAGGAAAATTACAAAACGACATCAAATAATGCTTTCTTCCTCACAGCTTTAAGTGTGATTATAATTTTACAGAATATTCAAATAAAAATCTTACAAAAGCCAACACTTGTTCTTCCTTTGTTGTCTCTTAATAAGTAGAAAAATTTAATTCTGTAAAAAAGTTGATTTAGTGATGTTATAAATTCAAAAATGTACAAGGATAGGAGTTTTGCATTTATGCTTATTAGATACTATATTCTATTGTAATAATATTAGCACTACAGTTGTGATTATGGGGTCTTTATTTTTTTCCCCTAATGTAAAAAGTTCTAAAGATTTTAATGGTTTTTATTTTCAAATTGGATTAATTTCCCCTTGGTACATGGTGTGTGTTAAAAATACATCCAGGGCAGTACTTTTCCTAGTGCTTTTAACCTAGTCTACAGTTTTTGCATGATTTTGAATCTTCATGCCTCCATATCCCACTGTAAGCTTTTCTAGGCAACTACAAATGTAGCTCTTCGTGGGAAATACCACTCTGAAATAACACCTTCAGAAAGATTACAGACCCTGTTGGGGAAATCATACAAAGTGAGGACTTGAAATTCAAGTAATTCTAAATATTAGCAATTCCTTTTTCAGCTGAGAAACAAAGGATAATATTTGAATAACATATTAAAAAAATACTCTACCTACAAATTTAAAAGATCAAAAGAGATTTGATCTTGTAAATAGTCACTGGTTTAAAAGCATTAATCTCTGACTAGGAACTATTATTTACCCATACCCATAGTATTTGCAATAGTGAGTTTCCATAATCTCAGTATAGTGTTCAATTATTTTTTTTTATACTGGTTGCTCCATTCTCTTCTGGAAAAATGTTTTCTGTGGACATCTAACTAATTAGATCAAATTATATTGATTTCCCAACACATTAGATCAAACTAGATTTGTCTATGCTTTCTCAAAATAGGTTGTAAAGATCATAAGGGAGGAATCACAAATAACCAAAAGAAACCTTTATAGGAACTATTACTCTTTCCCTGTGGACACAGTGAGCTCTTGATGATGAGAAATCATAATAAATTGTGTAATTTCCTCCAGCCTTCCTTCCTGCTTTTTTGATGTGTGCTTGGTCACAAGGAAGGGGACTCAAAATACTTTTTGATATACACCATTGCCTTCACTGCAGTTCTAACTGAAACTACAGACTACTCAAGCAAACGTGGCTTTCCTGAATAACTGAAAGTCTTTAGATCATCTGCAGAGAAAAAGAATTTTTAACCAGTGGTCAAAGAGCTAGGAAAGATAAGAAGAAGATAACACTGAGAGATGGTTAGGGCTATACCTGTATTTAATTCAGTCTTTTCACAATCCTTGACAAGAGCCAGGACCTAGAGTAAACTTGTTTCATGTTAAAGATATCTGCCCTAATACCACCTATCTCTTACACCTCCTGCTTTCTGCTCAGATTCTTCAGACTCTCAAGGGATTCCTGTTTTTTTTTCCATACTCTCTTTGAGGATTGAAGGATTTACAAATCAGGTTTAATTCTGGGTATAATCATTAACAAAGGCCAAGTATAAACTGCAAATTCAAAAGAACGGGAATTGCTGCATTTGTTTTATTGAACCACTGGCATGTGCCCAACCAGATTCTGTACTAATTAATAATGGATAAACACATTGTGATAAATTCACAGAATGGAATATTATTCAGCAATTAAAAAAAGAACTATTACTGCTATTTGCAACAATCTGTGCAAATATTAAAACCACTACATTGAGCAAAAGAAGCCAGCCAACAAAAAGAATATGCTGCATTTCCATTTATGTGAAATATAATAACAGACAAAACTAATCAATAGAGATAGTAGTCATCAGAATAGTGGTTGTTGGGGGAGGAGGACAAATTGAAAAGGAACATGAGGACACTTTCTAGGTTGTTAGCAATATTCTCTTTATCAATTTTTTAAGGTGTTGGTTTCTTGGTGTATGCATTTGAGTAAACTTATCCAACCATATTCTTAAGATCTGTGGAATTAAAAAAAGAGTCACCATGGTAAACTTCTACTTTTGAGTATGAGGGCTATGCAGCTGGCACTTTCTCTGTGAAATTATGGAGCAAGTTTTCAAAGAGTTCAGTAGATGTGGCAAAAATCCCAAAATGTTCCACAGAAGGAACACAGGCTTTTTTAGTATCCTCCAAGGCTCCAGAACCAAAACATTAAAATGCTAAGTAACTGTGACCTGATGATATTCTCTTTGCTTCTATAGGGTGAGTATTTGGCCTGGTATTGGTATTTGTAATCACTGAAGAATTTCTGTGTCTTGAAAGAGTCTAGGGTTATAATGGAAACTCTCACAACGAAAGTTTATTACCAGTCAGATTTCAGTCTTAGGTGTATATGGTGCATTGTAAACCACCTAATGAAGAATGGACTTTTACACAAAGGCAAGGATTCTGAAACATGTTAGTAGTGGTGACAGACAAACTGGGGTGTGCCAAACCACCTGACCAAACCTGTAAAAGACAGTCAGTCACATCACACTTGTCTTGGGTGCAAGATCTGTATTGTTAGTAAGCAGAGACACAAAAGAAATAGATAATATCATGTTCTCCCTCTCTCTCTCTCACTCTCTCTCTATATACACACACATGTATATATTATCAAAGCATAGTTGATTTAAAGGAAATCAACCCTGAATGGCCTTCCTTGGTGGCCCAGACAGTAAAGTGTCTGCCTATGATGCAGGAGACCCAGGTTCAATCCCTGGGTTGGGAAGATCCCCTGGAGAAGGAAATGGCACCCCACTCCAGTACTCTTGCCTAGAAAATCCTATGGATGGAGAATCCTGGTGGACTACAGTCCATGGGGTAGCAAAGAGTCAGACACGGCTGAGCGACTTTGCTGGGAGCCGTCAGGATGCCCCCTTGTTCGGATGACAAGGTCACAAGACTAAGAAAGGAATTGCAAAGCTGACTTTCTTTATCGGGGCATCCTGGGCAAGCCCCACCCTGGTATTTTTCTTGGAAGTTCTGTCCATGCTCGGAACATTGGCTCATCTCAGTAGGTCAGTCACAGTTGGAAAGAATTTGTCCTGAGATAATCCCCCCAGACCTTATGGACCAGAGGATCCGGGAAGGTGGATCACCTCACCCGGGGGCTAAGGAGGAATGAAAGGGGACATTTAAATAGCTTACTACTCCTCCTACTAATTACTGGGGAGTTTACCAAGAGTTCTCTGGGGGTCATGGCAAGGCCACCACCAAAAAAGGCTCGTACTTGGGTCACCTTTCCACCTCCCACTCCCCTGACCACTCCACAGAGGAGGCTCTCTTCCTTGAAAAAATCAGGCTCGATTGAGACTTAGGAATGCTCATAATTGTGGCCAGCATAGTTGGAGATATTGATTGCTTTAAGATAATGTAGACATAGGAATTCATTATAGTAGTTATAAGGTTAATAGGGTTTTATTGCTGAAGCAGTGCTGCTTGACTGTCTCTTAGTCCTCTTTCCTCTTTCTAAACTGTCTCTTTGTCCTCTTTCCTCTTTCCTCCTAAGAACTGAAGTAGGTTACTAGAATAAACAGTCTCAAGCTTTAGCCCTTCCCTTCAGCTTCTACATAGTTGTACCTGATAAGAGAAATGTAACCTTTCTACTTAGGTTGATGTACTTATCATGACTGAATGAAGTATACTGAAGACATTCAAATGGTAAACATACTATTGTTAAATCTAATTACATAAAAATCTGACTTCTGTAAGGGGAATGTTTCATGATAGATTGGGGAATGAGCTCAATGATAAGGTTGCTATGGAAGGTAGAAAACAAAAAATTGTATAGAATGATAGGTGATGTAATCATGTAATGGGGATGTCTTTTGGCTATAAAACTGTAAACCAACAACAATAAACTGAGAGACTGCTCCATAACCACACATCGACTCAGCTCAGTTTTTCCGCTGACGCTACTCATCCCTCAAGACCCCCGGACCCGGCTGGGGCTGGACCCTGGCACAACTTCACTTGTCTTCAACCCTGAATACTCATTGGAAGGACTGATGCTGAAGCTGAAGCCCCAATGCTTTGGCCACCTGATGCAAGGAGCTGACTCATTGGAAAAGACCCTGATGCTAGGAAAGATTGAAAGCGGGAGAAGGGACAACAGAGGATGAGATGGTTGGATGGCATCACTGACTCAATAGATACGAATTTAAGCAAGCTCCAGGAGCTGCTGAGGGACAGGGAAGCCTAGCGTGCCGAAGTCCATGGGATTGCAGAGTTGGACACAACTTAGCAACTAAACAACAAATGTTCTCTCTCTCTCTCTCTCTCTCATATACATTATATATGTATAATAATACATATATATATATACACACACACAATGTTGTGTTCATTTCTGCTGTACAGCAAAGTGATTCAGTTATACATATATATACATGAAAAAAATTATTTAAACATGAAAAGGGTATTGAATAGGGCTCCCTGTGCTATATAATAGGACCTAGTTGTTTATCCACTAAGCTCATGCTTTTGAGGGCTTTATAAGCTTTTTGCGGCTAGTTAGCTTGTTCCCCTGCGCTCAGCGCTGTCTAAGGACCCCTTCCTCCGCCCCTCTGAGAGTAGCTGGGCAGATGGAAGTGCTATGCACACTGCACTGCTCCTGGGCCAGGCTGATCTGATACATGGAAGAAGGGGAATAGGGAAGAAGGGACAGTGCTTCCGGTGCTGACTAGAGTGGGAAAGGTAAGTAGTTGCTTATCTACTTCCCTAGAGCTCTAATCCTATTATTGCTCACTTTTCTGCTGCTTTGTTGAAACCAGGGCAGAAAGAACAACCCTAGAGGAAGCACTGATGGGGTTCCTGTCTCCTGCTCCCACCTTTCTTGATGGGTGCACCCACCCACTCACCCATCCCTTCAACACGAACGCCTGCTATAGACTATGTGCCATGGGTACCGGGCGAACGATGAACAAGATCGCTTCCTTCACAGAGCTTACAAGAGCTATTCCTCCAGCTATAGTGCTTCAGCGGTTCCTTCTCCTTGGGAGAAGAGATACAGCTGAAGCAAGAAACAGTTCTTCTTTCCAAGAGTTTGTCCAATGTTGTATACTTCCCTGAATGTATTGAGTTTTCAAGTAGTGTTAAATAATTTCATTTAATGAATAAGTGATCAAGGTTGGCAGATTTGGCCTTTGGCTTTTATTTCACCAACATCTCTAAATATCTTAAAACTAAAAAATGAGGAATTAGTTTTTAGATTCTGACTAGAGAGAAGTCTTTTATGTTATTGGACTCTGTTATAAATATCAGTATTGGTATTCAATTTTTAATTCCAATTTTTCTGAGATATATTTGACATAGCACTATAAATTTAAGGTGTAGAACATAGTGATTTGACTTACATATGTCATGAAAGAAGTATCACAGTAAGTTTAGTGAACATTCATCATTTCATGTAGATATAAAATTAAAGAGAGAAAATTCCTTATAATGAGAAATCTTAGGACTTCCTTCCTTAACAACTTTCCTATGTAACATACAGCAGTGTTAATTATATTCATCATGTTGTACATTACATCCCTTGTATTCAATTTTTCAAGTTGTTCTAGGTCCCACGTGAAATCAAAGCATTCAACATTATTTTTAGTTTCTATCTCACTTCACTTTGTGCTTTTTTTCTAGAGCCCTGCGGTGACCTATGTTGGGTGGAGGCACTTGGGTGAAATGGGCAAATGAAGTCTACATTTGAATAAGTCTTAGGTGGTGTGTGTGTTTATTTAACCTGGATGCAAAATGTATAACTCAAGAGGAAACATGACGCACATCCTTAATTACCAATATCGTGAGCAATTTCATCTAAAGTGAACAATCACAAACCCTCTCAAGGACTAGAGAAAGAACCCTAAGTAGGTCTTTTGTGTGTTGGATGTTTCGAGGACTACTGATGCCAGGGAGCTGGGGCTAGCTCTCAGGAACTCCACATCCCAAAATGGATACCAATCCCCCTGCACCTGCCAGCAGCTCAGATGCCTACTCACCGTGACTGGGTCTACCCGTCAGAGGCCTACAGGTGGCTGGACTGGGTGGTGTCATTCTTTTGTACAAAGGAAAGCATCTTTCTAATTTCAGGTTTCTTCTGTGCCGGTCTAGACACTTCAGAGAAAAACAAATTTAAGTCACCAGTAACAATGTTCTAAAATAGGAGAAGAGTGGTGCTAAATCACTTGAAAGATATTAACTATTATATGCCTCGAGATTCTTCAGTCACTCAGCTTCTGCAGGTTTTTGCGGCACCAGAAATAGTGGTTAGATCTCACATGCTGTTCTGCTTCAGCTAGCTTAGTGGCCACCTGCAGAAATAGTTCTTGGTTTCTCTTCCTTGTCTAGATGCTAGTTAGGGCAGCGCTTAGAAAAACACCCATTCACACGTGTAGTGTGAATTTAGGGTATTAAAGAATTACCTAGATTATTAAATGTATAAAGTCCTTTACTTTAGTTATCTGAGTATTTTCTGTCAATACTGTCCCCAACTAAATTATTATACTATCATAAGCAGTATAGTAGGAGTTGCAAAATTACAAGGGAAATAGAAGACATACCCCAAGGATCTCCAAATTTAAAGGGACAAAATGACCCCTATAACAGCCAAGTTTGAAAAGCAGTTTTATATACATGATCTCATTTTATATATTCATTTTATCAGCTTTTACTTTTTAAAATTATGCTTATACAGTGTTTTTTGCATAATCAGCTATTCTTGAATTGTGATCCTAAGTAGTCAAAATTTAAATGTGTTGAAGTAATTTAAATATTTGTAGGTTATTCGTGTCAAATAGATTTCCATTCTCTTTTCACTTTCTAGAAAATTCAAAGCAAGCAGTTTGGTTACTGGACTTGTTTCCAGAAGAAAAGTAAAAGAGATGTCTGGGAAAAAAAAAAAAAGAGAGAGCTGTCTGGACTATACTATCCTTCCCTTAAATGTTTTCTACAGGGACAGGAGCTGTGCCATGGAACCTGGAAGATAAGCAGATTTAGATTTCTGGGATTGTTTATTTGGTATCTTTCTAAACTCATCAGGCTTTCTAGTAGATTTGTAAACAGGCCAGTGTTGGATATTCTCACAAAGTCGAGGAAAAATACTGGTGAAGACACCAGAGTGTAAATTTGAAGAGTGTGTTAATACCTAACCCACACAGCAGCTAGTTCCTAGCAGTCAGTATGGGATTTTGGTTGCCTAAGTACACATCAGATTTCCAGTAAAGGGAAAAAATATTGTTTAATCTTTTGTTTGTCTTCTCAAAGAAAAAAAAAAGGAATGAATTAACTAACTCTTCCCTAAAGAAAAAAAAATTAGAATAAATGTGTTAACACAATGTTCAACACTAGAAACCTAAAGTATTTTTAAATTAAGAAATGGACTTTTACTTTTCTTTGTGCTTTAAAATAGATTTCCCTGATTCATAAAAAGGTGGCATTTTGGAAGTGCTATATGATTTTATCAGTCTTAAAAGAAATAAATATTTGTACATAATTTTGCCTAATATAATAAACCTATGGAGAACTTGGAGGAATTAAACACTGAAAAAAAAAGAAAAAGTACACAAGAGATGAATTTCACTGAAAAACCACTAAATAACTGAATGTCAATTCCTTCCCCGGTGAGGACAGTTTTCAGGCCACCACAACTGCTTTGTGTCATGTCACGGTTGAGTCTGGCATCGCGGATGAAATTCTTAGATGATTTGCAGAATTTTGACTCATACAGAATTGTGTGCCAGTGTTACCACAGTAAGTTCACTTTAGATTTTGTACTTCATTATCAATTAAGAATGCACTAGTAACTAGCAGGAAGCTTCCACTTGGAACAAAGTAATCAGAACATATTCTTATTGTTGAAAGTGCTTTAACTTCCTCCCTGTTTCCATTTAAATATATCTGAAGGAAAAAGAACAATTTGCATCTCATACAAAACATGTCTGAGATACCAGGGATTTCTATAGATTCTCTGCATTATAAGCTCCACTCTTTGTATGTCATTTCATGAACTTTTCTGTAATTTAGAGGAGGTTCACAGCTTTAACCTTTCAGAGGCTGTAACATGCTGCCTAAAGCAAATAAAAGTTGGCAGCGTCATTTCCCTTGCTGGATTCTTTTTCAGACAAACTTAAGGAGGGGTGTAAATTGAGGGTGTAACTTTGTTTCCTGTATTTTTGAACCAGGAGGACATCCCTGGGATTGGTGGCTGCCTACTTGAATAACATTTTTCATGAACACTATTCATATCTCATAACTTTCACTAGGAAGCATTAGCAGCCACTCGAAACACAGTTTTGCTTTTCATTTAATCTAAAAAGAGATTGAAGAGGCCTTAACCAAGTTAGGAAAAGGATAACAAAGCATAAATTCTTTGATGGGATGTATCCTACTAACATAGAAGTTTAAGTGTTCTAAAGCGCATTCCCACAAGCAAGACCTGATTCCAGGACTGGCACTCAGGCTGAAGACTGTCACATACTGGGAAACAGTGCTACAGAGAAACAAACCTAGCTCCACCAAAATGAGTCAGGTATGGATTTGGGGAACGTGAGGATATGTCTGTTAAACTTCGCTAAGATCAGGATCTTTGTGATTTATAATATTCTCCGTGGAATTGGGCTTATCTTTATGGAAGAGAATTGTAGGATCTAGAAAGCATTCAGTTTTGTGAAGCTCTATTTGAATTCCTTAAGTAGGGTGAAATATTCCTTTATATTGTTGACAAATCTCCATATGCTGCAGGTTTGGGGGCACTCAGTGCAGCAGTGCAGGAATGGGACCTTTGAAGGAGGTCACCATTATCTTCATTACCTCCACCATAGTTTGGCCTCAGGTCAAACAACAGGGAGGGAACTCAGTCCTGCCTATTAACAGAAAATTCAGTTCAGTTCAGTCGCTCAGTCCTGTCAACTGCAGCACACCAGGCCTCCCTGTCCATCACCAACTCCTAGAGTCTAACCAAACCCATATCCATCGAGTTGGTGATGCCATCAAGCCATCTCATCCTCTGTCTTCCCCTTCTCCTGCTGCCCCCAATCTTTCCCATCATCAGGGTCTTTCCCAATGGGTCAACTCTTCGCATGAGGTGGCCAAAGTATTGGAGTTTCAGCTTCAGCATTAGTTGTTCCAATGAATACTCAGGACTGATTTTCTTTAGGATGGATTGCTTGGATTTCCTTGCAGTCCAAGGGACTCTCAAGAGTCTTCTCCCATCTATTTCCCATGAAGTGTTGGGACCAGATGCCATGATTTTAGTTTTCTGAATGTTGAGCTTTAAGCCAACTTTTTCACTCTCTCCTTTCACTTTCATCAAGAGGCCTTTTCATTCCTCTTCACTTTCTGCCATGAGGGTAGTGTCATCTGCATATCTAAGGTTATTGATATTTCTCCCGGCAATCTTAATTCCAGCTTGTGCTTCTTCCATCCCAGCGTTTCTCATGATGTAATCTGCATATAAGTTAAATAAGCAGGGTGACAATATACAGCCTTGACATACTCTTTTTCCTATTTGGAACCAGTCTGTTGTTCCATGTCCAGTTCTAACTGTTGCTTCCTGACCTGCATACAGGTTTCTCAAGAGACAGGTCAGGTGGTCTGGTATTCCCATCTCTTTTAGAATTTTCAACCGTTTATTGTGATCCACATAGTCAAAAGCTTTGGCATAGTCAATAAAGTAGAAATAAATGGTTTTCTGGAACTCTCTCTCTTTTTCAATGATCCAGGGGATGTTGGCAATTTGATCTCTAGTTCCTCTGCCTTTTCTAAAACCAGCTTGAACATCTGGAAGTTCACAGATCACGTATTGCTGAAGTCTGGCTTGGAGAATTTTGAGCATTACTTTACTAGCCTGAGAGATGAGTGTAGTTGTGCAGTAGTTTGAGCATTCTTTGGCATTGCCTTTCTTTGGGATTGGAATGAAAATTGAACTTTTCCAGTCCTGTGGCCACTGCTGATTGTTCCAGATTTGCTGGCATAATGAGTGCAACACTTTCACAACATCATCTTTCAGGATTTGAAATAGCACAACAGGAATTCCATCACCTCCACTAGCTTTGTTCATAGTAATGCTTCCTGAGGCCCACTTGACTTCACATTCCAGGACGTCTGGCTCTAGGTAAGTCATCATACCATTGTGACTATCTGGGTCATGAAGATCTTTTTTGTATAGTTCTTCTGTGTATTCTTGCCACCTCTTCTTAATATCTTCTGCTTTGTTAGGTTTATACCATTTCTGTCCTTTATTTAGCTCATCTTTGCATGAAATGCTCCACTGGTATCTCTAATTTTCTTGAAGAGATCTCTAGTCTTTCCCATTCTGTTGTTTTCTTCTATTTCTTTGCATTGATCTCTGAGGAAGGTTTTCTTATCTCTCCTTGCTCTTCTTTGGAACTCTGCATTCAGATGGGAATATCTTGCCTTGTTTTCTTTGCTTTTCACTTCTCTTCTTTACACAGCGATTTGTAAGGCCTCCTCAGACAACCATTTTGCTTTTTTGCATTTCTTTTCTATGGGGATGGTCTTAATACCCATCTCCTGTACATCACGAACCTCCATCCATAGTTCATCAGGCACTCTGTCTATCACATCTAGTCCCTTAAATCTATTTCTCACTTCCACTGCATAATCATAAGGGATTTGATTTAGGTCATACCTGAATGGTCTAGTGGTTTTCCCAACTTTCTTCAATTTAAGTCTGAAGTTGGCAATAAGGAGTTCATGATCTGAGCCACAGTCAGCTCCCGGTCTTGTTTTTGCTGACTGTATAGAGCTTCTCCATCTTTGGCTGCAAGGAATATAATCAATCTGATTTCAGCATTGACCATCTGGTGATGTCCATGTGTAGAGTCTTCTATTGTGTTGTTGGAAGAGGGTGTTTGCTATGACCAGTGTGTTCTCTTGGCAAAACTCTATTAGCCTTTACCCTGCTTCATTCTGTACCCCAAGGCCAAATTTGCCTGTTACTCCAGGTGTTTCCTGAATGCCTACTTTCTCATTCCAGTCCCCTATAATGAAAAGGACATCTTTTTTAGGTGTTAGTTCTAAAGGTCTTGTAGGTCTTCATAGAACAATTCAACTTCAGCTTCTTCAGCATAACTGGTTAGGGCATAGGCTTGGATTATCGAGATATTGAATGATATGCCTTGGAATTGAACAGAGATCATTTTGTCATTTTTGAAATTGCTTCCAAGTACTCCATTTCAGACTCTTTTGTTGACCATGATGGCTCCTCCATTTCTTCTAAGGGATTCCTGCCCACAGTAGTAGATATAATGGTCATCTGAGTTAAATTCACCCATTCCAGTCCATCAGTTTGCTTATTCCTAGAATGTCGACATTCACTCTTGCCATCTCTTGTTTGACCATTTTCAATTTGCCTTGATTCATGGACCTAACATTCCACGTTCCTATGCAATATTGCTCTTTACAGCATTGGACCTTGCTTCTATCACCTGTCTCATCCACAACTGGGTATTGTTTTTGCTTTGGCTCTATCCCTTTATTCATTTTGGAGTTATTTTTCTACTGAGCTCCAGGAGCATATTGGGCACCTACCTACCTGGGGAGTTCATCTTTCCATTTCCTATCTTTTTGCCTTTTCATACGGTTCATGGGATTCTCAAGGCAAGAATACTGAAGTGGTTTGCCATTCCTTTCTCCAGCAGACTGCAGTCTGTCAACCCTCTCTGCTTCTGCGGGGTCTGCCATAGCCAGCGAGCTTCTAATACAAAATTGGATTAAAGATTTATTGAGCATGGCCCTGCCCATCTGAACAAGAGCCAATTTCCCCCCTCAATCACTCTCTCCCTGTCAGGAAGCTTCCACAAGCTTCTTATCCTTATCTATCAGAGGGCCAACAGAATGAAATCCACAATAACAGAAAACTAATCAAACTGGTCAAATGGACCACAGCCTTGTCTAATTCAGTGGAACTATGAGCCATGTCATATATATATCCTCCTAAGATACACAAGTCATGGAGGAGAATTCTGACAAAATGTGGTCCACTGGAGAAGGGAATGGCAAACCACTTCAGTATTCTTGCCTTGGGAACCCCATGAACAGTATGAAAAGGAAGAAAGATAGAACATGGAAAGATGAACTCCCCAGGTCAGTAGATGCCCAATATGCTACTGGAGATGAGTGGAGAAATAACTCCAGAATGAAGAGACGGACCCAAAGCAAAACAACACTCAGTTGTGGATGTGACTGGTGATGGAAGTAAGGTCCAATGCTGTTAAGAGCAATAGTGCATAGGAACCTGGAATGCTAGGTCCATGAATCAAGATACACTGGAAGTGGTTAAACAGGAGATGGCAAGAGTGAGCATTAACATTTTAGGAATCAGTGAAGTAAAATGGACTGGAATGGGTGAACTTAACTCAGATGACTATTATATCTACTACTGTGGGCAGGAATCCCTTAGAAGAAATGGAGTAGCCCTCATAGTCAACAAGAGTCTGAAATGGAGTACTTGGATGCAACCTCAAAAATGACAGAATGATCTCTGTTCGTTTCCAAGGCAAACAATTCAATATCACAGTAATCCAAGTGTATGCCCCAACCAGTTATGCAGAAGAAGCTGAAGTTGAATGATTCTATGAAAACCTACAAAACCTTCTAGAACTAACACCCAGAAAATATGTCCTTTTCATTATAGGGGACTGGCATGCAAAAGTAGGAAGTCAAGAGATACCTAGAGTAAGAAGCAAACTTGGCCTTGGAGTACAGAATGAAGCAGGACAAATGCTAATAGAGTTTTGCCAAGAGAACACACTGGTCATAGCAAACACCCTCTTCCAACAACACAATAGAAGACTCTACATATGGACATCATCAGATGGTCAATACCGAAATCAGATTGATTATATTCCTTGCAGCCAAAGATGGAGAAGCTCTATACAGTCAGCAAAAACAAGACTGGGAGCTGACTGTGGCTCAGATCATGAACTCCTTATTGCCAACTTCAGACTTAAATTGAAGAAAGTTGGGAAGACCACTAGACAATTCAGGTCTAAATCAAATCCCTTATGATTATACAGTGGAAGTGAGAAGTAGATTCAAGGGATAGGATCTGATAGACAGAGTGTCTTAAGAATTATGAATGGAAGTTTGTGATGTTTTACAGGAGGTAGTGATTAAGACCATTCCCAAGAAAAAGAAATGCACAAAGGCAAAATGGTTGTCTGAAGAGGCCTTACAAATAGCTGAGCAAATAAGAGGAGTGAAAGGCAATGGAGAAAAGGAAAGTATAAGTTTCAAAGAATACCATGGAAAGATAAGAAAGCCTTCTTCAGTGATCAATGCAGAGAAATAGAGGAAAACAACAGAATGGGAAAGTCTAGAGATCTCTTTAAGAAAATTAGAAATACCAAGGGAACATTTCATGCAAAGATGGGCACAATGAAGAACAGAATATTATGGGAATAACAGAAGCAGATGTTATTAAGAAGACATGTCAAGAACACACAAAAGAACTATACAAAAATAGATCTACATGACTCAGATAACCACGATGGTGTTATCACTCACCTAGAGCCAGACATCCTTGAAAGAAGTCAAATTGGCCTTAGGAAGCAGCACTACGAACAAAGCTAGTGGAGGTTTTGTGCTATTTCAAATCCTGAAAGACGATGTTGTGAAAGTGCTTCACTCAGTTTTCCTTCCAATCTCAAAGAAAGGCTTTGAAATGCTAAAGAAATGCTAAAGAATCTTCAAACGACTGCAAATTTGCACTCCTCTCACATGCTAGCAAAGTAATGCTCAAAATTCTCCAAGCCAGGCTTCAACCGTATGTGAACCGTGAAGTTCCAGATGGTCAAGCTGGTTCTACAAAAGGCAGAGGAACCAGGGATCAAATTGTCAACATTTGTTGGATATCAAAAAAGCAAGAGAGTTCCAAAAAAAACATCTACTTCTGCTTTATTGACTATGCTAAGTTGACTATATTGAGTATTGAAAATTCTTAAAGAGATGGGAATGCCAGACTGCATGACCTGCCTTCTGAAAAACCTGTATGCAGGTCAAGAAGCAACAGTTGGAACTGGACATGGAAAAACAGACTGGATCCAAAGTGGAAAAGGAGTCCATCAAGTCTGTTTATTGTCACCCTGCTTATTTAACTTATATGCAGAGTACAACATGCAAAATGCCAGGCTGGATGAAGCACAAGGTGTTGTGAAGATTGCTGGGAGAAATATCAGTAACCTCAGATATGCAGATGATATCACCATTATGCAGAAGATGAAGAAGTACTGAAGAGCCTCTTGATGAAAGTGAAAGAGGAGAGTGAGAAAGCTGGCTTAAATCTCAACATTCAGAAAACTAACATCATGGCATCCATCCAGTCCCATCACTTCTTGGCAAATAGATGGGGGAACAGTGGAAACAGTAAGAGACTTAATTTTTTTGGGCTCCAAAATCACTGCAGATGGTGACTATAGCTATGAAATTAAAAGACATTTGCTCCTGGGAAGAAAAGGTATGACCAACCTAGGCAGCATATTAAAAAGCAGAGACATTACTTTGCCATCAAAAATCCATCTAGCCAAAGCTCTGTTGTTCCAGTAGTCATGTATGGATGTGAGAGTTGGACTATAAAGAAAGCTGAGCACTGAAAAATTGATGCTTTTGAACTGCAGTATTGGAGAAGACTCTTAAGAGTCCCTTGGACTGCAAGGAGATCCAACCAGTCATTGCAAGGACTGATGCTGAAGCTGAAATTTCAATATTTTGGCCTCCTGATGTGAATAACTGACTCATTTGAAAAGACTCTGACGGTGGGAAAAATTTAAGGTGAGAGGAGAAGAGGTCAACAGAGGATGAGATGGTTGGATGGCATCATCGACCTGATGGATATGAGTTTGAGTAATCTTGGAAAATTGGTGAGGGACAGGGAAGGCTGGCATGATGAAGTCCATGGGGTCGCAAAGAGTCGGACATGACTAAGTGACTGAGTCCATATGCTGTTTGACTAATTAACCCGATATCTTACAAAAGGACATTTTATATACCATGAATGGCAGAGCATAGCAGTTGAAAAACCATTCCAATAATGAATCAGTGCTTCTAGCCTACCCTTCATTCCTTTTCATTTCTATAAATACCGCTAACCTGTTTGCCAGTACTAAGCTTGCCAGCATCCTTCCATCATCTGGCTTTCAGGAGTCCCTAGCACAGGGGTCTTGATAGATCAGCTTCATGGTTAGATGCTAGGGTAGTCACTTAGATCCTGAGGCCATTGCATCCTGGCAGAGGACTACTAGAGTGAAGTGAGTCAGGTAGGACTGAGACCAACTTGAGAAGAAAGTCCGTCTCAGTGAGGACCTTACCTTCTCCAGTCCTATGTTGCCAGCTGAGAATAGGAACCCAGTGTTTTCAGATGTTCCTATGGGAGATGGACATGGGGATTCTGATGTATAGTCTGAGTTTTCAATGCTGCTAGCTGATTCAATTTCAGAATAATCTTATATAGGCCAAACTTCACATGATAGTATTCATAGATGACCTGAGAGCACCTATCTGTCATTTGATTTAAATAGGAATAACTGAGCTTGTCACTTGAGATCCACCATTGGTGCTCAATCTGTCTCAGGGTGAAGCAGCTTCCTGGGATGTGAAAACTCTTGTGGAGTTGGGAAACCAGCTAGATCAGGTTCTCGGTCTTTGGGTTAGGGAGGCTTCTTGGTTGGTGAGTGTGATCATTGTAGGCTATCATATATCTGGATGAGAGGTTCCAGCTCTCAGACTGTGTGGTGATGATGGATACTGAAACACTAGTTTCTCAACTTTTCAAAAAATTGCCATCTCGTGCAAAGTAGTAGCTTAATGAGAGCATCAGTCATGGGCATTGGATGCTACAGTACTTTCCAAATGTTGGCTCTCTCTATCCCCCCTTTCCAAAATTACTTTAAAATTTGAAAGCTTTAAAAAGTGTATAAGCAAGTCTGATTTGCCCCTTTTTCTGCTTGCTACACACAATAATCCTATGAACAATAATTCTGTCACTGCCTGTTCCATTAGGATGAAGAATCTTAAGGGAATGAGGTTTAACATCTTTATGGGGCACTTATGGCTTCCCTTGTGACTCAGTGGTAAAGAATCAACCTGCCATTGTAGGAGACACAGGAGATATGGGCTCCATCACTGGGTTGGGAAAATCCCCTGGAGGAGAACATGGCAGCCCACTCCAGTATTCTTGCCTGGAAAACCCCATGGACAGGGGAACCTGGTGGGCTATAGTCCATAGGATAGCAAAGACCAAGTGACTGAGAATGCACACACACACACAATCTCCAAGAAGGTAGGCTATGCTTTTCCGTTACCCAGAGAAGCCAAGAGAACTTCTGCAGGCTTCCCAGACTCATAATCAAAGATCTGTTGAGTTGGAAGGGACCTTAGAGATTCACATGTCCAAGGGTCTTATTTTAGAGATTAGTGACTTGTTCCTGGTTCCTAATCATTTCTCTTTTCCTTATACTACTAAATATTTGGAAATGATAGTCTTTTTAGCAAGACCCATGACTGAAAGTGAAATACTTGTGTTGTTGATTGTGTTTCTGGTTTTATGCATCCAGCCTTATTTTTTTTAGATCCCTCCAGGTTTTCTTTAGACTCTTCGCCTATTGGCATTTGCTAATTTTTGCAACTGGGATAAGTGGAGAGCAAGTCTCTGAAATGACAATGATTTTGCTTCTGCAGCACTTCGAATGAATGTCTTTTGAACTTAGAGGGAATCTCAGATCAAAGCAGATGGGTGTATCAAATGTTAATGTAGATGTTAGTGCTTGACCAAAGAACTCATCAGAGGGTAAAACCTCATGCTGTAATTTAAAAAAATGGTGGAGTCTTTTGTGGTTTGTAACGTCACTGGAAACCCAAGAAAGGACTTATTTTATGTACTTCGGTCTATTTTGTTCTTTATTTTGGTTACACAAAACTCAAGAGTTCTTTTGACATTCAAAGATGCTATTTTAGTTAAATCTCTGATTTCTGTTATGATTTCCCTTTTCCTTTCCTTTTATTTTTCTGGGATTGCATTTTGGTTTCACACACAGCCTCTTCTACTTTCCTGTGATGTCTCTTCTCCAGATAATTATTAACATTTCAATTTAGACACCGCAGCTGCCACAAAACTGATGTTACATTCTTAGAAAAGGATCATTTTTGTGGTAGGTAGGGATTATTTTTGCAGTGGTCATAGCCATCTGGTCATGGAAAAGAACACCAGGATCTTCCTTGTAGCAGAAAAAAGGAGGTGGAGATGTCATTGAAATTTCTTCTATATGAAGAGGTTTCCTTCCACGGGAGGAAATACATTGAGAAGTCACAGTAGCCAGTTTGACCTGTGCTTGAATTCGGTCCATACCACACACGTGTGTGGCCTTGGAGAAGTTATTCAACCCGTCTGAAGTCCTTTATTTAAAAAAAATTTGATGATAATGACAACTTCAAAAGGCTATGGTGAAAATTAAATAGAATCCTGTTTATAGTGTCTGACACAAAATAAGTACTAGTCAATTTTCATTTATTTCTTCATTCATTTAACACCTTTATGGGGCATTTATAGCTTCCCTTGTGGCTCAGCTGGTAAAGAATCTGCCTGCAATGCTGGAGACCTGGGTTCGATCCCTGTGTTCGAAAGATCCCCTGGAGAAGGGAAAGGCTACCCACACCAGTATTCTGGCCTGGAGAATTCCATGGACTGTATAGTCCATGGGGCTGCAAAGAGTCGGACAAGACTGAGCAAAGTTCATTTTTAATATTATGCTCCAGACACTGCCAACACATCAAGAAAACAGACAAAATCATTACGTACAAACAGTTCCCTTTCCACTGTCTTTCCTTGTCAGTCATTTGATCCTCCTGAGGATCACAGGGTGAAAATCTTTCTTTCAAAGAATTCATTCCTTTGGAAGTCTTATCAGTCAACAAATTCATTTTGTGCTTACATTGCCTTTCACAGGAAACCAAACAAAGAACATATGACAGAATTGCAAAATTCAACATACAGTGCGGCTTGGATGTGCAGAAAAATGACTTATATTCTCTATACTGTTTTGGCTTCCTTCCCAAGCTCTCATCTCCTGCCCAGAGGGAGAAATAATAGTAAATACACACCCAGGTTAAAATGTAGTCCAATTCACCTAGGGATGATGAAAGTCAGACAGATAAAGACAAATACCATAGGATAGCACATATATATGGAAACTAAAAAAAGACACAGATTTATTTACAAATAGAAATAGACTCACAGACATAAAAAACAAACTTAGGGTTATCAAAGGGGGAAGGGGGGACAGAGAAGGAGGGATAAATTAGGAGGTTGGGGTTGATATATACACACTACTATTATATAAAACAAATAAACAACAAGGACCTATTGAATATAACAGGGAACTATACTCAAAATCTTGTAATAATCTATAATTATTTCAGAAAAGAATCTGAAGAAGAATATATATGTGTATGTATATGTATAAATGAGTCACTTTGCTGTATACTTGAAAATAACACAGCATTGTAAACCAACTATACGTCAATTAAAAAAAACCTTTTTTTTTTTTTAACGTAGTCTCATTCAATATTGGATATTTTCTTGCTCCCCTTGGCTGACAATGGCCAGGCCCCACAGATCACCTCTTCCTCTCTAGCTTGTTTGGAGCAGGGGGATGGGCCGAGGCTCCTGCAACCTCAGATGGTGGGAGGAGTCGATGTCCTCAGGCCTGCCCCCCCCCCCCCCGCCCCCGCCGCCCTCCTGGCTGCTGTCCCATCCTCTTGGTGCTGCTGGCCCTGAGGGTGTTTTGGCCAACTTGGGTGGGTGTGACCTGTGGTCTATCTCTGCTTGTCAAAGTCTAGAGTGAGCTCTAGCTGACCTGCTCTCATTTCAGTTTCCCTGCACTGGCACCCCACTCCAGTACTCTTGCCTGGAAAATCCCATGAACGGAGGAGCCTGGTGGGCTGCAGTCCATGGGGTCGCTAGGAGTCAGATATGACTGAGCGACTTCACTTTCACTTTTCACTCTCATGCATTGGAGAAGGAAATGGTGACTCACTCCAGTGTTCTTGCCTGGAGAATCCCAGGGACAGGGGAGCCTGGTGGGCTGCCGTCTATGGGGTCGCACAGAGTCGGACACGACTGAAGCGACTTAGCAGCAGCAGCAGCTGCTAGAGGGCCCTTTGAAGTCTCAGTGACTTTTGCCTGCCTCTGAGGAGCAGGGGGGCTTGAGGTTTCTACATCTCTACGTCTCTTTGTTTGGCTGTACTGTACGGATGGGGGCAGGCTGGGTCCCTGCGCTTGTCTGGGGACTTGTCTCATGCAGGACTGCCTCATTCAGAGTCCCTAGAGGGGTCTGTTCAAGAGTAACCTCTGCTCAGCCTTCAGAAGTAACTAATCTTGCTTTCCCTGCCTGAGCCAACCTTTAAAGAACTGAGGAAGGGGAAATGAGGACCACTTTGGCCATTTTACTCCTCCCTTGCTACTTTCCACAACTCCCCACATCAGCAAAGACCAGGTATCTTCTTTCCTGACTTTATTCACCTGACAAACAGGTTACTTTTTTTTTTTTTTAATCTTATCATGGTAGACCTCTATGATCTGAAACCTGGTGGTTAAACTACTCAGGCCTCACAAAGGAGTGGAGTGAATTCCTTTTTAAGAGGCTTTTTTTGAACAACAGAAACAGAACGTGACTCTTTGTCTTGTTCTCCTTGTACAATAAGTTTTAATCTTCCTTCTGGGCACATTACTTCAGGCAGACCAGTGCAAAGATTTCTACTCAGGAAGGTAAAAAGAAAAAGCACTTCAAAAGTATAAAAACTAACCCTTGTTACAGAATCATGACTGTGGCTGTGAAGGAGCCCCCTGTTAACCGGCTTTGTGGTTCCGGTGACTGGCCTGCACCCAGATGCTGGTGGTCCTGCGAAGGTAGCTCACTATGTTGATTTGGAGTCAGTGGCAAATTACATGCTTCTAAGTCACACTTCTGCACCCAGCTGAGTCTCTCACCTTCCTCTTTATTATCCCCTTCTTGTTGTTGGTGTTTCTGTCTGTGCTCTCCTGCTGGACACACTTCCAGGAATGCACACCCTTTCTCTTGCCCACATGTCCACACTGACAGCCCGTTCCCTTCGGCTCTTCTTCCAAATCTTTCCCTTTTGTCCCTCTATGTGTGTGAACATTTATTCCTTCATGTGCTGATGATCATTGCTCTAATTTATCGTGTATCTTCTACTTAGTAGAGGTGAGAAAGCTCCTTTTATTTCGCTCCCTCAATTAATCCTAAGGATCCGCATTGTGTGCAGGAAGAAAGTGAGGCTCAAAGAAGTGAAAACATTTTTGTTCAAGACAATAGAATCATCCTTTCTCTAGTTCTCTGTTTTATCCAAAACTATCTCTGCCTTTTTAAAGCTTCATACATTTTGTCAGATTTATTTTCTCTGTGTTCTCATAGAGATGTGTTTAAATCTCTTTTATAGCATGTATTACAGTCTGGCTTGCTTGATATTTAATTGTATGAATTTCTCCTCTACCATATTATAAATCTTTGAAGGCAAAGATTAGCTTTTACTCATCCATCTCTTGCTCCCAGAACATAATAATATAGTAGCATTGAACATAATGAACATGTTAATACTTTTTAAAAACTCAAATATCAGGTGAAAAAAAATTAATAGATCATCCATTCATTTGTTAAAATGTTATGTGGTACTTACTGTCTTAACTGCTATTAAACAAATGACAAATAAATGATAAGCATGACTAGAAATTATCTCTGCCCTTGAAGAAACTGCATTTATTGGGCAAGGCAGATTATCAAATAATCAACTCAATAAACTGAAATAAAGAAAAAATAGGCTGCTGAAGCCATAATTGGAAGAACTAGACCTTGAACCCAGATTTTAATGGCCTAAAAACCCACTTCACTAAGGCAAACTGCTCTGAAAAAAAATATTCAGGCTTTTAGGTGAAGATTTTATATAAATTGAATTATCCTACAATAACTCTGAAATGGAACTCAAACATTATCTTATGATAACTAGCCTAAAAATCATTACAGCTGGCCCTCCATATCCATGGGACCTGCATCAACCACAGATAGAAAATATTCAGGAAAAAAAAATTTCTGCGAAGTTCCAAAACTTGAATTTGCTACACAGTGGTGACTATTTATTTATATAGCATTTACCTTGTATGTACAACTACATAGTTTTTTTTTTTAACTACATAGTTTTTATATTGTGTCTGGTACTATAAGTAATTCAGAGATGATTTTAAGTATGGTGGAGAATGTGGATTGGTTATATGCAAATACTACACCATTTTCTTTAAGACACTTGAGCATCTGTGGATTTTGGTATCTGTGGGGAAGTCCTGGAACCAATCTCCCATGTGTACCAAGGGGTAACTGTACTTTGAAGGGAAGAATGGGGAACTCCTTTTCAGAGATGATTAATCGTTGATGCAATTCTGTTAGAAGTGCTGACTAACGGTCTGATGACTGCTTATTTTGCTCTTGGTGTTGGTAAAGAGGGCAGTACAAATCAGGAAATGAAAAGAAGCCACAGATTTCAGCC
The DNA here is from genome assembly GCA_007570785.1 of Antilocapra americana. NCBI lineage: Eukaryota > Metazoa > Chordata > Mammalia > Artiodactyla > Antilocapridae > Antilocapra > Antilocapra americana. Next base: position 2,201,948 of record ML662497.1, read on the forward strand.
ACGCAAAACTGCTAACAGTGGAGATCTCCATATTATTTTGGTTCCATCGGGCTTTTTTTCCCTCTGGGCTAATTTAACCACTTCCTCTTCCATCCTTCTGTTTTGTTCTTGAAGGCCAAATTACTTTTCCCTTTTCTGTTAAGGTTATTGTTAATTTTTAAAATCATGTTTAATTTCCCGTTTTTAGCATTTTTTACCACTGTTATTTTTTTCCTTTTCTTTATTGTTTCATTTCTTATATCCTCACTCACATACTCTGCCCATTAAGTTGAAAATGAGATACACTGGAATCCTAATCTCTAAAATCCTGGCTACCATAAGAAGGGCCCTTTGAAGTTTGCTTTCAAACTCTGTTCATGGATGGCCAGCTCACTCACCAATTATAATTGTGCTGTTATAGCATTTGGAGGTGGTGTGTGGAGCCCTACCAGTATATTTTTTATTCTCTGAGGTTTTGCTAAAACTAATGGATGGCTCAGTAAAAAACACAAACAAAACAAAAACCCGATTAGGTGTTCATTCTAGAAAAAAACAAGTAAATGAGGTGTGTATGTATGTGTCTTCGGGCATGAGAAGGAGGATGGATTCTACCTAACAATGCATAGTTATTTGCTTTGAGTTCCTTCTTAGCATCCTCTTGAATCTAGGTGGACTTTAGTATCAGATCAAAATGATGACTCAGAGCGGTTAAGTGAATGACACCTTAAATATAAGGGAAGGGAGGGAAATAAGAGGGGAGTTTTCAAAAAGACTGTATACACTAAAACTGAAGCATATTTCATCTCTTTCCTCTCCTGCTGCCATTCCTTTTCCCCTCCAATTTCCTTAATTGGCTTATTCTTAAGGGAAACGAGGAAGATTCCTAATAAGCTCTCCTTCTCAGAACAAAGAAAGATCTCCAGGTTCCTGTTTCAGAGGAAGGGGTTGTGGGTGCAAAGCCTTTATGGCTTGGGAGAAGTCAAGGCTAGTTCCTCAAGTTTCTCTGTTATTTTGAGATACATGATTCTTTGTCCTCAAGCTGCTGTGCCCTTTCAGGAAAAGTCACTCCTAGACTTGTCAGAGACACTTGGAAGAAATAACTGGTTACTGATGGGCATGAGGTGTTAGTGAAGACCAACTTCAATGTGTAATGTTTCTTCACTGTTAAATTTTGAGAAATGCTAAGAAAATTTTAAGAAATGATTTGTATAAACAGGGATATTGGTGAGTCACATAACGTCTGTATCTGAGTTTTGTGTCCACGTCATTTAAGAACAGGGTCCCTGAAAAACTGCACATACATTTAGAGCCATCCACTATGTACAACCTGAGGTGACAGACAGTGGTGTGTGTATCTGGCTGAGACTGTTTACTTTCTCTCTCTTAAAAAAAAAAATAATAACTCTATTTGTTTATTTATTTGGCCGTGCCATTTACCTGCTTCATGTGGGGTCTTTCAGTTGCAGCATGCAGGTTCTGATTCCCTGACCAGGGATTGAACCTGTGCCCCTTGCATTGGGAGCCCGGAGTCTTAGCCATTGGACAACCAGGGAAGTCCCTTACTCTATTTTTAATTGAAGTATAGTTGATGCACAATATTGTATAAGTTATGGGTATATAGTATAGTGTCACAGTTTTTAAAGATTATCCTTTTAAGACCCTGTAAAGAATTGAGCAGAGAAGAGGTGTGTTCAGTGGGAATCTGCTTTTGGCACTCTCACCAAAATCCTCTGCTTTACTTGCTTTGAGAGCTGCCAGAACTGATGGCTGGGCGGGAGGGCAGAATGCAGTAAATATACTGAGCTTCACAGAAGCAGTCATCAATCCCCTTGGAAAACAGTTTGCATTCTGAGTCATGTTTCTAGCTGTGACCAAGGTTTACGGTCCTTTACCAGGTCCATTCCTGCCCTTCTTAGCCAGAAAATGGACTTTTGGATTGAAGTGAAGGAACACTAGTTGACTGATAGAGTTCATCAGAGTCAGACAATCACTGGGAAATCAGTAATCAGAAGCAATCGGGGATGCAGAGCAGATACAAGGGAGCAAATACAAAACAATTTAGCATCTTCGTGTGTTTTCTTGTACTTTTTTTTCCCTTTTCAATTCAAATTAGGGTTTTATTCAAAGGACTTAAGGGACCAGGAGTCACTTCCCTAAAGAAAATTTAGACTTATGGAAAGAGTGTTCTTTTCCTATAAGTCAAATGAGCATAATCATTTCAGGAAAATAACTCCCTGGGAACCATGGCAAAATAGCATCATACTAAGAGGATCAGCCAATAGGGTGGTCCAAAAACCTACTGGACAAATCAGGAAACAGGGTTCTAGTGGTTCTCTGGGCCTTTCTTTTTTGGAAGGGATTACAAACACTCTCTGTCTATAAAATGTCACCTTCAGGGATGTGTTGCCAGCCCTTTCAGTTGTAATCTCCACAGGAAAATAGGGAAACAATAGGAACTGTGGGATGCCAATATTCAGATGAATCTCAGCTTCTGAAGAGAGAAATAGAGCAAAGATTTCCAGCAATTTTAACAATATGCCCGTCAGCGTCAGCAGCCTTCACTGAATCATGTGCTTCTCAACATTTAGGAGGCAGGCCAACTCCCTAAGAGGAAACTAAATTTATAGAAAATAGAGGTTAAAAAAAATTTTCCCAAACCATAACCTCTGCTGTTATTTGGTTGCCAGGATAATTTTTCCTGATTGGAATAAGACTCCTGCCAAGGCAGGAGATCCTAGAGATGAGGGTTCAATCCCTGTGTTGGGAAGATCCCCTGGAGAAGGAAATGGCAACCCACTCCAGTATTCTTGTCTGGAAAATTCCATGGACAGAGAGGCCTGAGTGGCTACAGTTCCTGGAGTCGCAAAGAGTCTGTCATGACTGAGCACACACACATACAATGTTGCTTTGCTTCTGAAATTGGTTGTTAGTAATATACCAAGGCCAGGAGATATTCAGCTTCTAGGGGCATTCCAAACTCAGCCCCAAAGCAATGACATGTGTTACAAAGAGCAGAGCAAAGTCACACTAACACAGAAGGAAAGAACTCCCAAACCTTGTATCTGATACAAGTGTAATTTGCAAGCAAAGAGGAACCACAACATTTGTATGTAAATTATAGGGTTTACCAGGGACTTGATACTGGCCCTAAAATGAACTTCTAGTTATTTTTTTATTTACAAAAGTAATGGATATAGAAAACTTAATAACTACTGATAAAATTTTGAAATGAAAACATCACCTTCATTTTCATTACGCAGAGCTAACTTTTTATCTAGATCATAATAATCACTCAAGATAGGCTAGCCATTTAAAGATATATAAATGTTTCCATACATATGCATCTATTGACCTACATTAAAAAAAATCTCATCTACTGCTAAACAATGGATTAGGACTATTTTCCTATGTCTATAAACACATTTTATAGTTTTATTTTATATACTTTGTCTTACCATAAGTATCTGTGTGCTTTACAATGTAACAAGATAGAGTGTAGACCAATTTGGCTATATCTGGAAACCAACAGACCTTATCTGTAAATGCAATGAAATCCCCTCTAGTCAGGAAAGAGATGATAAAACCAACAGAATCTCAATGGAAAAAAATTTATCAGAGATTGAACAGTGTGGACTAAAGAAAGGAAGATCCATTTTGAGCCCAGACAAGAGAGAGGAGCCCCTCCCTTCCTTGCTACAGGACTCCTCCCTCTTCTCCTTCCCCTCCCTCCCTTCTTTGTCACCCCACTAGTGCTCTTGCTGACTCGGTCACTCCAGGATTTCCTGATTAAAATGAAGAAACTGATCAAGCCAATGAGTTCAGATTGAGATCTGTCACCTCTTGACCTTTAGCCCCACCCTCTGTTTACTAATCTGAGAGTTGGCACAAATGAAGAAATGGAAGAAAACAGAGAAGGCAAAAAAGCAAAGTGACTTGTGCCCAAAGCTACCAGCTTTGTAAGCCACACCTTGTTCTCTCTTCCTGTGTAGTGATGAGAAGCAGAGCCTTGGGCCATTATATTGCTGGTTTGAAGTAGGAAGAGAGCTGCAAGTGCAAGCATATTATTTACCCTGAAGGCAGTTATATTTTATTGGGAGAATATAAGGCCTCATTTCAGAACTTCTTTATTGTCTGTCTCCCCATCACATCATTACTACTGCTCATACCTTTCCCCATCTTTCCTCCTGGTATCGCTGTTCTTAGCAGAATCTCTCCAGTCTCTCCAATTCTGCCCTGGGACCCACTGCCTCTGCCCACTAGAATTTGACTCCATTTCTTCTCTTATCCTTTCTCTAACATCATCCATCTCTTCCCTCAACATGCAAAGATCCTATAGTAGCTATCAAATGAAAAAGCAAGTGCAAATTAAAAACACACAAAAATCCTCTTTGAACTGTTATCTCCTTCCAGCTACTACCCCCACATATTTTTTCTGTTCCCTTTGCCTGTAAAACTCATAAACGTTTTGTTAATATTCTGTCTCTCCTGCTTGAGCTTCATTTTATCCTTCAGACACTCTAATCTGGCCTGTGTCTCCACTAGCCACTAGAAGAGCTTTGGTCCTGGTTAACAATGATCTCCACACTGATGAGGCAATGGATGTGCAGTGTCTTGTATGTTCAGCCTCTCAGCATAACTCCACATGGTGAACCGTTCCGTTTGTCTTAATTTTAGTAACACTTCCTCTTTTCCTCTTTTTCTTTGTATCATTTATTTATTTATTTAAATGGAAGTATAGTTGATGTTCAATATTATGTTAGTTTCAGGTGTACCAAATAGTGATTTGACATTTGCATACATTATGAAATGATCACCATGATAAGTCAAGTATCCACTTATACAAAATTATTACAATGTTATTTATAATATCCTTATGCTATGTATTACATCCTCGTGGCTTACTTATTTTATAACTAGAGGTTTGTGCCTCTTAATCCCCTTCACCTATTTTGCACCTTCCATCCCTACCTGCTGGGTTTTCTTCTACCATACTGACTGCTCCTTCTCCATCTCTTTCACCAGCTCTCTAGCTAGCTTTTAATAGTTTGACTTAAGGCTAGGTCTTGACTCCTTTTTATTTTACTCTCCTTTTTTTCTCCCCAGTGAGCCCATCCATGGTCTAAATTATCATCTACATACAGATGACTTCTATTATGGAGACTGTGGTTCACCACCCAGATATTCCCTTCAGGACTAAGGCACTCATTTCCCTAGCTGAGCTGCTGGCAGCTTGCAGTTCATTCCCTCCTTGAGTATTGTCCTCAGCCCAAGATTATACCCTTTTCCCCAGGACGCCTGCATCTAATGATGGTTGAAGCAAGGGGACAAAGGCCAACAGTTCAGGCCAACTCTGAAGGGCTATGCCAGTTGTAGAGCTCCCTACAGAATTGGCTGAGCTCTCAGTTACAGCTTATCACAGTTCAACTTCTCTTTCTGCTCAATCATGCTTCCCCTACTCCCTTATCATGCGTCCCCTACTCCCTTACCAACATGATTTCCAAGAGCATTTCTGTGGTAGACACTGTGATGCACCACCCAAATGTTCCTTCAAGAACAGAGGATTGCATGTACTTGTATAAGTTCCCTTCAGGGCAGCTTGCAGCTTGACCCCCTTACCCCAGCTTGGAATAGCACTGAAGGATCAGCTTAATTCAGGAGCTCCCTAGGGAAATGCAGTACCTCAACATTGCAGGGAACAGAGTCTGTGATGATACCCAGAGACCCAGGGAGTGTTATCCTGGTGGTCCCACCATTAGAGTAGCGATTTATAAGAGCTGGGGAACAAACAATTTCCTGGCTAAATTCCAGTGACAGGGGATACACTCCATCCCAAGACTCACCCATTCATTTCTCAAATCCCCAAGTAGATTGACACACCAGCAATTAAAGGCATATTGAGTCATTGGCCTGTGGAGAAAGAAATATCACAGTAAAGAAAGCCAAGTGGAAACCTCTGAAATTGCCCCAGACCTCACCAACGAAAATAGCAAACAAAGGAAAAATTGCATCTTGGGAGTGGGAAAAGGGCAGAGATTCATGCGACCAGTAAAGGCCTAAAGGATGCAGGGGTGATAGTCACTACTCACTATCACATCGTCATGTAAATCACCAGGCTAGTTCCTGCAAAACCTGGAGGTTTCTGGGAATGATTGCAGAAAACCACAAGCTCATACAAGGGTAACCTGATTGCAGCTACTAGGCTGGATGAGGTTTTATTGCTAGATAAAGAAGACGAAATAGGTCAATAAGGCCTTAGGTAAATGGTATATGGCAATCAATTTAGGAAATATCCTTTTTAAAATTCCAGTTAGAAAGAGGATCAGAAACAGTTTTTACTTATGTGACGTAATATGCAATTGCAGCTTTCATCCAAGACTATGCTGACTTTCTTCCTTCTCTAGTTCTGTAGTCTGAAGATGCTTTGAACACTGGGAGAGCCCACTGAAAATGATAAGGTTTCATTCTGTCAATAACATCATGCTGATTGAAGAGTGCGCTGCTGTGCTGTGCTTAGTCCCTCAGTTGTATCTGACTCTTTGCAACTGCATGGACTGTAGCTCCCCAGGCTTCTCCAGGCAAGAATCCTGGAGTGCATTACCATGCCCTCCCCAGGGTATCTTCCCAACCCAAATATTGAACCCAAGTCTTCCGAATTGCAGGCAGATTTTTTATCTTCTGAGCCACTAGGGAAGCCCAAAGAGTATGCTAGAAGACTTCATAAGATGCATGGAAAATAAATAAGCACTATGAAGATTCAAGTGACTTCCCAGGTGCTTAGAAACCCTCCTGCTAATCTAGGGGAAATGGGTTTGACCCCCGGCCTGGAGGATCTTATATGCCACAGTGCCATGCTCCACCACTACTGATCCCATGGGTTGCAACTACTGCAGTCTACATGCTTAGATCCTGTGCTCCGTAATAAGAGAAGCCACTGTGATGAGAAGCCTTGCATCACAACAAAGAGGAGCCCCGGTCACTGCAGCTAGGGAAAAGCCCACACACAGCAATGAAGACCCAGCACAGCCAAAAGTGAATAAATGTGTATATATGGTGTATATGTATAGATATGTGTATGTGTACATATGTGTATGTATATATAAACAAATATATGTGTATGTGTGTGTGTGTATAACCCCAATAATTTCAAAGTTTACAATTTAAAATGCTTTTAAAAAAGAAGTTTTAAGGACCTGACACTTCAGTGACATTTTCAAGGCTCCAGTGGTCAGGAGTGTGCTGGACTATCCCCTCCAAAGTAAAAGACACATCTTGTACCTTCTACTACAAAGGAGGAGGTATAGTGCCTTCGTTAGATTTTAGGGGACCAGTAAGCATCTTTGGGTTCTGGGAACAGTACGTTATACACCTAGGAATACACTTAGCTTTGAATAGGGCCCAGAGCAGGAAAGGGCACTTCAATATGTCAAAATTATGGTGCCAGAAACCTTGTCATTGGGCCAAATGGCTGACACCTAACTACATCGGAAATGTCAGTCATGGGGCTCACGAAATCATAAACTGGGGCCAGACCAGCAGCAGTCTGTCAAAATGGTTCATCTGTGATCAAGCCAGAGTGTGAGCAGAGGGCATGAGCACACAGCATTGTCACTCTGTAGAGTTCACAAGTGTTCTTGCTTCAGCTCACATGTATAACCTTATTAGGGGTCTCCCATCAGCTGAGGGAGGATGAAAAAGCCTGAGCTTCCTTTGTCAACAGTTGGTTTTGGTTATGTGTGCAAGCTAAAAATAAACAGCAGTTGCATTATAGCTAAAATCAGAGTTGCCCTTGAAAGATAGAAGAGAGGGAAAATCTTCCCAATGGAAAAAGCTATTAGAGATACATCAAGTAATCCACACTGCATGAAAACAGAAGTAGCCCAGATAGTTTCAAGGATGAGTTCTGTCCACTTAAAGCAGAAATAAGACAAACTACTTCAAAATACACTTTGATTAATGGATATAATGCAATTCCAGTAAAAATCTGAAATGATTTTTTGTCTTGAAAATTGATGTGGAAATGAAAATTGAATAATCAAGAGAAACTTGACACAAGAGAGAACAAATACAAAAACAAAGACTTATTAATACAAAAACAAGACTTATTATAGAATTACAATAATAAACCTGCTGGGATGTTGAAACTGAGTAGGGCCCTGTGGGGCTCCCAGGCGCTGGGGTCTTTTTTGTCCCCTATTCCTTGTGGGCAAGACTCCAGCCTCCATGACCTTCCCTAAAATCTAAAGGACAGATAGGAACAGTTGCTAGTCAAGGGAGGAGCAGCCAAGAAAACAGCAGAGGCAAGATGAAAGGAAACAGAGATGCTCATAAATATTAGGTGATTGACCACCTGAGATTAAATGAATGTAGACTCTACACTGTCTCCTCTAGAGGTATGGGTCAGCAATGGACTGGCACAGGGGCAGGGGCTCTGGGTGCAGCAGACCTGAGTATGGCATAAGCCCCCTTGGAGGAGGTTGCCATCAACCCAACAATAGAGCTGCCAGAACTTACATAGGACTATGAAACAGACACTTGGCAGGCACAAACAGAACCTTGTATGCACCAGGACCCAGGAGAAAAGAGCAATGACCCCCACAAGAAACTGACCCAGACTTACACATTTGTGTCCAGGAGTCACCCACAGAGGCGTCAGTTGGTGGTGGCTGGCTGCATTGCTGGGGGCACTGAGTATAGCAGAGCATGCATGGGAACTTTTGAAGGAGGTCGCCATTATCTTCATTACCTCCACCATAGTTTGGCCCCAGGTAAATAACAGGGCTGAAGAACTGATTTTTTTATCTTTTGGGGCTCCAAAATCACTGCAGATGGTGACTACAACCATGAAATTAAAAGATATTTACCCCTTGGCAGGTAAGTTATGACCAGCCTAGACAGCTTATTGAAAAACAGAGACGTTACTTTGCTAACAAAAGTCCATCTAGTTAAAGCTGTGTTTTTTCCAATAGTCATGTATGGATGTGAGAGTTGGACTATAAAGAAAGCTGAGCTGAGCGTTGAAGAACTGATGCTTTTAAACTGTGGTGTTGGAGAAGACTCTTGAGAGTCCCTTGGACTGCAAGGAGATCCAACCAGTCCATCCTAAAGGAAATCAATCCTGAGCGTTCATTGGAAGGACTGATGCTGAAGCTGAAACTCCAATATTTTGGCCACCTCATTCAAAGAGTTGACTCATTTGAAAAGGCCCTGATGCTGGGAAAGATTGAAGGTAGGAGGAGAAGCGGATGACAGAGGATGAGATGGTTGGATGACATCACTGAATCAATGGACATGAGTTTGAATAGACTCCAGGAGTTGGTCATGGACAGGCAGGCCTGTTTTCCTCACTCCATGGCATCGCAAAGAGTCTGACATGACTGAGGGACTGAACTGAACTGAACTGAGACCCTACACATACCTTAATCTTGTCAGAGATCTCACCCCTGAACCATTGTTATAAGCTCTTCAACAAATCCTCTGGGGTTGTTGTTATTCAGTCAGTAAGCCCTGTCTGATTCTTTGTGATCTAATAGACTGCAGCATGCCTAGCTTCCCAGTCCTTCACTCTCCGAGTTTGTTCTAATTCATAGCCATTGAGTCAGTGATACTCCTCCTTCTCCTTTTGACTTCAATCTTTCCCAGCATCAGAGTCTTTTCCAATGAATCAGTTCTTTGCATCAGGTGGCCAAAGTATTGGAGCTTCAGCTTCAGCATCAGTCATTCCAGTGACTATTTGTAGCTGATTTCCTTAGGATTGACTGGTTTTATCTCCTTGCTGTTCAAGGAACTCTCAAGAGTCTTCTTCAGCACCATAGTTCAAAAGCATCAGCTCTTCAGCATTCAGCCTTTTTTATGGTCCAGTTTTGACATCTGTACATGACTACTGGAAAAACCACAACTGACTAGACAAAATTCTGGGATTGGACACATAATTTTTCAAGGCAGGAGCCTTCTGTATCCCCCTTTGCCTGGCAAAGCAATAAAGCTATCCCTTTCAACTTCACCCAAAACTCTGTCTCTGAGATTTGATTTAGCACTGATGCAAAGATACTGAACTTTTACCATCAATATCAGCATAAGTATAGACAAACAGATCCATTGAGTCTAATAGAGTTTAAAAAATTCCTATACTTATATGTTTGGGCTTCCCAGGTGTCTCAGTGGTACAGAACCTACCTGCTAGTGAAGGAGACTCTGGACAAACAGGTTCAATCCCTGGGTCGCTAAGATCCCCTGGAGGAGGAAAGGACAACTCCAGTATTCTTGTCTGGAGAATCCCATGGACAGAGAAGCATGGTGGGCTACAACCCATGGGGTCACAAAGAGAATCAGATATTACTGAGCAACTGAGCACACACATGCATATATGTTTAATAGAATTACAAAATAAAAAAGCACCAGGACAATTATAATGAGAAAAGGAAAATCTTTTCAACAGCCATGAGGGAAAAGCTAACCATGTGGGGTTGGGAGGGGATGAACTTGACCTTTACCTCACACCACACACAAACATTAGTTTAGAGTGGATCAAAAACCTAAAATGTAAAACTAATCAAATCAAAGACTTAAATGTAAAGCTAGAAGTATAATACTTCCAGAAGTATATAGTAAGCATGGTAAGTTTTGTGACTTTGGGGCAGGCAAATATTTGGACAAAAAGCAATAAACATAAAAGGAGAAACTTCTATTCATTTAAAGATATAAGAAGCTCAGCATCACTAGTCACCAGGTAGATGTCAATTAAAGCCATGAAGAAATATCATTTCACAGCCATTCAGTTCAGTTAAGTCACTCAGTTGTGTCTGACTCTTTGCGACTGCATGGACTCCATCTCACCCAGGCTTCCCTGTTCATTACCAACACCTGATCTTGCTCAAACTTCAAGTTAATTGAGTCAGTGATGCCATCCAACCATCTCATCCTCTGTCGTCCCGTTTTCCTCCTGCCTTCAATCTTTCCCAGCATCAGGGTCTTTACAAATGAATCAGTTCTTCACATCAGGTGGCCAAAGTATTGGATGTTCAGCTTCGGCATCAGTCCTTCCAATGAATATTCAGGACTGATTTCCTTTAAGATTGACTGGTTGGATCTCCTTGCAGTCCAAGGGACTCTCAAGAGTCTTCTCCAACATCATAGTTCAAAAGCATTAATTCATATGTAAAAAATGTATTACCTACTGATCCATGCAACAACATGAAAGAATCTCAAAACATGTTCAATAAAAGAAACAAGACACCAAAACTACTTTTTTGCCGGGGTCCAGCCCCAGCGGGGTCCAGGGGTCTTGAGGGATGAGTGGTGTTGGCGAAGAAATGAGATGAGTCGATGTATGGTGATGGAGCAGTCTCTCAGTTTATTGTTGTTGGTTTGTGGGATGATGGAGAAGTCTCTCCAGAAGGAGATGGAGAAGTCTCTCCAAAAGGAGAGGGAGAAGTCTCTCATATATTGTTGTTGGCTTACAGTTTTATAGCCAAAAGACATCCCCATTACATCATTACATCACCTATAATTCTATACAATTTTTTGTTTTCTACCTTCCATAGCAACCTTATCATTGAGCTCATTCTCCAATCTATCATGAAACATTCCCTTTGCAGAAGTCAGATTTTTATGTAATTAGATTTAACAATAGTATGTTTACCATTTGAATGTCTTCAGTATATTTCATTCAATCATGATAAATTCATCAACCTAAGTAGAAAGGTTACATTTCTCTTATCAGGTACAACTATGTAGAAGCTAGAGGGAAGGGCTTAAGCTTGAGACTGTTTATTCTAGTAACCTACTTCAGTTCTTACGAGAAAAGAGGAAAGAGGACAAAGAGACAGTTTAGAGAGAGGAAAGAGGACTAAGACAGTTTAGGAAGAGGAATGAGGACTAAGAGACAGTCAAGCAGCACTGCTTTAGCAATAAAACCCTATTAACCTTATAACTACTATAATGAATTCCTATGTATACATGATCCTAAAGCAATCAATATCTCCAACTATGCTAGCCACAATTATGAGCATTCTTAAGTCCCAATCGAGCCTGATTTCTTCAAGGAAGAGAGCCTCCTCTGTGGAGTGGTCAGGGGAGTGGGAGGTGGAAAGGTGACCCAAGTACGAGCCTTTCTGGTGGTGACCTTGCCATGACCCCCAGAGAACTCTTGGTAAACTCCCCAGCAATAGTAGGAGGAGTAGTAATCTATTTAAATGTCCCTTTCATTCCTCCTTAGCCTTCTCTGCCGCACGCCACGGATCCTCTGGTCCATAAGGTCTGGGGGGATTATCTCAGGACAAATTCTTTCCAACTGGGACTGACCTACTGAGATGAGCCAGTGTTCCGAGCATGGACAGAACTTCCAGGAAAAATACCAGGGTGGGGCTTGCCCAGGATGCCCCGATAAAGAAAGTCAGTTTTGCAATTTCTTTCTTAGTCTTGTGACCTTGTCATCCAAACAAGGGGGCATCCTGACGGCTTCCAGCACTTTTTTGCATGAATTTGCTTGTTAAGTTTAATCACATGCAAAGCTAATCTATGATGACAGAAATCAAAACAAAAGTTGCTTACAGAAGGTGAGATTTGGCTGGAAGACATTTTCCAGGGTGATTGAAATTTTCTATATCTTGAGTATGGTATTGGTGTCATGGTATAACATTTATCAAAAAACATCAAATTGTATTCTTATGATGTATACATTTTAATATGTGTAAATTTTCACTGAATATAAGAATGTTATTTGCACTCGATTCAAACTGACAACAATGACCTGTTTTTTTTGTCAAAGATGTAGGTTAAAAAGCAATCACATATCTTCCTACAGGAAATGGAAGTGGTATTAGTCTTATGAGCAAGCAATCTGTCACCTGTATATATAGAATATAACACCATGTCCTCTACTCTGGCAAAACCATTCCTAGGAATCTGTCTCACAGAGGTAAAAGCCTCAGAATGTAAGGAGGTTGCAACAATGATGCTTACTGAGGCAGTGTTAGTAATAGTAAAAGGATCGTGAACAAATGAATGTCCATCAGTTAGGGAATAGCTGAATGATTTATGATGCATCTGTTTCCATGGACCATAATAGAGTGATTAATATGATGAATTAGACTTGTACCGGTTATCTTAAAGGGATTTCTACAAGATAGTGTTGGTTGAGAACAACATGTATATAATATGATTTAGTTCTTGAAAGACAAAGACAAAAGCATGTCATGTTTATGTATATGTCCATAAATCCAACGTGTGCCTCTTTAGGATGGTATAGTAGGAAATAGTGAATTGCTCACACGTGTTACCTTAGGCAGGACAAGTTAGTAGTGTGAGTCGAGAAAGAAAGAAGGAATCAAGAAGAAAGCAAAAAGGCTTCACTAAAAGAAAAATGTGGTTTTGTTATTACATTCTGCCTTTGTTTTATGATGTATTTGTATTGATATATGAGTAAAGACATCTACTGTGAGTGTGCATGGTCAGTCTTGTCAGGCAGACTTTTTGCAATCCTATGGACTGTCCCCCTCTAGGCTCCTTTGTCCATGGGATTCTTCAGGCAAGAATACTGGAATGGGTTGCCATTTCTCCTCCAGGGGTTCTTCCCAACCCAGGTTTGAACCTGCGTCTCCTGCATTGGCAGGTGGATTCTTTTCCATTGTGCCATCTTCAAAGTCCCAAAGACATCTATTAATCTTTGTTATTCATTTAAAAAATAAATGTGTGCATTACCATATACCAAGGATCATTTTAAGTGCTTTCAAATAATAACTAACTTAATCCTATTAATAACACTCTGAGGCAGGTACTGTTGTGTGTGTTAGTCACCCAGTTGTGTAAAACTCTTTGCAACCCCACGGACTGGAGACTGCCAGGCTCCTCTGTCTGTGGAATTCTCCAGGCAAGAATACTGGAGTGGGTTGCCATTTACTTCTCCAGAGGATCTTCCCAACCCAGAAATTGGAACCAAGGTCTCCTACACTGCAGGCAGATTCTTTACCATGTGAGCCACCAGGGATGCCCCATGGTACTGTTAGTTTCTGCTTTTCATAAATTTTGATTTTGATTTTATTAAAAAAACAACAATACAGTTGTTTACTTGGCTACATCACATCTCGGTTTTAGCGGGATCTTCAATATTCATTGCACATGGGTTCTTTAGTTGCACCATGCGAACTCTTGGCGCAACTCATGCCTTTGGGATCTAGTTCCCTGACCAGAGATTGAACCTGGGCCCCTTGCATTAAGAGTGTTGAGTCTTAGCCACTAGGGGAGCCCCAGTTTCTGCATTTTAGAAATAAAGAAGCTGAGGCATGGTAAGTTTGCCCAGTCACACAGCTAGTAAACTCCAGGTCAGCATTTGAACACAGCCATCTTGGTTTCAGAGTCTATACTTCTAATTACCACTCTATGCTTTCTCTATTTTTAAATAAAAAAGCAAATCGACCTTCGCTCTACTTCTTGGTCACCTCCAATAGCTTTCCATGGCATTTAGAAGACAATTCTAACTCTTCTGATGGGATTTACAAACCTTTGTCATCTTGTTAGGAGAAGCACACTGACTGAAACTGCCCACCCTGGCCAGACACCATAGTAACCATTTGCATGAGCTGTTTTATGACGGGAGGTCCAGGTAAGGAACACGGAACTAATAAACTACCACCAACCAGAAGAGTTCAGGAAAGGTTAAAAGGTGACACTATGTGTCCAACCACCTCCCAGAATCCTTCTCACTGGCATCCATCTTGGCTGAGCAATGTGTGTGCCAAAGGGAAGGACTCTGAGTTAGAATGATTGGCCAAAGACAATCTGGAAACTAATCCCATACCATAAAACCCAAGACTTCGAGCCGTGTGGCAGAGCAGTCCTCCTGGTTCCCTTCACCCTACTGCTCTCCGCCCGGAATCCCTTCCCAATAAAATCTATCGCTTTGTCAGCACATGTGTCTCCTCGGACAATTCATTACCGAGTGTTAGACAAGAGTCCACTTTTGGGCTCTGGAAGGAGTTCCCCTTCCTGCAACCATCTGGTCCCTGTCTCACTCTCCTTAGACACTCAGTCACACTGAGCTCATCTCTTCACTGAAAGGTCTGTTCTGGTCATGCTGTTCCCTCGCCTCTTCCTCAGGTCACCTCATGGCTGGCTCTGTCACATTTTTCAGATCTCAGTGCAATGAGGGACCTTCTCTGACCATCAGTGTATGAGGTCTCTTCTATGCGTCTCTCCCATAACATTCCATACATCTTTTTAAATTGCATTTAATGCAAACTGTACTTATTTTTGTTGAGTATTTGCTAACTGTTCATCTACCTCCTCTGTGGAGTGTAAGTTCCATGGGGGCTCCATGTAGCTCCACACGGTGCCGTGCTTGGTTAACCACGGGTTTTCAGATGCATTTGTTGAAATAAACAAATTAGTGAATGACAATTCTGAAAGGTAAGCAAGAGCTTGAGTCTAGTATCAGACAGACAAGCGTCTGACTTAATCTTCTGATTTTAAGAGACTTGTGAACCTTCATCTGTAAAAGGGCGATAATAATAGTATCTACCTCAGAGAGCTTCTGTGAGGATTAAATGAGATAACCTATCTCCCAGCACACTGTGAGTCCTCAAGGCGTCAGAGCTCTCATTGTTGCCATCATCATTGTCATCACTCTCAGGTAGCATCACAGGTCACTGTCCAACCTGGGTTGACAGCCCTTGGGTCAGACCCTATTCCTGTTTTAACCAGCTCACGTTGGCAGTGAGGGAAAGCCTGTGGGGATACCTTCTAGCTAGGCCCATGGGTGGGCCAGGCACACAACTTTAGGCCCACAATCATGCTCAAAGCCAGCGGTATTTCCTATAGAACCTCTTCCCCCACCTCCTCCCTGGCGTGTCTCGTCAGCCTTTCCCCCAGTCCCTTCCCTGTGTCTGTGCTGCACTTCATATTGGCCGAATGTAGCCAGTCCCTCGTGTGGCTCCATTTCTGCCACTGGAAAGCATCTTTGGGAATATAAAGGATTCTGTCCCCTCAGTGAAGAGGCTGTGCTTAGCAGAGAGAGGTATTTGATGTTTTGCTGAGGTAGGTTAACCAGACTTCTAAGGAAACACGTAGTGGCTTAATCATAGTGCAGAGCAATTACCTCTTGTTTTCTCTTCTTCCTGGGCCAACAGGAAACCCTGACTACTCCACCCTTCCCAGTGGTTATCGGCAGCAAACACTGATGTGGATTCATAGGTAGGGTAAGTACAGCAGACAGGTGAAAAAGAACACGCCAGGAGGGGTTAAAATATCTCCATCAGTGGAAAGCTTTGGAAATTGGAAAATAAAAGAGAAAGAGTAGGAGGCCTTGGTTGCTTTATGTTTATTCAAAGTGAGAGAAACCAAAGCTATTGCTTCTCTAGGGATAAGATGGAGAAAACTTCCTGGAAAAGTACCGAATTATCCAGGCTCATGTTTGCCAACTCCTAAGTAACTTCCTGTCTCCAGCCCTCCTGAACTAACTTGTAGTTATTTGAGCATTTGTTTTCTTTAGTGTGTGATGCTGTTCTCTCTTCCAGGAATGACTTTTTAAAATTCCCTATTCCCCTAATGACCTCAAGTACTCCTGCCTCTTGTAACTTCAACCTCCAGTACAGTGACTGACACACTCACATCTATAGGCATCTTGTAAATTGCTTGTTGAATGAATGATGGATATTCAGAAGCTTCTTGATGCATACAGAGATTGTGCTAAGTCAATTCAGTCATGTCTGACTCTTTGCCACCCTTTGGACTGTAGCCCGCCAGGCTTCTCTGTCCGTAGGATTTCCCAAAGAAGAATACTGGAGTACGTTGCCATTTCCTTCTCCAGGGGATTGTCCCACTCAGGGATTGTATCCCTTACATCTCCTGCATTGGCAAGCAGGTTCTTTACCACCAGTGCCACCTGGGAAGCTCTACGAAGAAAAAAATGGGATCCTCTGGACCAGCTACCCTGACAGTCATCTGGTGCCCCCAAAGTGCAGCAGGTGCTCAACGTGTGCTCAGAGTCACTCAGTCGTGTCCGACTCTTGCAACCCCATGGACTATAGCTTGCCAGGCTCCGCTGTCCATGGGATCCTCCAGGCAAGAATACTAGAGTGGGTAGCCATTCCCTTCTTCAGGGGATCCTCCCAACCCAGTGACTGAACCAAAGTCTCCTGCATTGCAGACAGATTCTTTACCATCTGAGCCACCAGAGAAGCCACAGTGGGGTTGAGTCTTGAGAATTAATTATCCCAGAAAGTGATATAAACTAAGAAAGGAAATATGTCAGACAAAAGGTTAGACATAGTCTTGGAGGCTAATTGCATTCAGGGTGACAGAGGAGAGCTTGAGCTTGCAGGGGCTTGGGCAGGGAGTCAGGGAGTGGGGTGGCAGTGACCGGAGACTGTGCTCTGCCCAAGAGTCTGACAGAGGATAAGAAGGTGGGGCTGACATTCAGCCCTCTTGCAGTTGGTCAAGAGGTCAAGCTGTGTGCCACAGAGGGGGGCTGTGACAGCTCTGAGGATGGGACATCTTTTCTAAGAGACCCCTTGGAGTAGCTGAGTTTTTGTGATTTGCACAAAGTCCCAAGATAGCCTTGGCCCTGGAGGGGCCGCAGTTTGATAATTTTAATGTCAATGTTGTGAAAAAACAAAAACCCTTGCCCCTTTTCAGATAAGTGTCACCACCAGAATTAGTATGGGACCACAGACTCTCCTGGATGTTCTCTTTTTCTGTGTAATTGAGGGATGAAGAGCTATTTGTTGGGTGAAGAAAAAGGGACAGATTCTCCGTAGTGAGCTGGGTGGTGGCATTCTATAAATCTCCTTTTCTTTCATCCCTCTGTCATGGGTAGGTGTTAAAAGCATTGCATGAAGAAACTCTTGGAGATCATTAAAAGGAGCACAGATTGTCATCCTTCCTAAGATGGTTTCCATAAGGCTAGGCATGACTTTAAAGGGATACACTGACCACTTCATATCTCTTGTTGTTATCTGATTCTAGGATTTTAAATTTACATGTACTGAATATTCATATATTCATCAGCTTTGATTATTCTGGGGCAGAGTATGTATATTGATTGGGTTAGTGACCCATTCATAATCACTTTTGATTTCAAGTTCTTATTAATATAATCACAGACTCTGCTTAATTAATCCGTTTCTTGACATTATTGCTCTTGGTGTTTATTCCTACATGGGAGTTAATGCAACGATGCTTTTCTCATGCAAAACAGTGTTTCCACTGCCCTTTCCTCTCACTGCCATTTCAGGGGGAAAAAAAGAAGGCAAATAAGACCTTTAATATTTGACTGAAGGGGTTGTTGTTTATGAGAGGCATATGACGCAGTAGAGAGAAGACAGACGAGGTAGGTGTCATTCATTCACCAAATATTTATTGAGAGCAACTATTACAGTACTAAGGAGAAGGAAACGGCCACCCACTCCAGCATTCTTGCTTAGAGAATCCCACGGACAGAAGAGCCTGGTGGGCTGCTGTCGATGGGGTTGCACAGAATCGGGCACAACTGAAGTGACTCCGCAGCAGCAGCGTTACAGTACCAGGGCTTCCCTGGTGGCTCAGACAGTAGAGTCTGCTGCAGTGGGGGACACCTGGGTTCCATCTCTGGGTTGGGAAGGTCCCTTGGAGGAGGGCATGGCAACCCACTCCATAGGATTGGGTTCTTGCCTAGAGAATCCCCGTGGACAGAGGAGCCTGGCAGGCTATAGTCCATGGCATTGCAAAGAGTCAGACGCAACAGAGCAACTAAGCACATTACGGTACTAGGTTAGGTGCCTGATTTCAAATCCTATTAACAGCTCAGTCTCTTACCAGCTATGTGAGCTAGTCTGACTAACTATCCAGTTTTCCCAGGACTGTCCTGTTTTGGGCTTCCCAGGTGGGGGCAGTGGTAAAGAATCTGCCTGCCTATGCAGGAGACACAGGAGACATGAGTTCAACCCCTGGGTTGGGAAGATCCCCTGGAGAAGGAAATGGTAACCCACTCCAGTTTTCTTGTCTGGAGAATCCCCTGGATAGAGTAGCCTGGCCAGCTACAGTTTATAGGGTTGCAGAGTGAAATGTGACTGAGCTTGCATGCATGTCCTGGTTTCAGTGCTGGATGTCCTGTAGGCCAGGAAATCTCTTAATCCTGGGTACCCTGGGACAGTTGGTCATCCTGACTAAGTCACTTGCACTTATCTGTAAAATAGGGAAGTTGATTCTTTTTTACATCATGACTTTGGTGTGAGGGTCAAATGAGATAAGGCAAAAGATCTTTGTAAATTGTTAACTGTCATATAAGCATAAAGTACTGCTTTACCTCAAGAAAACGAGAAAAATTTCTAGTAAACTACTTAACCCTCACCTAAGACAACTAAAGGGAGAAGAAGAAAAACCTAAAGTTAGTAGAAGGGAAGAAGTCATAGAGCAGAAAGTAATGAAATAGAGATGGAGAAAGCAAAAGAAAAGATCAGTGAAACTGAAAAAAGTTTCTTTGAAAAGATAAGCAAAATTGATACACCTTTAGCTAAACTCATCAACAACAAAAATTCATTTATTCAAATGAATAAAAATAGAAATGAAAAAGGAGAAGTTGCAACTGACATCACAGAAAAGCAAAAGATCATAAGAGACTACTACAAGCATGCTTTTTTTCATCCCAGGTATTTGTAGCAAAGGACTTGGATCTAGAACTGGATTGTCACACTAAGGGTGAGGCAAGTTCTGAGGGCAGGGGGGACCCCAGACTCATCAGGTACTGGGATAAGTTTCCATCTGACCACAGAGTTTGGTGCCCAAGGGCCTATGGCAATGCTGCATCAGAGTCCTGTAGGCAAACTGTAAAGAGGCCCAAACAAAGTGGCGTTGGGTTCTGGTTGTTCTCCAGGGCATCTGTCTGCAAGTGGGTTTCAGGCAACAGCCATGGGGCAAGGAGTTTGGGAATCTCCCCATGGGAGGAAATCGGCGAGAATTGCCCAAGTGGTCTAGTAGAGGGACCTGGGGTACTGGGTGAGTGCCTACACCATGAACAGGACCAAAGGGGCACCAAAGTGAGCCCTATTATCAGAAGAAGAGCCAAGGCTGGGGAATGGACCCAGGATAGTGAGGATGACTCGTGGGCTGGGGTCACAGAGTGTGGGACTGAGGCTGGAGTTAGAAGGAATATGGACTTTACTCTTCTGCTGGGGACAGAGTTCTTCATGATTTTACTATCTTTTCACAGAGTTTGATATTCCAGACTAGCTAACCTGCATACTCCCAACTCTGTCCTTATTCATACTACTCTCTTTTTTAATAGTCTTCTCATCACCTTTGGGCTTATTTTTTATTTTTTTAAATAAACATGGGTCATTAAGATAAGTATTTAATTAATTTTGGCTGCCCTGGGTCTTCATCGCGGCACAAGGATGTTTCTAGTTGCAGGACTCAGACTTAATTTCAGCATACAAACTCTTAGCTGTGGCATGTGGGATCTAGTTCCTTCACCAGCAATTGAACTTGGGTCTCCTGCATTGGAAGCATGGAGTCAGCCACTGGAGAACCAGGCGAGTACCAGAAATGATTTTTTTTTTTAAAAATGATATTCAACACAGTTTCAATAAGTGCTTGTTCTGTACCAGATCTTGGGATTAGTTAACAAGCACCTACCATGTGCTGTGTCGTGGTCATTGAGTCCCTGTGAGGCAGGTGTTATTCCGCCCACTTTACTAACATGGAAATGAGGCTCAGAGAGGTTAGCTAACAAGTTTACAGTGTACATCTGGACATTGACATTTGAACTCAGTTCTGCCTTACTCAAAGCCATGGTCAATTCCACCCTAGGATCTGGCATCTTAACTTGAGCCCTCAGAGACATAATTCATGTACCACTCCTGCATCCCTTCTCACTTTGGATTACCAGTCCTTCTTAGAAGCATCATCTTGTCTCTCTCCCTTTCCTAACCCATCATGATGGCGAGCTTCTCACTCAGACCAAATCACCAGTGGTTTGGAAAGTACCTCGAGTTAATGTTGCTCACATCCCTGGTCTACGAACTGTTTCTTATGGGTCCACAAGATAAAGTATTTGCTGTGAACTGTTTGTTATGAGTCCACAAAGATAAAGTATTTGGGCCAGAATGTTAATCAGCTACATCACTTAGCACACTGTTTAGTTCAGTTGACACTTTCAAAATTTTTCCTAAAGCAAGACTTTCTTGATGAACTGAGAAGTGCCTAGGGTTTACTTTCTGGCACAAGTTCCTTATCTCATAGCAGATCAGTAAAAACAGTGGGAAGACAGACATTGATCCAGAAGTTGGCCCTGATCCAAAGACAACACTTTGAGTAACGCTGCTGCAGTTAACATCATGTCTCCTTCTCCCTCACTGCTGTCAACTTTGGATTATTGCAACAGTCCCGGATGGTCTCCTGCCATTTCCAAATCTGTTTGTGACACTCGCCTACTTAAAACCCTTCAGTAGCTCCCACCATCTGCTGATAAAGTTCAAACTCCTCTCCAAATTCCAGTCCAAAAGCTCTTTGTGACCTGGCAAGCTGGAGTACTCTGGCCAGCTTCCTCTCTCTTCCTCCCTTTCTCCTTGGGCTCCAGCTTTACTGGTTGGTCTGCAGTTCCCCTGGCTCAGTGGTAAAAATCTGCCTGCCCATGTAGGGGACATGGGTTTGATCCTTGGATCTGGAAGATCCCTGGAGAAGGGCATGGCAACCCATTCCAGTATTCGTGCCTGGGAAATCCCATGGACAGAGGAGCCTAGAGGGCTACAGTCCTTAGCATCAAAAAGAGTAGGACACAACTGAGTGACTGAGTATATGCACTGAGGTTCCCCAGACGGACCATGTGCTCACCTCACCCTTTTGTCTGTGTTGCTCTGTCTACCTCTGTTGTTGTCCCTTCCCCTCTTTTCCTTGTCACACAGGCACACATTTTCTCCTTGACAATAGCCACAAGTAACTTCAAAGACCATATGGGAACAGGGGTGGGATCAGACAGATTATTGTTTCAACTTTGGGATGTGAATAGGTGGAGAGCATAGGGACAGCAGGAGATGCTAAGCATGCAGGATGGATTAGGGAGATGTCCTAGAAGGCTGTGGCGGCACAAGAGGTGATAATTGCCTGAGAGTCTGAGAGGCAGGCAAGGAAAATAAGGAAACGGAATGGAGACAGGGCTTCCAACAAAACTGTAGGTGCTCACTGCAGATGCCTCACAGGAAGAGGGGTTATACTTTGCCAAGAGGTAGGAGAAGGCAATGGCACCCCACTCCAGTACTCTTGCCTGGAGAGTCACATGGACGGAGGAGCCCGGTGGGCTGCAGTCTATGGGGTCGCTAAGAGTTGGACATGACTGAGGACTTCACTTTCGCTTTTTGCTTTCATGCATTGGAGAAGGAGATGGCAACCCACTCCAGTGTTCTTGCCTGGAGAATCCCAGGGATGGGGGAGCTTGGTGGGCTGGCATCTATGGGGTCGCACAGAGTCAGACACGACTGAAGCGACTTAGCAGCAGCAGCAGCAGCAGCAATGTGACATGTTTAACAAAGACAGTTCCTACAGAGAAAGTCCCCTGGGTGCTCTGGAAGTGGCTGCACAACTCAGGAGGACTTCTTTTCTTTAGTCATCAGAAGTATTCATAACTCTGAAAGGTTTTAAGGCAAGGAATGGCTCCTGGCAGCCGGGGGAATGGTGATGGGTTTGGCAGGCTGGTAGAGGGAGCAGTTACTGTACCCAGTCCTTTGTTTGATGCCCCTGGACCATGGTAGCTATACCCCAGATGGCAAGGATTCAAGAGCTGAAGAGACCTGGGTGAGGGCCATTTCCAGGAAGCTAAGATTTATGAAAATCTGCAAATTGCCTCCTATAAGAAAACATGATATAAAAGGGAGTAACTGCCTAGCAGGTGTTCTAGTCTGATGCTGGTTCTAGAAAGACATGAATAGGAGTATGCCCATTTTACGTTATCCACATGCTCTATGAAGATTAACTCATTCATCCTCATTGCCTGCTTGTGATGATTTTTATCCTTTTCTTTCAGTGGGCCATGAGGGGTCTTGCCCGAGGCTACACAGCTGGTAGAGGCAGAAACCGGGGCTATACTGACCAGCTCAGGGGCAGGCTTCCTCTCTCGGGGAAGGAGATGCCCTGGGCCACTGTCAAGATAGCTGGCACTGACTAAAGATAGCTGTTTGAAGCCCCAAATCTCAGGAAGACAAAAATCCAGCAAAACAGACCAATTGTGGGTCCAATCAATGAGAATGTGTGATAAGGCAGAGAGCAGCTAGGTTGAAGATCGCCTTCCAGAGCTCTCTGACACCACAAAACAACAGTCCAATGAATGGTGCTGATGACCTCGTAAGGGAATGCTTAAGCAACTTGTATATGAATGCAGAGATGGTTGTAGAGTTGCAATGATTTTCACACTTGTCTTGTATCTGTGCAGTGCTTTTCAACTCTGAAAGCAGTCTCACATATACGATGATTTTTTCATGATAGTTTTTTGAAGGCAGGAGGTTGGGATCCCTGCTAAAATGTCTTTCTTAAATACACAATGACTCCACAACTGCAAACTTATCTCCCCAGTTATCTTGGGCTTTCCCTGTGCTCGAGCTCAGTTGAACAATTGTGTCTGACTCTTTGCGACCCCCTGTCAGGTTCCTCTGTCCATGGGATTATCCCAGCAAGATTACTGGAGTGGATAGCCATGCCCTCCTCCAGGGGATCTCTCTGACCCAGGGATTGAACCTGTGTCTCTTGTAGGTAGATATTATGTGCTGAATTGTGTTTCTCCACAAAACTTATACTGAAACTAGCTTCAGCACCTCAGATTGCAACTGTATTTGCAGATAGGGTCTTTCAAGATGTGATTAAGTTAAGATGAGGCTCTTAGGGTTGGTTCTAATCCAATCTGATTAGTGTTCTTCCAAGAGGAAATTTGGACACAGGAAGAGACACCAGAGGTCAACACATGGAGGGAAGACTGTATGCAAACCTAAGAGAGATGCCTCAGAAGAAACTGAATCAGTTGTCACCTTGGTCTTGGAATTCCAGCTTCCAGAACTGAGAAGATTAACTTCTGTTGTTTAAGTTACCCAGGCTATGGTATTTTGTTATAGCATCCTAGCAAATTAATATGGCATCCTATTTTGAAACATCCTTAAACATTTTAGAAGTACTTATCTTCCAAACCAGAAAATATTTATATTAATCAGGAAACTTTCATATTGTCCCATAAATAACATTAGAAATGGCTCACACTGAGCCTTCACCATGTGCCAGGCACTGCTGTAAATGTTCTATTTCATTTCATCCTCATGAAAGCCTTCCAAAGAAATAAGTAAGGAGGACTTACCTGGTGGTCCAATGGTTAGGTTGCCACACTCCCAATGCAGGGGATGCAGGTTTGATCCCTGGTTGGGGATCTAGATCCTACATCCCACAATTAAAAGATGCCTTGTGCTGCAACTAAGACCTGGCAGCCAAATAAATACATAGTAAAAAGAAAGGAAGATGTAAGTGAGGGGGAAGGAGCAGTTCTTCCTTACAGTAGAATTTCAGTTAATACATATAAAAGAAACACAGAAGATAGCTGTTGGGCAAACACCACAGTAATAATCATTGCAGGTAAGAGCTGTTGACAGTTACACAATTAGTAGGTGAAAGTATGGTCAGAAATGAGTTATCAGCAGGGTCTCAAAGTATCTGCCCACAATTTTTTTTTTAATTACAAATAGGGAAAGATAGTAACTTTACAGTGGAGACATCCCTCCCCCCCACACCACTTTATTCAAGTGATGGAAGTTAACCTCCCCAGTAATAATAGAACAATACCATATATTCCCACATATGATGCAGTGAGGACATAATATCATATCCTTGCCTGAAAGTGCATCCTTTCCATTTGCTTATGAGAAAACATGAGACACATATAGTGAATAACTGGTCTGGACTTTCCAGAAGAATCATGGATTGAAGGTGATGAAGAAGACATAGTACCTAGTTGAAATGTGAAATCCTAGATTGGATCCTGGGACAGAAAATTGAAATCAGTGGGGAAACTGGTGAAATACAAATGAAGTCGTAGGTTTAGTTAATACTATTGTATAATACCAATGTCAGTTTTCTGGTTTTGCTAACGGAACCACATTTATGTAAGATGTAGTTAGCTACCACCAGGAAGCTGGTATAGAGAATCTTTTTACAATTTTTGCCATTTTCTAAAGTCATTTCAAGTTCAGTTCAACTCAGTCACTCAGTCGTGTCCGACTCTTTGCAACCCCATGGACTGCAGCACTCTAGGCTTCCCTGTCTATCACCAACTCCTGGAGCTTGCTCAAACTCATGTCCATCAAGTCAGTGATGCCATTCAACCATCTCATCCTCTGTTGTCCCCTTCTACTTGTCTTCACTCTTTCCCAGCATCAGAGTCTTTTCCAATGAGTCAGTTCTTTGCATCATGTGACCAAAGTATTGGAGCTTCAACTTTAGCATCAGTCCTTCCAATGAATATTCAGGACTGATTTCCTTTAGGATTAACTGGTTGGATCTCCCTGCAGTCCAAGGGACTGTTGAGAATCTTCTTCAGCACCACAGTTCAAAAGCACCAGTTCTTCAGTGCTCAGCCTTCTTTATGGTCCAATTCTCACATCCATACATGACTACTGGAAAAGCCATAGCTTTGACTAGATGGAGCTTTGTTGGCAAAGTAATGCTTTTTAATATGTTCTCTAGGGTTGTCATAGCTTTTCTTCCAAGGAGCAATTGTCTTTAAGTAAAATATTAATAAAAACAAATATTCTGAAGCAGGTGCTGTCATTATTATTAGCAAGTGAAGTAAATCACTCAGGGTTACCCAGCTTGTCCAGGCTGAGGCAAAGATGTGTACCAAGGTTGTCTGAGTCTTGAAGTTATGAAGAATCCCACAATATATACCCTTAGCACTTGGAGGAGACAATGAAGTTTTAGCTCAGCTTTAATATTTCACATATTTCTGGACTTCCCTTGTGGCATGGTAGACAAGAATCTGCCTGCCAATGCAGGGGAAACCAGTTTGATCCCTGGTCCAGGAAGATTTCACATGTCGTGGAGCAACCAAGAACATGTACCGCAACTACTGAGTCCAACCAAGTCTAGGGCCTGTGCTCCCGGACAAGAGAAGCCACCGCAATGAGAACCCTGCGCACTGCAAGGAAGAGTAGCCTCCATTCACCACAACTAGAGAAAGCTTTTGCCAAAAAAAAAAACACAATGAAGACTTAGCTCAGCCAAAAATAAATAAAAAGAAGACAACAAAAAATATTTCTTTCATGAAGTTCTCAAAAAGGCTTTTTTCTAAACCACCCTATCTCCATTTGTTCTCATTAAGGAGGCATAGTTTTTTAGTTGGAAGAAATCAAAAGCAGGGTAGGGCTTTGTGCAGGGTACCCTTACACACCCATACCCATACCCACACCCACACATACTCACTAAGTAGCAGACCTCTTTTCTTCCCTCAGAGAATTTACAAATAGCTGGGACATGAAAACTAATGGAGCAGAAAATAAGCATGAACTAAGGAGTATAGAGTCTGTGAGTCTTGGGAGGTCAAAGGGGGAAATACAGTTCAGTCTGCTATGACTGGGGAAGGAAGAGGTGACATTGAATCTGGGCCCTCAAGAATGAGAAGGATTGCAAAATAGTGGACATGCCATGGAGGGAGGAGTTGTGGAGGAATGACTTGAGAAAAAAAAGTTGGAGTTGGGAAAGCCCAAGGACTTCCCCAGTAGCTCAGCAGTAAAGAATCTACCCTCCAATGCAGGAGACATAGGAGACCCAGGTTTGATCCCTGGATGGGGAAGATCCACTGGAGAAGGACATGGCAGCCCACTCCAGTATTCTTGCCTAGAGAATCCCATGGACAGAGGATCCTGCCGGGCTACAGTCCAGGGGCTTGCAAAGGTTTGAACAGGGCTAAGCATTTGAGCAGGAGCAAGCAGGGATCCTAATCTCCTGCCTTCAGAGACCATGCAAATGCATGGATAAGCCCTGAATAAAACAGAGAGTGGTGAGTATTCTGGGAAGGCCTGCTCCACCTAAAGGCATTTTGAATTAAAACAAAATAACAAAAGCAAACACTGCTCTAGGCAAACACATCTCTGCTGACCAGATTCCACCCAAGGGCAGCTGGTTTGAGCCTGCCTTCTGATGTAAGCGAAAGCATTCCTGGCTACTGCGATAGAAGACATAACTCATCAAGAGATAGGGGAATTATTTGTACTAATAATTTTGTCTGTTCCTCAAAGCTGTGTGTAGCCAGGTGGGTCAAGCGTGGGATGCTCAGGGTTTCACTTTCTAAGTGCTAGGCTGGTGGTTTTACTGTTGTTAGTCCACTACTGCCACCTAGTGGCCACTGGGGCCATGCCAGCACCGACAAAAAGCGACAGGTTTGCTTTCTATATATGGTGCTTTCCTCTTCCAAATGTTCGTCCTGTGACTCATGCTAAAAAATATCCAGATAAGCTCATAATCCTTTAATAGTGTAAGCTTTCACTCATGGTGAGGGTTGTTATTGCCATATAACCAGTACTGTGATAATGAGGCTGGTGATTATTTATTTGGTGTCTGGTCAGTAAGTTTTCTCTGCCACGGATGTGTGCATGTATGAATGGTATCTCTTAGGCATAGCTGTAGAAGTTCAACAAATGTATGATCCGCTCTATTGACGGTATTATATTTGAGGACTCATGAAAAAAACACTGAAGAAAGAATCAAGAGATTTATGTTTATTTGTTAGTTGCATGGCTTTGAGCCACTGGGGTTTAAAAGGTTCAGCAGTTCTCTTAACTTTAGAATCCCATAGTGGGGGTTGGGGTGAGGGGCATGCTTGGAGGAATTTCAGGGGTTTGAAAGCCCTGAAGGGTCTTCATTTGGGGGAGGGAGTGATTAGAGTGAGTGGAAGAGGGGCCAAGGTGAGATCCTGCCTGTTCCAACTAGAACAGCTCCACTATAAAAAAAAATATTAAAAATAGGTGATCCAAGGACATTATTCAAAATCCAAGAGGTACAAAGCAATATGCAGGCGAAAGTCTCCTTATTACCCTGGCCCTATTCCCCACGTTGTAGGAAACCAAGGTCACTATTTCTTATCTATCTTGATTACCCACCCTTGCTCCTATTGTCTGACCTCCTTTCTTTCTTTTTCATTTTTATTATTTTTTTTCTTTTTATTCTGACTGCACTGCGCAGCATGCAGGATCTTAGTTCAGGGATCTTAGACCAGGGATGGAACCATGACTCCTGAATTGGAATCGTGGAGTCTTAGCCATTGAATCTCCAGGAAAGTTCTTCACTTCCTTTCTTTCACTAGCACAAATAGCAGTATAGCATTCACACTGTTCCTTGGTGCTGCTGATCTATTGTATATGTTGGACTTTCATGCAAAATTTCACTTATATTTCCCCAAACTGAGACTATCTATCCATAAAATATTTAACTAGCTTATCCATAAATCTTTTTCACTAGGTCATTTCATGACGCTTAAACCTATAGTTTTGATTTGCTACAAAATGAATGATTCATAGCCTTGTAGCTGTGCAGAGACCAAGAAATCACTTGAACTTGCTCTTGGTGTCAGGCCTCTGAGAGACAAGAGGAAAGAGAGCTCCAGGAAAGTGCCTGGTTCGGTGTTCTCAGTTCTAAGGATGTTTGACTGCTGTGACCACAGTGGTGATCCACAGTTAGCAAGGCATGGGGGAGCAGAGCAAAGATGCCACTCAGACTCTGGGAACATCATCAGCAGTAAAAACAATCTGAAGAATTGAGGAGGTCAGAGCCAAGAGAGGGCCAGTCAGTGTGGAAATCTTGCAAAGGTTAAGTTAACTGGTGATGAACTCCTCATTCCATAGATCCGCTATGATAAAGTCTCTTCTTCCTTCACATAGAATCAGAGTCTCCTGAGAGAATGGCCCTCAGTCCTTATCGCATGTGAGAATCACCTGGGAGCTCGCTTCGTGCCCACAGTCAGGGTCCACCTACAGGGATTCTGATTTAATCTGCAGGCGTGGGGCCTATGGTCTGGTATATTTGAAAGGCTCCCTACCTAGGATAGCAGTCCCTAACCTTCGTGGCACCAGAGACCGGTTTGGTGGAAGACAATTTTTCCACAGACTGGTGTGGTATTGGGAGGTTTGGGGCTAATTCAAGTGGCTTACATTTACTGTGCACTTTATTTCTATTACTATTGTATCAGCTCTACCTCAGACCATCAGGCATCAGATCCTGGAAATTGGGGACCCCTGCCAGAGGTGATTCTAGAGGCAGCCAGGTGACAGCAGAGCTGTGAAGGCTTCACTGTCTGTGAAGGCTAGTGATTCAGTTCCTTCCTCCTCCAACAGGTGGTTGCTCTGGGCAAATGGCCAGATTCCTTCTTGAATTCCTTCCCTTTCCTCTTCTTCTTCTTCTTTTTTTAAAATTAAGTATACTCCATATTTTATTCAGATTTGATTAGTTTTTTTCCTGATGTCATTTTTCTTTTCCCTTTTTAAATTCTGAAAGTATGATAACACATTTACAGGAGACTTGGAAAATACAGGACAAAGTTACCTGTAGTTCCACTATGTCTTATAATTATTTTTTTAAATAAATTAAGATTTTTAGTTGGAATGTCAGTATCTAACTCTTAAAAATTAATAGAATGAGTATATAGAAAAGTAGGATATAGTAGACCTGAAAATCACCAATTCAATCTAATTAAAATTTATACAATTTTCACACAAGTGTAGGATACAAATTCCACTCAAGTTCCTATAGACTATAAAGTAGGAGACACTTCACCCTCTCCTCTTTCTATAGCATTGCTACTGTGTGCTCTTCTTACTGAGTCCAAGCTCAGTCAGCTTGTCCCTTGACAGGCCAATTAACTTGAAGACAAGGTGTTGAGGCAGGGAATGTGACTTTATTCAGAACGCCAGCTGACTGAGAAGACTGTTGTTGACTGAGAAGACAGCAGACTAAAGTCTCAAAATAATCTGTCTTCTCAGGGGTCTAGATGCCAGGTTCTTTTATAGGAGAGAGAGGAGGAGGAGCTGAAGAAGTAAAGACCATTACCTTGCAAATATCTCCTGGAGTGGCTGACGTCAGGGAGCTGCCATGCTGTGTTGAGTCACTTTATCGTGTCCAACTCTTTGTGGTCCCATGGACTGTAGCCTGCCAGACTTCTCTAACCATGCAATTCTCCAGGCAAGAATGCTGGAGTGGGTTGCACGTCCCTCTCCAGAGGATCTTCCCAAGCCACGGAACAAACCCAGGTCTCCTGCATTGGCAGGCTGGTTCTTTACCAGCTGAGCTGCAAGGGAAGCCCAGCTTCAGGGAGGGGATATGTTAATTTCTTCAGGCAGAGGGGTCGGGTTCCCTGAGGTAGGTCATTATGTATGAGTGTTGTTCAGTCTCTAAGTCAGTCTTATCTGACTCTTTGTGACCCCATGGACTGCAGCATATTAGGCTTCCCTGTCCACTGTCTCCCAGAGTTTGATTAAACTCCTGTTCACTGAGTCCAATGATGCCATCCAACCATTTCATCCTCTATTGCCTCTTTCTCTTCCTGCCCTCAATCTTTCTCAGCATCATGGTCTTTTTTAATGAGTTGGCTCTTCCCATCAAGTGGCCAAAGTATTGGAGTTTCAGCCTCAGTATCAGCCGTTCCAGTGAATATTCAGGGTTGGTTTCCTTTAGTATTGACTGGTTTGACCTCCTTGCAGTCCAAGGGACTCTCAAGAGTCTTCTCCAGCACCACAATTTGATAGCAATTCTTGGATGCTCAACCTTCTTTACAGTTCAGTTATCACATGTATACGTGACTACTGGGAAAACCAAGGGCTTCTCTTATAGCTCAGTTGGGAAAGAATCTGCCTGTAATGCAGGAGACCCAGATTCTATTCCTGGGTCAGGAAGATCCCCAAGAGAAGGAAATGGCAACCCACTCCAGTATTTTCACCTGGAGCATCTCATGGACAGAGGAGCCTGGTGGGCTATAGTCCACAGGGTCGCAAGAGTCAGACATGAATTAGTGACTAAATCATCACCACTGGAAAAACCAGAGCTTGACCATACTGACTCTTGTTGGTAAAGTGATGTCTCTGCTTTTTATGTATGATTATTATAACAAAATCAATGAAAAACAAAATTTAAAATCAAAGAAACACATCCAGCTTGGAGTCAAAATTGGTTCTTCCCTGTGACACTCTGGCCCATCAAGTTCTAGGTCAGTGGTTCCTAACAGCATTGACAGTACCTGGGAAATCCTTGGAAAGTTAAACTCTTCAGCCCATTCCAGACCTACTGAATCGGAAACTGAGGTGTTTTTGAAACTGTTTACCTCAGATTGGGACTTGAATCCATGTGCTGGGACTCAAACCCAGCCAAAACCTATGGTACCTGGTTTCAGGACCTAATGAAGCTCAGGTTCATTGCAGAAGGAATTTAGTGAGAGACAAAGCAATAGGTAAGAAGTGGATTTATTTAGATTTGGAGAGAAGCACACTCCACAGACAGAGCGTGGGCCATTGTAGAGGGTGAGTGTGGCTGAGAAATATGGCATGTTAGTTTTTATAGGCTGGGTAATTTCATATGCTAATGAGTGGGAGGATTATTCTAACTATTTTTGGGAAGGGGTGGAGGTTTCCAGGATTTGGGCTACCGCTCACTCTTTGGTCTTCTGACAGTGCCTTGGAACTGTCATGACAGCTCTGGGTGCCTTTTCACTTGATGATTGAGGATCAAGGTCTAGTCTTGTCAGCCACCTTGGTACCATTTGATTCTAATTAGTTTATGTTGTGTCCTTGGGCTATGTCATTCTTTCAAAAGTTGTGCCCCTTTCCCACCTGTTACATTTTGACAATATCAGCAATCTGCGCTTTGACAAGCCCTCCAGGTCACTGTGGTGTATCTCAAAGTTGAGAGCCACCCTTCTAGGGCCAGTTCTGACCAGGACAAGGAATTATTTTGGTAGCCCTGGACTTCAGCTAGTGGTGTCAGAATTAATTGTGGGGTTATGACTGTTCCAGGCTTCCTCAGTGACTCAGTGGGAAAGAATTTGCCTGCAATAAAGGATCTGCAGGAGACATAGGTTCGAAGCATGGGTGTGGAAGATCTCCTGGAGAAGGAAATGGCAACTCACTCTGGTATCCTTGCCTGTAAAATCCTATGGACAGTGGAGCCTGACAGGCTATAGTCCAGAGGGTAACAGTCGGACACAACTTGAAGTGACTGAGCATGAACATGGCTGTTCTATCGTGAGCCCTGATGTTGTCATCTAAAGCTCAGCCTCTGTACATCGATGCCAAATCAAATCCTGGAGACAGAGTTTTGGGTGAAGTAGAAAAGAATAGCTCCGTTACTTTGCCAAGCAAAGAGAGACGTACGAGGTTTCTGCCTTGAAAATCCATGTGTCTCAACTCCAGAGAATTTGATGCGGGTTTTCATAACAGTGGGTCAAAGGTGGGGTTCCTGACAAGATCGGGGTGGGAGCAGCGCTTGCACTCCGTCATCTCGGATGGTCACTCTCCTAATCTTGATGAGCTTCTCTTTCTGTTTGATCTTGCATCAGGTGATTTCTTGGCTACTCCTCCCTTGAATCTGCCTTTTGGAACTCAGGGAAGGTCATGGAGGCTGGAGTCTTGCCTATGAGAAATGGGGGACAGAAAGGCCTCCATGTCCTGGAGCCCCACAGGCCCCTGCTTGATTTCTGTGCTCATCTTGGGCACCCACAGGCTAGGCCTGCTGTGGTGTTCCTCTCAAACCCCCATTGCTTCCATCCTGCGCTGGTGCTAGAGAGTCCCCCCGGCTTCTTTCTCCATTTCTCCACCTCAGCTCTTCACAAGGCGGAGCTCTTTCCAAGCTCAGTCCATGAATCTGAATCCCTGCCACCTCTTCCCCCACTAACTCCTGACCCTCTGAGAGACCTCTCAAATTCCCCTGAGACAGACATAGATTTTTCTCAAGAGGGCTTCCTGGAAGAGTTTATCTTTATAGTCTGTAACCTCTCATGAGAGACTGCCCAGCAGAACTGATTCTCCTGTTGCTGATCTGCTGATGACTCATTTGGTGCCCTGAAGCCTGATTTCTTACCTTATTGGTGCCTACTTTTTTTCTACAGGGATACATCAGTATCAGATGTGGTTATCAAGTTATGGAGACTGATGTGTTTGTGTGATCCTGGACTTTGAGCATTCCAGAGCATTGTCCTTCAAAACTCTCAGCTGGGGAAATTATCTATTTATTCTAACAAAGTTGAGTTGTTCAGAACATGCTAGGAAGTGCTCTCCTGGATCTGGTGCAATCCTGGAGTGATGTTTATGTTCCTCCATCATCCGGTTTCATCTTCCACCACCATCTCCCAAGTGCCTGTTGCCCCAACCACAGAACTATTTATTTCTTGAACTCATCCTGCACTTTCACATTGCTGTGATTTTGTTATTCTTACTCCATTTGGAATGTTCCTTCCATTCCTTATTTGCATATTGATTCTAGTTATCCCCCAACTACCAGATAAATGCTGCTTTCTCTGTTCCTCCAACCAAACTAATGACTCAGTCTCTTCTCACACTTCATGGTATTTCACTTTTTCAGGTAAAAACAAGTCAACCTGTGTAAGTACCGCCTTAACGTGTAAGTTTCCTGACTTCAAGGACCATAGAAACCATCCATTCCCCCTTCGATGCCCAACAGAGTAAGAAACAACAGCTCTCCATAACACAGTTCCATAAGGAACCACATAAGAAAGTCCATCTACTAACTTTAATAAAGATGGTATTGTACCCTGTCTGATCACATACCTTAGTCACCAGAACTTGAACCAAAGAACTCTGGGCAATTTTGCATAATCACATACTTCGAAGGATAAAGACTGAATAAATTTTAGAAGTAATAAAAAGGTGTGTTCCTGCATGCTAGCAGCTGGAACTAAATATATACTACTACTTTAAAGTAATAGTGAAACTACTTAGAAACTACTTTGAAGAGCATAGCATTCCTTTTGGTTGTTAAAAACCCTTCCTTTTTCTTGACGTGTCTTCTGCAATATTACCACTCTTTGTCTTTTCAAGGAGTTTGAGTGCCCGAGACAGAGAACTGGCACAAAGTCTAGCACCATCTCGGAAAATACAGACAGATGACCTCAAGTTCCTTTGCATTATTGAGTCTCTGTGGTTCCAATTTTTTGACCACCAAAAGGAGGAATTGGATTTGATGAGCCCGGTAACAGAAGTAGCTCTGGGAAATGCAATGCAGTTGAAATTTTCTGCTTCGGTTGGAATGGAGTATCTGATGCCACCCTTGGGAGTTTTCTTTGTGGTAGTTGGTCTTTTCTCTTTTTGTGGGTTGTCTCTCATGAGCATATTTTCATTCCCTTGTTTTTCTTCCCAGAATCTAAATCAGTCTTGAGTCATGCTTGCTGTGTTTGGATTTTCTGCCACACTGTAGACTTGTAGTTCTGCCACGGTGGAGAGTTGCCCCTCCCCCACCCTCCAACGACTCTGGTACCTACATCAGAACCCTCCAACTCTCCTCCCTGATATATGACTCACTATTTCCTATCTTGGTGCTGTCTTCCTTTTTCCTATCTTGTACACCAAAGAGAATATTGTCCTTTATTGGAAAACCTTGATCTCTCTTTACCTATTCCAGGACTGATTGAAAATCCACTTCTTCCAGGAACACTCCTCTGATAAATTCAAACTCATTTGGATCAATTACTTATTATCTATTGTTTGAAATTTTATACATTCAATTTAGAAGATTTGTTTTACAATTGCTTTTGTTGTAATCATTCTGAGGTGGTTTTATCTTATCAGGCTACTACATCAGGCAAAAAGATGAATTAAGCTCTGATTCCTTGTGTCCCATGGAGCTCCTTACCTGCCCCCCGCCTCCAATTTGTTATGCTGAAGTAGCAAATCTTTAAAGTTCCGAATCATTGAGAGGGAGGAACTAGGGGTTGACACCGATTAATTTTTTTAATCTCTCTCTCTCTTTTTACATTTATTTATTTTCTTGGCTGCACCGGGGCTTAGTCACAACGCACAGGATCTTTGATCTTCACTGTGGCATGTGCC
This sequence comes from Antilocapra americana, assembly GCA_007570785.1. Classification (NCBI taxonomy): domain Eukaryota; kingdom Metazoa; phylum Chordata; class Mammalia; order Artiodactyla; family Antilocapridae; genus Antilocapra; species Antilocapra americana. Next base: position 2,236,963 of record ML662497.1, read on the forward strand.
ACCTTTAGTTGAGGCATGTTAACCCTTAGTGATGGCACATGGGATTTAGTTCCCTGAGCAGACCTCCTGCACTGGAAGCGTGGACCAGTGGACCACCAGGGAAGTCCCAACACTGTTTTAAGAAAGAGGTGACCATGTGACATGGAAAATGAGTGAATTCCAAAGTTAGGAAGAGCGGTTGGTGGTGGGAAGTTCTGGGAATATCATGGACTTGTGTCAGCACCCCAGGAATTAGTGGGATACTGATGGGGGCATGTGGTAGCCAGTGTCGACCTGGGGGCCTACAGAAGATGATCTCAGCCTGAAGGAGTGGTGCTGATTTAGTTTGATTTAAAGACAAATAAAAAAAAAAAGTGCGTGATAATTTCTTGCACTGGACTACAGTGGACTAATTAATGGATGCTACATGTTAGTTCCTTGAAGATGAGAACCATAACTTTTCATCCTCCCTGGACCATACTGATCTCTTTATAAGCTAGTGGATTAACTCACTGACGTGAACTTATTTACCCGAACTAGCACATCATTATCTATGTACAAATTACCATCAGTACAGATTGGTGACCAAAAGACAGATAATAGGAAAGAAAGAAAACGTACTTTGCAAATCATAATTTTTTTCAACCCATCGTACCAAACCCCAAACCACAGTTGAATTCGCACAATACCTGATCTCTTCTAAATAAGCTCAGAATATTGTGTCAGTTGTCCTGTAAGTCAGGAATTCACTAACAAAATGTTTATTGAAAGAAACACTGAAATATTTATTGCAAAGATTGGCCTAGATTTCTCCATGGAGCTTTCATTCATTCTACCAGGATTTGAGGGAAAGAGATCAAAAAGAAAGATGAAACTAACCCCCCAACACCAAAACCATAACAAATAAATAAATTATATGATACATTACAGAGCATCATGTAGGGCAGGCATGTGGGCTTCCCTGGTGGCTCAGTGGTAAGGAACCTGCCTGCCAATGCCAGAGACCAGGGTTCAATCCCTGGGTTGGGCAGATCCCCTGGAGAAGGAAATGGCAACCCACTCCAGTATTCTTGCCTGGAGAATCCCATGGACAGAGGAGCCTGGTGGGCTACAGTCCATGGGGTCACAAAAGAGTTGGACACGACTTAGCGACCAAATGACAATAGGGCAGGTGTGTGTGGCGGGGTTGGGAATGCTGGGGGCATTTTAAGTGGGCGTGGTTTGTTAGTATTATCCCTGTGCTTATCTGGGAAAAGAGTGCTCTGGAATGAGAGAAAAGCCAGTGCAAGGGCTAGAGGTAGGAGCATGTTTGATGTATTCTAGAAACATCAAAGAGGCCAGTGTGGTTGCCACTGGGTAAGCAAGAGTGAAAGGGGCAAAGAACAGGAGGTGGAGAGGGCAAGTCATGTGAGCCTTACAGGCTGTGGTAAGAACTTTGGCTTTTTTCCAAGAGATATGAGACCTCCTGGAGAGTCCTAAACAGTCATGTGACCTGATCTGACCAGTGTTTAGAGGGACCACTCTGGCTGTGGTGTTGAGAATAGTTGGGTGAGGACGTGAGTGTAGGTGGGGAGCAAGGTGGGGACCAGTTAGACGCATCACCAATAAATCCAAGCTGGAGGTGATGGTGCTTTGGACTATGGTGATAATGATGGAGATGTGAGAAGTTCTAAGTTTCTGGATATATTTTAAAAGGGGAGTCAAAAGGATTTCTAGTCAGATTAGTTGTGGGGCGTGAGAGAAAGAGAGGAATCTAGGATGAACTCAACTTTTGGTGATTGGAAGGATGGAGAAGTCTTCAGCTGAGATGAAGAGGTCTGTGAGGAGGGCAGGTCTGTTGGGGACAGGGGGTAGTGAACAGTTGGAATTTCAGGAGGTCAGATTTGGATAAATGATGTTTCCAGTGTTCTTCTAATTCTAGATAGTTCTGTGATACTTGTTTGCCTATATAAATTGAAATAAATGAAATTCCATGAAACTCTAAGTGCTTGCAACATTCTGAGCCCTTCAGGCAGCTTCAGGGAGCTCCCCTCACATACATTGCCTCATGGACAGAATGGAAAGGGGATGGGCACCCTGGCCATTGAGATTCTGTGAATTAGTCCATGAGATTCGCAGGTGCAAGAACTCTATCCAGTGGGAGCAGCCCTCACTGGTGATACCAACCCACTCATGTTGTCTCCATGTGGAAGTCTGATGCAAGGTAAAAGGAAGGGAGAGGTGGCACAGGAGCAGCAGAGGAAAAGAAGCAGAGGAGGAGAGAGAAGTTTATTCCTGAAGAGTTGATCAGAGGGAGAAGCAGAACTGCCTGCTTCTAAAGCAAAGATGCATGAGCAGGTGACCAGGATTGGCTTTGAGTTGCAAACCAGATGCTGAAGCTGAAACTCCAAATACTTTGGCCACCTCATGCGAAGAGCTGACTCATTGGAAAAGACCCTGATGCTGGGAAGGATTGGGGGAAGGAGGAGAAGAGGACAACAGAGGATGAGATGGCTGTATGGCATCACTGACTTGATGGATACGGATTTGGGTAGACTCCGAAAGTTGGTGATGGACAGGGAGGCCTGGCGTGCTGTGATTCATGGGGTCACAAAGAGTCAGACACGACTGAGTGACTGAACTGAACTGAACTGAACTGAACTGAAGGAACCTTCATTGGTTTCCTTTTGGATTCCTCAAGGGGAACTCCATTGGTATGTAATGCTATGATGCTTTCTTGCCTTCCTTTGTATATTTACAGTGTTAAAGTCAAACACTATAAGTAACCTAAAATGTAGGTTATTTGTAACAGGTAAATGCCTAAGTGATACATTATGAAACAGTAACCTAGCATATGTGAAGATGACCTGGGAAATTCAACAGAGATCAGTTCAGTTCAGTCGTGTCCCACTATTTGTGACCTATGGACTGCAGCATGGCAGGTTTCCCTGTCCATCACCAGCTCGCTGAGCTTACTCAAATTCATGTCCATTGAGTCGGTGATGCCATCCAGCCATCTCACCCTTTGTCATCCCCTTGTCCTGTCCTCAATCTTTCCCAGCATCAGGGTCTTTTCAAATGAGTCACCTCTTCCCATCAGGTGACAAAAGTATTGGAGTTTCAGCTTCAGCATCAGTCCTCCCAATGAATATTCAGGGTTGATTTCCTTTAAGATAAACTGGTTGGATCTCCTTGCAGTCCAAGGGACTCTCAAGAGTCTTCTCCAACACCACAGTTCAAAAGCATCAATTCTTCGGTGCTCAGCTTTCTTTACAGTCCAACTCTCACATCCATACATGACTACTGGAAAAACCATAGCCTTGACTATACGGACCTTTGTTGACAAAGTAATGTCTCTGCTTTTTAATATTCTATCTAGGTTGGTCATAACCTAGCGTCTTTTAATTTCATGGCTGCAGTCATCATCTGCAGTGATTTTGGTGTCCCCCCAAAATAAAGTCTGTCACTGTTTCCTTTGTTTCCCCATCTATTTGTCATGAAGCGATGGGACTGGATGCCATGATCTTAGTTTTCTAAATGTTGAGTTTCAAGCCAACTTTTTCACTCTCTCCTTTGAGTTTCATCAAGAGGCTCTTTAGTTCTTCTTTACTTCCTGCCATAAGGGTGGTGTCATCTGCATATCTGAGGTTACTGATATTTCTCCTGGCAGTCTTGATTCCAGCTTATGCTTCATCCAGCCCAGCATTTCCAATGATGTACTCTGCATATAAGTTAAATAAGCAGGGTGACAAAATACAGCCTTAACATACTTCTTTCCTGACTTGGAACCAGTCTGTTGTTCCACGTCCAATTCTACCTGCTGCTTCTTGACCTGCACACAGATTTCTCAGGAGGCAGGTCAGGTGGTATGATATTCCCATCTCTCAGAATTTTCCAATTTGTTGTGATCCACACAGTCAAAGGCTTTGGAGTAGTCAATAAAGCATAAGTAGATAATTTTTTGGAACTGTCTTATTTTTCTGATGATCCAATGGATGTTGGAAATTTGATCTCTCTCTGCGTCTTCTAAATCCAGCATGAACATCTGGAACTTCATGGTTCACATATGGTTGAAGCCTGGCTTGGAGAATTTTGAACATTACTTTGCTAGCATGTGAGATGAGTGCAACTGCACAGTAATTTGAGCATTCCTTGGCATTGCCTTTCTTTGGGATTGGAATGAAAACTGACTTTTTTCAGTCCTGTGGCCACTACTGAGTTTTCCAAATTTGCTGGTATATTGAGTGCAGCACTTTCACAGCATCATCTTTTAGGATTTGAAACAGCATAACTGGAATTCCATCACCTCCACTAGCTTTGGTTGTAATGATGCTTTCTAAGGCCCACTTGACTTTGCATTCCAGGATGTGTGGCTCTAGGTGAGTGATCACACCATCGTGGTTATCGCGGTCATGAAGATCTTTGTTAATATAGTTCTTCTGTATATTCTTGCCATTTCTTCTTATATCTCTGCCTCTGTTAGGTCCATACAATGTCTGTTCTTTACTGTGCCCATCTTTGCATGAAATGTTCCCTTGGTATCTCTAATTTTCTTGAAGAGATATCTAGACTTTCTCATTCTATTGTTTTCCTCTATTTCTTTGCAGTGATCACCAAGGAAGGCTTTCTTATCTCTCCTTGCTATTCTTTGGAACTCTGCAATCAGATAGGTATATCTTTCCTTTTTTCCTTTGCCTTTCAATTCTCTGCTATTCACAGAAGGCCTCTTCAGACAACCATTTTGCCGTTTTGCATTTCTTTTCCTTGGGGATGGTGTTGATCCCTGTGCCCTGTACAATGTCACAAACCTCCTTCCATAATTCTTCAGGCACTCTGTCTATCACATCTAATCCCTTGAATCTATTTCTCACTTCTACTATATAATCATAAGGGATTTGATTTAGGTCATACTTGAATGGTCTAGTGGTTTTCCCTACTTTCTTCAATTTAAGTCTGAATTTGGCATTAAGGAGTTCATGGGCTGTGCCACAGTCAGCTCCTGGTCTTGTTTTTACTGTCTATATAGAGCTTCTCCATCTTTGGCTGCAAAGAATATAATCAATTAGTCTGATTTTGGCATTGACCATCTGGTGATGTCCATGTGTAGAGTCTTCTCTTTTGTTGTTGGAAGAGCGTGCTTGCTATGACCAGTGAATTCTCTTGGCAGAACTCTACTTGCTTTTTCCACATCATTTTGTACTCCAATGCCAAATTTGTCTGTTACTGCAAGTGTGTCTTGACTTCCTACTTTTGCATTCCAGTCCCCTATAGTGAAAATGACATCTTTTTTGGGTGTTAGTTCTAGAAGGTCTTGTAGGTCTTCATAGAACCATTCAGCTTCAGCTTCTTCAGCATTACTGTTTGGGGCATAGACTTGGATTACTGTGATATTGAATGGTTTGCCTTGGAATTGAATAGAGATCATTCTGTTGTTTTTGAGATCATATCCAAGTACTGCATTTCAGACTCTTTTGTTGACTATGAGGGCTACTCCATTTTTTCTAAGGGATTCTTGCCCACAGTAATAGATATATTGTTTATCTAAGTTAAATTCACCCATTCCATTCCATTTTAGTTCGCTGATTCCTAAAATGTCTATGTTCCCTCTTGCCATCTCCTGTTTGACCACTTCCAATTTGCCTTGATTCATGGACCTAACATTCCAGGTTCCTATGCAATATTGCTCTTATATAACATCGGACTTTACTTCCATCACTGATCACATCCACAACTGGGTGTTGTTTTTGCTTTGGCTTTGTATCTTCATTCTTTCTGGAATTATTTCTCCACTGATTTCCAGTAGCATATTGGACACCTACCAACCTTGGGAGTTCATCTTTCAGTGTCTTATCTTTTTGCCTTCTCATACTGTTCATGGGGTTCTCAAGGCAAGAATACTGAAGCGGTTTGCCATTCCCTTCTCCAGCGGACCACATTTTGTCAGAACTCTCCACCATGACCTGTTCATCTTAGCTGGCCCTACAGGGCATGGATCATACTTTCATTGAGTTATACAAGGCTGTGGTCCATGGGATCAGATTGGTAAACAGAGATAGTGAGTTTAAACTTTGTTTTCCAAAGAGAACAAGTATGATTCACAAGTAGAAGGATTATAAAGAAACATACCTGACAGCTTCTTAATACCTTCATCCACCAATATCTTACTTAGCACCATATGTGAGGCACTGACCTGTCCTGGGGAGAAGCCAGCCGTGGCACTGACACAAGGATCTTGATGAGTACTGGTGTTTTTGTGCCTCTGGGTTACATCATCCTGTCTCTCTTCCGTCTAGATCGCGTGTCCAGCTTCTCTTCCTCCCTATCATTTTTATCTTTTCTTCCTGGTTTCTTCATCCAGTAACTTCTTCCCCTTTATCCTGATTACTTTCTCCACCTTTAGCTCCAGCTCTCTCAAATTTCTTTCAACTGTAAGAATCCTTTCCCTGGTGGCTCATACTGTAGAGAATTCACATGCAATGCAGAAGATCTTGGTTTGATCCCTTGGTTGGGAAGATCCACTCTAGTATTCTTGCTGGGAGAACTCCATGGACAGAGGAGCCTGATGGGTTACAGTCCATGGGGTCACAAATAGTCAAACATGACTGAGAGACTCACACTTTCACTTTAGCTTTGGGACTTAACCAGAAGGTGAATCAGCAATTAAGAATTCACCTGCAATGCAGGAGATGCAGATCTGATCCCCAAATTGGGAAGATCCTCTGGAGAAAAGAATGGCAGCCCACTATAGTATTTTTGCCTGGGAAATGCCATGGACAGAGGAGCCTTGTGGGCTACAGTCCATGGGATTGCAAAAGAGTGGGACACAACTCAGCGAATAAACAGCAAAAGTGCTTATATAATTCCTCAGAATGGACTCAATACTAACTAATTGTAAAATGAGCATATCATTTATCTTCTCTTCTGCATATCTTTAGAAAGAATGAAGTTAGTCATGCCGTAAATAAAGTGGAAGCCATTTGAAAAAGCTAAGCCTGGGTGTCATGAAACTTACTGCTCAAAAACTTTCAGTGGCTGTGTCAGCCCTGGCCATGTCCTGTTCTAGAAGAGCTGGTTGTGTATCTTTCTCTACACAGGAATTGTGTTTTTGCTCTTTTTTTTTTTTTTTTCAAGGCAGACAGTCTTATTCATTTCTGTTCTCATATTCCCGCTGTGCCTGGCATGCAATAGGCCCATAATAAATGACCCCAGAGTATAATTTGAAGAGAGTGGGATGAGTGGTTCATGTTAAACATTACCAAGTTTAAACTTATAAGTTTGGAAATCAGTTTGAGCCCTTGAGTAGCAACTTCCAAAAAAGAAAACTTTCTTTTATCTTATAAAGTTTTAGGCAGCTGATAATACTCACAGAGGAAACCACGATTCAGTTTCAGGAAGCAGAAAAGGAAGATAAGATACAATTTGACTATAATGAGTCCGGATGGGTGGACCTGAGGTTAAAGCTTCTGATGTCAAGACCACTCTGACTCATAAACTACTCCTTTGAATAACATCCTTCCAATTCTCAATCCTTAGCCACTTAAACATATTCCACCTTGATGTCCTCTTTCTCGGACCAACTCCTCGACCTTGTGATGCTCACTGAGAGTCTATAGAGGATTCTACTCCTCAAATTTGCCAAAATGGTTGTAAGACGTCCCCCCTTAACGTCAAAAGAGACTCATAACATATTCTGGTTGGCATTCCAGTCTCCAAATCGCTGCCCAATCATGTTCTAAGAGGGAAATGAAAATTTTACAGTGAGCCAAAAAATGGAAAATAAAATCAAGAAAAGAATCAGATACTTGCATACTTTCATATCTAGCCTCCTCCTCAGCAAGGAACCATATTTGGTTACATCATAAATATCCAACTTCCTGATCATCAGACAGCCTCCACTTCTTGTTATCTTTCCCACAACTGTCAGTTCCTGAGAGCTTTGCAAGAGTGTGCGACTATAAAGCAGGGCAATTTGAGAATGATTTATAGATGTATTTGGACAAAGATGAAAAAAAATGAAAAGAATGAACAAAGTAGATGACTGAATTTGGGAGGGAGAACCTTAGTGAGGTATAGAGACCTAGTTTTTATTTCTTCATAAGCCTAGAAACAGGGATCATTCATTCATTCAACATCATTGTTGTTCAGTTGCTCAGTCATGTCTGACTCTTTGCTAACCCAAGGATTTCAGCACGCCAAGCTTCCCTGTCCTTCACCATCTCCCGGAAATTGCTCCAACTCATGTCTATTGAGTTGATGGTGCCAGCCAACCATCTCATCCTCTGTCATCCCCTTCTCCTCCTGCCATCAATCTTTCACAGCATGAGGGTCTTTTCCAATGAATTGGCTGTTTGCATCAAGTGGCCAAAGTATTGGAGCTTCAGCTTTGGCATCAGTCCTTCTACTGAATATTCTGTATTGATTTCCTTTAGGACTGACTGATTTGATCTCCTTGCTATCAAGGAACTCCCAAGAGTCTTTTCCAGCACCACATTTCAAAAGCCTCAATTCTTTGGTCCTCAGCCTTTCCAACTCTCACATCTAGACATGACTACTGGAAAAACCACAGCTTTGACTATACGGACCTTTGTCAGCAAAGTGATTTCTCTGCTTTTTAATACACTGTCTAAACATTATTGAGCTCCCAACTATTGCCAAGGACTGCTCTAGGTACTAGAGATATATCACTGAGAAAAACAACACAAAGCAAAATTCCCTGGCCCCACTGCATTTACATTCTAGTAGTGGAAAATCTTCCTGTTATTTTTTCTCCCTCGTGAGCCAGAGACAAACTTGTGAGGAAGGAAGAGAAGATTGCCTCTGCTTCTGTCGCCCTTTCCTCTCTACTCTAGAGGTCCCAGGGCTTTATGATTTTCATAGACACCTCATCTTGTAAATAAAGACAGAACATGAGAAGGTATTTCTCTCTTTTTGAAGTTTCAAAAGAGAATGTGGAAAAGGCAGGACTAATTCTTAGAGGGATGGACTCAAGCCATTATTTCTCATCAAAGCCAAGATCTTCTCCCCTGCCTCTGTGGAGGATGTTACTCCTGTGTTCCATCAGGGAGCTAGGTTTAAGATCTGAGGCTTATCCTTGGTTTCCTTCTCTTTTTCACCTCCCAGTCCAATCATCGGTGGAGATCTGCGGCAACTACATCCCATGTCTCCCTCACTCTCCCTTCCCACCCTCACCAGTCACCTCCTTTCTCACCTGAACTCAAGCAACAATCTCCTAACGCCCATCTCTCTCTTCTCAGACTCATCCTCTGCAACGTTGTTAGGTTTGCTCTCTAAGAACCGTCTTTTTAGGGGACTTTCCTGGCAGTTCAGTGGTTGAGACTTCACCTTCCAGTGCAGGGGATGTTGGTTCCATCCCTGGTTGGGAAGTTAAGATCCCACATGCCTCATGGCCAAAAAATCAGAACATAAACAACAGAAGCAATATTGTAGCAAATTCAATAAAGACTTTAAAAATGATCATCATCAAAAAAAAAGTAAAAAAAAATCTTAAAAAAAACCCAAAGAATAACTTTAGTCATGCTACTTACCTTTCCAAAATCTTCATTGTCTCCCTACTTTATAGATATGCTTACGCTCTTCCAGTTCTACCCTAAATACCATTTTAAAAGTTTTTTTTATCCCCAACTCTAATGTTTTATTTATCCTAAGCTCCTGTCAGAGGGGATGACCTTGCATCCTTCCCAATGTACCGCTCATGATTTCTTTTTTTCCTTTTTGGCCACTCTGTGAGGCCTGTGTAATCTCAGTTCCCTGACCAGGGATTGAACCCTAACCATTAGGCAACCAGGGAACCTGCAGCCAGTTTTGTTGTTGTTGTTGTTGTTTGTCTTGCTTTGTTTTCTTCTCATGCTTTCTAACAAGTAAAGCTTTGTTCCCACTCTTCCTTCAGATTGGAATTCCCCATTCCCATGGATGCTACACATTGATTAAGATGAAGTCCCAATGCCACTTCCTTCCTGAAGTCATTTCTGACTCCCTTTGTCTTCCTCTCAGGGTGGCCATCACCCTGTGCCTTCTGTTTTTCCTTTCTCCTACTAATCATCAGGTCCTTGAGCAGAGTTCACAACTGCTCCTTCTTTGCGTTCTTCCTATTGTGTTGTAAGTGGCAGGTGCTTTGCAAATATTTTCTGGATTATGGAATCATAAGTATTTGAAGCACCTGGGTGGGTTGGTGAGTTGAGGGAGTGTATTTTTTGGTTGGGACCAGGTGGGTTGGAGGGATTGTATTTTTTTGTCAAGAGGGCTTTAGAGGTCATGTTTGTTGGACTTGGGGTCAGTCACGTCTGAAATATTTCCATTGGGAAATGAGGCAAAAAGGTCTGTGTCCATGGAGATAAGGGGACAATCCCTTGCTGTAATCCTCATTTACGTAGAGGAACTGGAAAATAAAAGGTACTGAGTAATGTTACCTAACATTTCCCCTGGAGTTTGCCAAGAGAACAGGGGACAGAGAGAGCTCGTGTTTATTGTGTCTATAACATGCAGTGTGGACCAACTTGCTTCTTTACATAAAATGATAACAATAACACTTCTTGGGTGGTTACTATATCAGGCACTGTTCTCAGCTTTTTTTTTTCAACCTGTGCTAACTCATTTTATTCTCATAAAAACACCACTAATAAGTGTTATTGTTATGAAGAAATTGAGAAACAGAGAGGGTAAGTAACTTGTTCAAAGTCACACAGCTGGTGACAAGCCATTCTGAACACAGGAGTCTGAGGCCAATGAGCAGCTCTTAAATTTCACTGCTGTGATGATGTCCATTTAATCCTTGCCACCACTTTTAAGGCAGTTGGTATTGCCTTTATTTGACAGGCAAGAAAACGAAGTCTTTGTGAGGTTAAACTTTCCCATAGATGTACATGCAATAAATGATTGACCTGGGACCCCAGTTAAGTTTTATCAATTGCCACAGGAATGCTCATGAGGTTCCATTTTTTTTTCCCCCAGTGCATTTGGCAACGAGTCATTAACCTCTTTCCAAAAAGAGTCATGAAGACTGGACGAATTATTTCAGGCTGATGCCCCACAAATGATTCTCTGGAACTATAGGCAAAAAGGTTTCTTCCAGGAGACATCATCACACCCTCTTCTTTCATGCTTATTATAGCAATGATGATTCAAGGGCAGCAGATTTCCTGGAAATGAGTGTCCAGTTTAGGGCTATTGGCATGACATGTATGATCCGCTCAGCGAGTGCCTCACTGGCTATGAATCTCCAGGAAATACCCTGAGAGTTGATCACAGTTGCTCAGAGAAAGATGTTCGTTTTCCCAAGTTGTTATGCATGTTCCCAGAGGACTTCAGAAAGTCAATTTGATTCATGTATCAAGCTGGGAAATGCTCTGTGACTTCTGGCCCATTATGTCTTCATCTGCCGATAATGTGTCCCGGATGAGATTACGCTTCTCTGGGCAGCACTTCTGTGCAGGCTGGATTTCTATGGGCAGCACAGCCAGTGGCAATGTCATTTATGTGCATAACTGTCCATTACTCACCATAGAATTGATGAAATGACCTCTTTTATTCATTCAGCATCTTGAGAATTATTTTTAAACATTGATTCTCATCTGTTGGGAGAATCTAAGCATGACACTGATTAGAGGTGGTAGATAAAATCGCTGCCCTCTTAGCCACCCTGCAGTTCCCAGGGGTCTATAAGAGCCTAGAGACAAAGCACTGTCTGGGATGGCAGGAGCAAAAATAGAGTCACTATGTGGTTCACTGTGTCCCTAGTTCTATGCTGACCAAGAAATACATCTTGGAAGCCAGATGGAACAAGAAAGGATGATTGTGGCAGAAGGCAGTGTTTCAAAGGTATACTTAGGCTGACCTTTTGGGGATGCAATGAACAGTGTGAAGGTGGGTAGTGATACATTTTAAGATAGGCATGCATCTGAAATTTGGGCTGGCTGAAGAAGCTGGATTAAAATTATTTTGCAATATTGAATGGTGGACAAAAAGGTAGTTATGTGACTTTATGGAAGTGATAGTTAATGCTTTGCAGTATATAAGTATATAAAATCAACACGTACTCCTTAAACTGACACAATGTCATAATATCAATTTTATCTGGAAATCTGAAAAAAAATTTTTGGATGCATTCATCCAGTTATTAAAATTTATAACAAATAACTCTGAAAAAAATATTGAATGGTGGGCTAAAGAAATCTATATGGCTGGTTTGTGTGGTTACTTTTTATTAAATAATTTTTTAAACCACTTAAAATAATTTTTTTAAAAATATTTTTTGCTGTGCAGGCTTTCTCTAGTTGTGGTGACCAGGGGCTACTCCTCATTGTGGTGCATGGACTTCTCATTGCAGTGGCTTCTCTTCTTGCAGAGCATAGGTCCTGGGTTCTCGGGCTTCAGTTCTTGCAGTGTGCCAGCTCAGTAGTTATGGTGTGCGGGCTTACTTTCTGCTCAATATGTGGATTCTTCCTGGACGAGGGATTGAATCTGTGTCCCCTGCAGATTCTTAACCACTGGACCACCAGTTACTTTTTAAATTAATACCCAAAGGGCAACTCCTTTAAGTGAGATGAATTACTACAACTTTCCCATGTTCTCACCTGGAGGTAGATCTCTCATTCTCTTCCTTTGATACCTTGAAGATTTTCTGAGATTGGAGTTGGTGGGAAGATACGTGTGAGGTACATCTGGCTTCTCTCTTGCATCTTTGGCAACAAGGGTGGACAGCTAGTCGATGTGCTAGAGGAATATTTGGGAGCAATCTGACTAGATAAGACTCCTCATTTTAGTTTCTTTCTCCCCACCTCACCTCAGGTTTTTCTAACCAAAAGGCTCTAGGATGTCAGAAGATGTAGATTTGAGAAGATCTGAAATTACAGGCATAGATAATTCTTTAAATTCTCCTTGCCTTTTTGAGGACATTTCACCCAAAGGGGCAGAACTCTGGTGCTGGCAGGTAGCTAGTAAAGGATACTCAGGTCAAGGTTATGCTTGTGAGAGGGAGGGGGCTGGTGTTTTTAATTTAATGCACTGGAAACATTCCCTAGGTGTCAAGGATGTGATTTTGTGTGACTGGTTGTGCTGCAGGAAAGAGGGTGGGGGGACTTCCCTGGCAGACCAGAGGTTAAGCTGAGCTGCCAAGTCAGGGGGCACAGGTTAGATGCATAGTTGGGCAACTGAGAGCCCATATTTGGCAGAGCAGTCAAAAAAAGGAAAAGAAAAAGGAAAGAGAGGGGGCTAGAGAGATGTTTATATCTCAGGGAGTCCCTGGGACTGCCACTAAGTGTATGTTGATTTGCAAAGGAAAAAATTTAAGAGGCAGCCATAGAAAAGTGAAAGAATGTTTGTTTATTCAGGGAGATACACTCTCCATAGACAGAGTGTGGGCCATCTCAGAGGATGAGAGACCCCAGGGTATGGGGTTGGCAGTTTTATAGGGCTGGGTAATTTCACAGGCTAATAAGTGGGAGGATTATTGCAACTATGTTGGGAAAGGGGTGGGGATTCCCAAGAATTGAGCCACCACCCACTTTTTGACTTTTTATGTTTGGCTTTGGAACTGGGGATTCCCTGATAGCTTGGTTGGTAAAGAATCCGCCTGCATTGCAGGAGATCCTGGTTCAGTTCCTGGGTCTGGAAGATCCACTGGAGAAGGGATAGGCTCCCCACTCCAGTATTCTTGGGCTTCCCTTGTGTCTCAGCTGGTAAAGAATCCGTGTGCAATGTGGGAGACCTAGGTTCCATCGCCGGGTTGGGAAGATCCCCTGGAAGAGGGCATGGCAACCTACTTCAGCATTCTTGCCTGGAGAATTCCACGAACTTGTATAGTTCATGGGGTCACAGAGTCGGACACAACTGAGTGATTTTCACTTGGAACTGTCATGGTGCCTGTGGGTGTGTCATTCAGCTTGCTGATATGTTACAGTGAGCTCAGGCTCAAGATCTAGTGGAAGTCCTTTCATTCAACATCTTGGACTTCATTTCAATTCACTTCAATTCAGTTGCTCAGTCAGATCTGACTTTTGCGACTCTATGGACTGCAGCACGCCAGGCTTCCCTGTCCATCACCAACTCCTGGAGCTTACTCAAACTCATGTCCATCAAGTCGGTGATGCCATCCAACTGTCTCATCCTCTGTCATCCCCTGCTCCTCCCAAACTTTCCCAGCTTCAGGGGCTTTTCAAATGAGTCAGTTCTTCACATCACGTGGCAAAAGTATTGGAGTTTCAGCTTCAGCATCAGTCCTCCCAATGAATATTCAGGGTTGATTTCCTTTAAGATAAACTGGTTGGATCTCCTTGCAGTCCAAGGGACTCTCAAGAGTCTTCTCCAACACCACAGTTCAAAAGCATCAATTCTTCGGTGCTCAGCTTTCTTTATAGTCCAACTCTCACATCTATACATGACTACTGGAAAAACCATAGCCTTGACCAGATGGACCTTTGTAATGTCTCTGCTTTTTAATAAGCTGTCTAGGCTGGTCATAACTTTCCTTCCAAGGAGTAAGTGTCGTAATTTCATGGCTGCAGTCACCATCTGCAGTGATTTTGGAGCCCAGAAAAATAAAGTCAGCCACTGTTTCCACTGTTTCCCCATCTATCTGCCATGAAGTGATAGGACCAGATTCCATGATCTTAGTTTTCTACATGTTGAGCTTTAAGCCAACTTTTTCACTCTCCTCTTTCACTTTCATCAAGAGGCTCTTTAGTTCTTCATTTTCTGCCATAAGGGTGGTGTCATCTGCATATCTGAGGTTACTGATATTTCTCCCTGCAATCTTGATTCCAGCTTGTGCTTCCTCCAGCCCTGCATTTCTCATGATGTACTCTGCATATAAGTTAAATAAGCAGGGTGACAATATACAGCCTTGACATACTCCTTTTCCTATTTGGAACCAGTCTGTTGTTCCATGTCCAGTTTTAACTGTTGCTTCTGACCTGCATACAGGTTTCTCAAGAGGCAGGTCAGGTGGTCTGGTATGCCCATCTCTGAGAATTTTCTGCAGTTTATTGTGATCCACACAATCAAAGGCTTTGGTGTAGTCAATAAAATAAAAGTAGATGTTTTTCTGGAACTCTTACTTTTTCAATGATCCAGTGGATGTTGGCAATTTGATCTCTGGTTCCTCTGCCTTTTCTAAATCCAGCTTGAACATCTGGAAGTTCATGGTTCATGTACTGTTGAAGCCTGGCTTGGAGAATTTTGAGCATTATTTTGCTAGTGTGTGAGATGAGTGCAATTGTGCGGTAGTTTGAGCATTCTTTGGCATTGCCTTTCTTTGGGATTGGAATGAAAACTGACCTTTTCCAGACCTGTGGCCACTACTGAGTTTTCCAAATTTGCTGGCATATTGAGTGCAGCACTTTCACAGCATCATCTTTCAGCATTTGAAATAGCTCAACTGGAATTCCATTACCTCCACCAGCTTTGTTCAGTGAACTAAAATGGACTGGAATGGGTGAATTTAACTCAGATGAAAAATATATCTATTACTGTGAACAAGAATCCCTTAGAAAAAATGGAGTAGCCCTCATAGTCAACAAAAGGGTCTCAAATGTAGTACTTGAGTGCAATCTCAAAAATGACAGCATGATGTCTGTTCAATTCCGAGGCAAACCATTCAATATCACAGTATCCCAAGTTTATGCCCCAACCAGTAATGCTGAAGAAGCTAAAGTTGAATGGTTCTATGAAGACCTGCAAGACCTTCTAGAACTAATATCCAAAAAAGATGTCCTTTTCATTACAGGAGACTGGAATGCAAAGTAGGCAGTCAAGAGATACCTGGAGTAACAGGGAAATTTGGCCTTGGAGTACAAAATGAAGCAGGAAAAATGCTAATATAGTTTTGCCAAGAGAACTCACTGGTCATAGCCAAAATTCTCTTCCAACAACTCAAGAGAAGACTCTACACATAGACATCACCAGGTGGTCAATATCAAAATCAGTTTTGCAGCCAAAGATGAAGAAGCTCTATATAGTCAGCAAACACAAGACCAGGAGCTGACTGTGACTCAGATCATGAACTCCTTATTTCCAAATTCAGACTTAAATTAAAGAAAGTAGGGAAAACCACTAGACCATTCAGGTATGACCTAAATCAAATCCCTTAAAATTATACAGTGGAAGTGACAAACAGATTCAAGGATTAGATCTGATAGACAGAGTGCCTGAAGAACTACGGATGGAGGTTCATGACATTGTACAGGAGGCAGTGATCAAGACCATCCCCAAGAAAAAGAAATACAAAAAGGCAAAATGGCTGTCTGAATAGGCCTTACAAATATCTGAGAAAAGAAGAGCAGCTAAAAGCAAAGGAGAAAAGGAAAGACATACTCATTTCATAGCAGAGTTCCAAAGAATAGCAAAGAGAGATAAGAAAGCCTTCTTCAGTCATCAATACAAAGAGATAGAGGAAAATAATAGAATGGGAAAGTGTAGAGATCTCTTCAAGAAAATAAGAGATACCAAGGGAATATTTCTTGCAACGATGGGCACAACAAAGGACAGAAATAGTATGGACCTAACAGAAGCAGGAGATACTAAGAAGAGATGGCAAGAATACACAGAAGAACTGTACAAAAAAAGGTCTTCATGACCCAGATAATCACAATGATGTGATCGCTCACCTAGAGCCAGACATCCTGGAATGCAAAGTCAAGTGGGGCTTAGGAAACATCAGTACAGTCAAAGCTAGTGGAGGCAATGGAATTTCAGTTGAGCTATTTCAAATCCTAAGAGATGATGCTGTGAAAGTGCTGCACTCAATATGCCAGCAAATTTGGAAAACTCAGCAGTGGCCACAGGACTGGAAAAGGTCAGTTTTCATTCCAATGGAAAGGAAATTTTCCAAAAGAAAGGTGATGCCAAAGAATGTTCAAACGACCGCACAGTTGCACTCATCTCAAGGCAATGGCACCGCAACCCAGTAGTCTTGCCTGGAAAATCCCATGGATGGAGGAGCCTGGTGGGCTGCAGTCTATGGGGTTGCTAAGAGTTGGACATGAGTGAGTGACTTCACTTTCACTTTTCACTCTCATGCATTGGAGAAGGAAATGGCAACCCACTCCAGTGTTCTTGCCTGGAGAATCCCAGGGACGGGGGAGCCTGGTGGGCTGCAGTCTATGGGGTCACACAGAGTCGGATACGGCTGAAGTGACTTAGCAGCACACGTTAGCAAAGTAATGCTCAAAATTCTCCAAGCCAGGCTTCAACAGTATGTGAACCATGAACTTCCAGATGTTCAAGCTGGATTTAGAAAAGGCAGAGGAACCAGAGATCAAATTGCCAACATCCTTTAGATCACTGAAAAAGCAAGAGAGTTCCAGAAAAACATCTACTTTTGCTTTATTGACTACACCAAAGTAGTAGATTGAATCACAATCTTGGACTTAGTTGCTCTAATCAGTTTATACACATTCTGGGGCTATATCATTCATTCAAAGGTTGTGCCCTGTCCTGACCTGTCTCAGTTATAGCATGGAGTTTGGAGCTAAAGGAACTTGCCTTAGAAGATGAAGCGATCAAGTTATATAATAACATGAAGTTATTATATTTAATAACATTGAATATACCAGTCTGTCATCTCCATGGAAGCCCCAGGCTGAGCAGGAGTCTCTCTCCTGTGGGCAGATACTCCAAGATATGATAATGACAGAGGCAGGGAGGAGCTGGGCCCTGCCCAGATAAAAGATAAAGAGACCACATACTTCTCATTTTTCAGGTCAAAGAGAACTTCCTGACTACACATGCAGAAAGACTCCTTGGGGGCTAAAAAGGGAGGTGGTGCCAGTTCATAACAGGTGGTATCAACCTTCTCTTAGGCCTCTGTACTAGGATCCATCTTAGCTAAGAGGTATACCTGTACACAGGGGAGGACCTTGAGTTACACCAATATGGACTCAGGGCCAAGCAAAGCAAGATGATTGGCCAGAGGAAACTGGGAAGAAATGCTCTGTTAAAGTGATTTTGTTGTTGTTCAGTTGCTCAGTCAGTCCTGACTCTTTGCGAACCCTTGGACTGCAACATGCCAGGCCTCCCTATCCTTCTTGGAAAACTCATGCCCATTGACTCG
Organism: Antilocapra americana; assembly: GCA_007570785.1. NCBI lineage: Eukaryota > Metazoa > Chordata > Mammalia > Artiodactyla > Antilocapridae > Antilocapra > Antilocapra americana. The sequence goes on from ML662497.1 coordinate 2,254,985, forward strand.
GTGATGCCACCCAACCATCTCATCCTCTGTCATCCCCTTGTCCTGCTGCCTTCAGTCTTTCCCAACATCAGAAATGAAGTGAAAGTCACTCAGTTGTGTCCGACTCTTTGCAACCCCATGGACTATGGAATTCTCCAGGCCAGAATACTGGAGTGAGGGAAGTGAAGCCTTTCCCTTCTCCAGGGGATCTTCCCCACTCAGGAATCAAACTAGAGTCTCCGGAAAGCAGGAGTTGGATTCTTTACCAACTGAGCTATCAGGGGAGACCAGGGTCCCAACATCAGGGTCTTTTCTAATGAGTTGGCTCTTTGCATCTGATGGACAAAGTACTGGAGCTTCAGCTTCAGCACGGAGACACAGCTCTCTCTCTCAGCCCACCCATATTTGTCTATTCATAGATACTTTCTTCCCCCTAATAAACTCTTTACTTGTTTCACTACTTTTCTTCTCTTTGTTGAAATTTATTTCTACAAAGCAGACAAGCCAGGGCCTTGTCACTGGCCGCTTGCCTGGTGGTCAGTGGCTAGGATTCAGTGCTCACTGCTGTGGCCTGACTTCACTCTCTGGTCGGGGAACCGAGGCTCTGCTTCAAGCTGCCGCAGGCCGAGGCCACTTGAGATCAAGGTCGCCAACAAGACCTTGGGTTTGACGTACTTGGTCAGTTGCAGGGACCTCCCTCCTCCCCAGCCCCTTGCCTAAACCTGCTCTTCCTTTGTGTTTCCTTACTGTTGTTTCTGGCTTTGGCTGCTGTACTAGGTCCTCAGTGACGCAGATGGTAAGGAGTTGTTACCAAATGTAAATTTGTGTGTTTGACGCACAGTGAGGTCAAACAAATGTTGTCATTTGGGGCAGTGAAAGGTTTATTGCAGGGTCATGGAGAGAGAGACAGGCGGTTCATGTCCCCCAAACCCCAACTCCTCGAAAAGTTTCAGCAAAGCATTTTTAAAGTCAAAGTGAGGGAGGAGTTGCAGGGTATGTGATCAGCTCCTCCGCAAATTATCTGATTGGCTGCTGGTGAGGTAACAGGGGGGTCATTATCAATCCTTAGGTGCCAGCAATTCCTGGAGCTATGTGCTCATGATCATCAAGTAGTTAATTTCTTTCACTTGGCGGTGGTTTACAGCATCTGAAAAACTCAGGAAATATGCATGAAATTCTTTGATCTGGGTACTTCGGAGAGGAGCTACAGCAGAGGATATGGGGAAGGTCCTGCTCAGTTAGAGTTAGGAGTACAAGAGGTTTAGTGAGGGGGTGATGTCTGTGAGAAATAGAAGGGAGAAGAAGTAGGCTTGGGCTGGGAAAGCCCCAGACTGCTAAAGAGATTTGACCGTATTGGTTAACCCAGCTGGAAGTTCTTAAGTAACTGCTGCCCTCAGAGCAGTCCCAGGTTAGCAGAAATGATTATGTTCCCAACTCCGTGCCCTGTTGAGTCACTGGCTGGGAGTCTCTCGGAATGAGCCTGGCCAAGATACAGAAGCCTAGGTGAAGCCTGGAGGTGCCAACAGCGGTAAGGTGTCAGCTCAGCGCAATCCTTGTAGCTGTTGGTAAGTTAATTTTTGAAGTGAGATCTGAGATCAGGGCTGCCGTTGCGGCACTGTTGTCTGGAGACCCTCTTACCATTCTCTGCCCCACTTTTTCATCATTGGGCTTATCCAATATCTTTATCATAATGTGTGCTGAAAATATCAGATAATAAATCCAGAGGCCTGGGTACTACTTGTCTTGTTTGCTAAAAAAATTTGAGACCAGGGATTATTCATGCACCTTTTCACATCTTCTGAAATCTCCAGGATCCCTCCAACCATCTGAGTTTACGATTTGTCCTGGGATTGCCAGGGTTCCACCTAGCATGCCTGCAGCTTTCTCTTCCAGAAAGTGTGGCTTTTCTTGCATGGTTTGGGGGTTGAGAACAGTGATGCTTTCCTGGCCTTCAAATGCTCTTTGGGCTCACCTACACATGCTGCTTTTCAGTTTATGTGGATGCATAATGTTAGGAATTCTCCCTCCTACCTCCTTGTGTTCACTCTTTCTAGCATATGTACTGAGCACCCATTACATTCTAGGTGCTGTGCTAGATCGGAAGGTGCCAAGATGAAAAAGTCATGGTCCTTCCTCCAAGGAGTCTAGCGGTATCAACTTGGTGAACATGCAATTGCCACAAGAGAGGGGAGGGCTGTGGGGCTTCCCCAGTAGCTCAGCAGTGAAGAATCTGTCTGGAATGCAGGAGACTCAGGAGATGTGGGTTTGATCTCTGGGTTGGTAAGGTCCCCTAGAAGAAGAAATGGCAGCCCACTCCAGTATTCTTGCCTGGAGAATCCCACAGACAGAGGAGCCCGCCGGGCTGCAGTTCATACTGTCACAGCGTCAGACACAACCGAGTGACTGAGCACGCATACATGCTGAGGGCTGTATTCGGCCTGGGTGCTGTGGGAACTCTCTAGTATAGGTTCTTCCTCAGTCTCAGGGTGGGTGTGTTTGTGTGTGTGAAGGGAGGTTGTCCAAAGACAAAATGGATGTTGAATCCTCATGGAAGGCAGGGGTTCCTCAGACAAGGTGGTGGGAGGAAGAGCAGGTGAGGGGCAGGCATTCCAGGTACAAGGCCCACAGGGCCAAGGGTTCTGTGGGCAGAGAGGAGAAACTGTAAATATTCAGAGCATGTAAAGCATCAAGTGAGAAGGAAGGGAAGCTGAAGGTGTGAATCGGAGCTCTGCGAGAAAGCCTACCCTGAGGGCAGACTGGAGCCACAAAACAGCTAAACCCAGCAACAACCAAGACTTGGCTTTCTCACACCTGCTCCCACACATGGGGGAGCAGGGAGGAAAGTTACCACAGCCACACCCCAGGGCGCTCTGGTGCCACAGATCTTCAGAAGAAGGTGGGTGTTGCTGGTGAAAGCAGTCTGGAGGTGGTGGGTATGTGAGTGTGTGGTAAATTCTCCTGTCTCAGCAACATTTGAGGTGTGTTTTTCCCCTAGGTGGCAGTTACAGATGTTGCTACACATCAAGGTCACAGCAGGGTACTTGAGGTTCCTGCAGACTGTGAGAGGGCGCGCACTGGTGGGGGGCTGGGACCTCTGGTCTCATTCAGGTGGTACCATTCACTGCCTCTAGTGACACCCTGGCAAGTTGAAAGCTTTTTCAGTTTCCACAGAGCTGCTTTAGAATAAAGTGTAGTCACTCAGTCGTGTCTGACTCTTTGTCCTGTTGACCGTAGCCCACCAAGCTCCTCTGTCCATGGGATTTCCCAGGCAGGAATACTGGAATGGGTTGCCATTTCCTTCTCCAGGCAATATTCCCCACCCAGGGATTGAACTCTTGTCTCTTGTAACTCCTGCATTGCAGGCAGATTCTTTACTGTCTGAGCCACCGGAAAACCTGAAATAAGGTAAATCTGACAACAATTTCCGGAAACATTCTTCTCAGAAAGTCTATTTGGATACCTAAAATTACCACCAATACTCCAGAAAATAAGGTCCACTGATTTTCTAAAGTGCCTCCCTATCTTGCCCAGTCTCTTGCGTAGACAGCAGTGGTTCTGGGACTCTGCTTCTTTAACCAGTATCACCTGGGAACACGCTAGAAATGTAAAATACTAGGCTGCACTCCAAACTTACTGAATCAGAAACTCTGGGGGCGGCACCCAGAAATCTTGTTTTTACGATTCCCTCCAGGCGTTTCTGGTGACCGCTTAAGTCTGATAGCCACAGATACCGGGTAAATGTAATGAAAATTTGCTGCACCGGTTATGGGAAAAACGCACGCGCTTTTTCCAGCTTTACCTACCAGCTGCAGCTTCGCAATAGAATCAGGAGAGGGCGCCCACGGACCTGTCTTTGCCTCGCTCCTAGCAGGGCCTCGCGACCGGGTAAGCCCTGGCACAGTGACTTCTTTCTGATGCAGAAGTGAAAGACAAATATACGAAAAAAAGACTTCAAAAGGCCGTGGTATCAAAGTGGCAGTTAAAGAGAAGGCAGCGCTCAGAGGCGCAGCTGCAGAGGGCAGCGGCGTCGGCTACACCAGCATCGGAAATTCCGGAAGCATCTCGAGTTGAAGCTTTTTTTTCCCCCTGCAGCATTTCTTCGAGCCCTTTTCTTTGATACACGCGAGATTTCCGACTTTGCTTTGTTCTCCCCCCCCCCCCCCCACCGCCCACGTTAGGTTTTAGTGCCGGCAAGCTCCCGGCCTGGCCTCAAAGGCGTTATATCTGCCCGCTGCACCGCCATTTCGGTTCCGCATTGCTTCTGCAGCCCTTTGCAGGGTTCACAGCCAAGTGTGAGCAGGGAATGCCCCTACCCCCACATGCCACTTCCTCATCCAGACCCGCCCCCTCTATGGGAGACCACCTTCTGACCTCTAGTTTTGCATTAGCGTCCCCGCCTGCCTCTTTTTCCTGTACTTCGGCTCCTAGAGTCCTTGTAGAGTCACTCACGGCACCCCCCGGTTCTGAGAGAGAGGAGGTGTGGCAAGCGCTAAACACAGCCCTGAACACTGGGGTGTCGTGTGGTGAGAAACAGAAGGTCTCCCTCCACGCTTCCCTTTGGCTCCCTCTGGCACCTGCATAGCGGTCCTTTACGCTCACATCAGGTGGTGTGAGGGATGGTTTTTGCTTTACTATCCACCCCCCCCCCCGCCCCCGAAGAGAAATAGTGTATCTCCGGAAAAGAAGTCCTGTGTCAGAGGCCTTATTATGGTGTTTGTGCTATTAAGTGGTTTAGAAACTTTTCTGCAACCCTGTCTTGTAAATCTCATCCCAACACAAAAGTTTGCATTTTCCAAAATAGTATAAAATTCAAAATAATGAGGCTTCATTCGTCTTTTTATAAGACAGTTTTTAAAGAGAAGTTTTAGATTTACAACAAAATTGAGAGGAAGATATAGAAATTTCTCCCTTACCACTCCCCCCCACCCAATAGCCTCTGATTATTAACATCACTCCCTAGAGTGAAGTCCATTCTTAGAGTTCACTTTTAGTGTTGTACATTCTGAGTCTTGACAAATGTATAATGACATGTAATCTGACATTACAGTAGCCTACAGAATAGTTTCACTGCTCTAAAATCCTCTCTGTTCTGCCTATTCATCTTGCTCCTTCCCCATCCTTGGTAACCACTAATTTTTTTAATATCCATAGTTCCACCTTTCCCAGAATGTCATATAGTTGGAATCATACAGCATGTAACCTTTTCAGACTGGCTTCTTTCACTTTGTAATATGCATCTAAGGTTCTCCCATGTCTTTGCTTCCTTAGTTTTTAAATGTTCAAGGTGTTTCTTCAAGGCATCTCCTACTTGTAGGGGAGCAAGGAAGATGATTGGTGTTAGGGATTGTTGCTAGGAAAAAATCCCTATAGATGTAAGGGAGACAAATGTCTTAACTTTAAGAATACTACATGGGTACCTCTTCTCAGTTTGCCTTGAGGTACTCAAAATCTATTCTCAGCAACAAATTCAGATGGAAAATGCCCTACTGCTCCCTATGAGAGGAGGAAAGATGGGAAAAGGAAGGGCAAAATCTCTTAAGGCATGGCTCTGTGATGACAGATTTCAGGCAGTGAACTTGTATGATGTTTTGCTCCCTCGGGCCAGGTTGGGCTTCAGTTGGCAGTGAATATATACTTGAATGATGGTGTAAACTGCATGGTTATTATCTTCATTTTAGAAAAATAAGAAAGAAAATATAGAAGACATATGTGCACTCCACAGCTGTTTTGCTTTGTCATTATGATATAATTGAGTTTTTTTTTTTTCTTGTGGTTTGTTTTTTTCCAGTCCTTGACAAAGATTCTCTCCTTGACCAAACTCCAATCAGGCTCCTTTGAGCTCTTTTCCAACCGGCCTTGACTTTTGTATTTCCCTGTTTGTCTCTGCATTGTCCAATTTTAGCAAGAATCCTAAGTCAGTTTAACAATAGTTCCCCACCCTTAATATCTGATCAGCCTCAGAATCTAATTAAGTTCCTCATCTTTCACCATCACCCTGGGTTCTGATCACCCTGGCTGCCTTCAGCAAGAATCCTGGAGGGTTGGTTTACCAGAATCTTCCTTTACTCCTGATGTTTCCTCTTAGCAATTTTCTATCCACTGACCCCACCCTGAATTTTCCACCATAAATTTCCACTTTTTCTTGTTGTATTTGGAATAAGTTAGTCTTTCTCTCCCACTGTGGAACCTGATTGCAGTGGTCCCCCAACCCACAAATAAAGTCTGCCTTAAATTTCTCTAAGAAGTGTCACAAATAAGTTTTTTTCCTATAACATCCCTCCGAATGGACTGAAATCTGAAGCTGCCCCATCATTTTCTGAATTACAGAGAACCTGGTCTCTTTACCCCTGTTTGATTTTTGTTTCTAGAAACGGGAGATTCAGATCCTTCCTTTTCACCTCCTTCCAATGAACCAGTGCTTAGTGCTGCATACCCTGGGGAGTGCCTGACATATAGTGGGGCCTCAGGAAATTTTAGATGAATAAATAGACAGCCCCAAAGCCTGTTCTCTTTTTATTGTACCAACTTCCTTTTGCATCTTGGTTTTTATCACATGGCAATTCCCTTTCTCAGCAAAGTGGGGGTTCTTCCTCCTCAATAATCGCCTAGGGCTTAAACCTCCTCCTAGAAATTTTATGCTGCTTGCTCAAGACACAGATGGCACACCTCTCTGTCTTTGTTGTTGTTCATTTGCTCAGTTGTGTCTGACTCTTCACTATCCCATGGACTGCAGCAAGCCAGGCTTTCCTGTCCTTCACCACCTCCCAGAGTTTGCTCAAACTCAAGTCCATTGAATCAATGATGCCATCCAACCATCTCATCCTCCATTGCCCCTTTCTCCTCCTGCCCCAGTCTTTCCCAGCATCAGGGTCTTTTCCAGTGAATTGGTTCTTGCCATCAGGTGGCCAAAGTACTGGAGTTTCAGCTTCAGCATCAGTCCTTCCAATGAATATTCAGGGTTGATTTCCTATAGGACTGAATGGTTTGATCTCCTTACTGTTCAAGGGACTCTCAAGAGTCTTTTCCAGCTCCACAATTTACAAGCATCAATTCTTCAATGCTCAGCCTTCTTTATGGCCAACTCTCACATCTGTACATGACTACTGGATAAACCATGGCTTTGACTAGATGGACCTTTGTAGGCAAAGTGATATCTCTGTTTTCTAATATGCTATTTAGGTTAGTCAAAGCTTTTCTTCCAAGGAACAATGTCTTTTAATTTCATGGCTTCAGTCCCCATCCGCAGTGATTTTCGAGCCCGCCAAATAGTCATTGTTTCCCTGTCTATTTGCATTGAAGTGATGGGACCGGATGCCATGATCTTAGTTTTCTAAATGTTGAGTTTTAAGCCAACTTTTTCACTCTCCTCTTTCATTTTCATCAAGAGGCTCTTTAGCTCTTCTTTGCTTTCTGCCATAAGGGTAGTGTCATCTGCATATCTGAGGTTATTGATATTTCTCTCAGCAATCTTGATTCCAGCTTGTGCTTCCTCCAACCCTGCATTTTGCATAATGTAGTCTGCATATAAGTTAAATAAGCAGGGTGACAATATACAGCCTTGACATACTCCTTTCATGATTTGGAACCAGTCTGTTGTTCCATGTCCAGTTCTAACTTTTGCTTCTTGACCTGCATACAGATTTCTTAGGAGGCAGGTCAGGTGGTCTGGTATGTCCATCTCTTTCAGAATTTTCCACAGTTTGTTGTGATCCACACAATCAAAGGCTTTGGTGTAGTCAATAAAATAAAAGTAGATGTTTTTCTGGAACTTTTACTTTTTCGATGATCCAGTGGATGTTGGCAATTTGATCTCTGGTTCCTCTGCCTTTTCTAAATCCAGCTTAAACATCTGGAAGTTCATGGTTCATGCACTGTTGAAGCCTGGCTTGGAGAATTTTGAGCATTATTTTGCTAGTGTGTGAGATGAGTGCAATTGTGCGGTAGTTTGAGCATTCTTTGGCATTGCCTTTCTTTGGGATTGGAATGAAAACTGACCTTTTCCAGACCTATGGCCACTACTGAGTTTTCCAAATTTGCTGGCATATTGAGTGCAGCACTTTCACAGCATCATCTTTTAGAATTTGAAATAGCTCAACTGGAATTCCATCACCTCCACTAGCTTTGTTCATAGTGATGCTTCTTAAGGCCCACTTCACTTCTCATTCTAGGATGTGTGGCTCTAGGTGAGTGATCACACCATTGTGTTTATCTGGGTCATGAAGATCTTTTTTGTATAGTTCTTGTGTGTATTCTTGTTACCTCTTCTTAATATATTCTACTTCTGCTAGGTACATACCATTTCTGTTCTTTATTGTGCTCATCTTTGCACAAATGTTCCATTGGTATCTCTAATTATCTTGAAGAAATCTCTAGTCTTTCCCATTTTATTGTTTTCCTCTGTTTCTTTGCATTGATCATCATATCTTTATAATAAACTGGTGTGTGTGTGTGTGTGTGTGTGTGGCTCAGTCTTGTCTGACTTTTTTGTGACCCCCATGGACTGTAGGGGGTCCTCTGTCCATGGAATTCTCCAGGCAAGAGTACTGGAGTGGGTTGCCATTTCCTCCTATAGGGGGTCTTCTTGGCCCAGGGATTGAACCCAGGTCTCCTGCATTGCAGGCAGATTCTTTACCATCTGAGCCACCAGGGAAGCCCAGAGTAAACTGGTAATAGTAAGTAAAATATTTCTCTGAGTTCTGTGAGCTGTTCTGGCAAATTACTGAACCCAAAGAGGGGTGTATGGGAACCTCTGGTTTACAGCCTGTTGGTCAGAAGTATGGGAGGCCTGGACTTGCAATTGGTGTTTGAAGTGGTGGTGGGCATGGGGGCAGGTGGGGTCTTATGGGACTGAATCCTTGACCTGTGAGGTCTACCCTGACTCTGGCTGTTAGTATCAAATTAAATTGTGAAACATCCAGTTGATGTCTGCAGAGTTGGAGAATTGATTGATGTGGGATTCTCCTGCCCCCAAGACACACACACACACACACACACACACACACACACACACACACACACAGTGGTGAGTAAAGGAAAGCTTTACTTTTTGTAGCCATGACTGACACACTCTAAAGAGATGATCAGAGAGTCCAAAAAGAAGTACCCTGACTGGCAGAGACTTCTAGGTATCTAAAGTATCTTTTCCCCTTTTACTTAATAATTTATGCAGAGTAGCAGTGAATCCAAACACATTTTCTGTATATGGACCTTGCAACTAGGTGTGACCACGTGAGTAGGTTCTGGCCATGAGTCTTATGTGAAAGTGTTGGGTGGTAATTCTGGAAAGCCTTTGTAGAAGGGGGAGAGGGTGCCCTTCTTCACCTTTCCTGCTGTTTGGGATGCCCTTGTAATGGCCGCAGCTATTACAGCCATTTATGGGCCATGAGGCTGAGGTCCTCAGCCTAGAGACGGAATGGAAAGCTATAAGGAGCCTGGGTCTTTGAATGCCATAAAACAACTTAGCAGCTCTGGTCTGCGAACCTCTGGCTTTTGCCAGGGCTCTTTTTGATTTTCTGTCTCACACAGCTAAACCTAATCCAACTCATCTGGCATACAGTTTATTCTTTTTGGAGCATGAGCACATGTAAAACGACTGGGTGACTTTGGGCCATGTCTCAAAATTAACCCTCAAATGGACTGTCTAGCTGGCTCTGGGAGTCTGCACGTTCCCAGCTGGTGGAAACCTTTGACCACATCCTTGTCTTTGCTTCTGTGTACTCTCCTCCTTCCTGCTTTCCCTCTGTGTGACTCCTGATGCCTCTCCCTCCCACTCTCTGCTTTCTTCTAAATTTCGCTTCGATTTGACCTCCTGTCTGTCACTGACCCTCTGCCCAGCTTATTTCACCACTGAGCTCTACTGTCTTCCCGATGGTCTACAATGTTTCAGTACTCACAAGTAGAAACAGTATGAAGAGTGAGAGAGATTCCCATAAATTCTGCTAACAGGAGTGTTTTCTCCTTCGTCAGCCCACGGCACCTGCATTTTCACATGAGCTCTATATTTAAGGTCACTGCGCCACACCTCTGGGTTGGACAGTTTCTGTGACTGCTGGCCATTTGGAATGGCCCAAGGAAGGCAGGTGGGTGACTTCTTGCTGGCCTGCTGATTTACAAGGGAAGGTATTCTGCAGGTGTCTTTAAGAGGCCATAAATGGGGGAAAGCCGAGGCCACCTGGCTGTGCACGCTGTCAGCATGAATCCTGGCATCTCAGCCTCACCCTGGGGACATTTCCTCTCTCAAAGCTAACTTTAATTACCAGCTTAATTAGAGTCTCTTAGAGGTGATTACATCTTTCTCTGATGAGAACAGATCCCATCAGAATGCCGGGTGAACACCACAGCATGACCCCAGTGTGCAAGGTTACAGTTGCCTTGTTAGACCTCACACAGGGGAGTTTGGGGTTGAGGAATGTGTCTTTCTTAAAATGTTCGCACATCCAAGGTTGTATTTTAATTAACCTTCAATTCCAGGCAAGGATGTGACAGCCCTCTTGAAGAGCATTGGTTTGCTGGGTGGGAGAAATTCAGGGGTTCTCTTTTAAGCTGGTCGGTGTTTCTCTACCTGGGTCCTTGGAAACTGGCCAAGCAGCAGCAATCTTTCTATCTGCTCGCAGAAAGGTGGCACAAATCGCTATTGTTTCTATGACAACTGATGGCTTTTTTTTCTTCTCTCATTTTCTAAAAGTACCTGTATAATCGACAGCAGCATGTGGAAAAAAATTTGTGAGGGAGAGACTAGCCTGGTAGTTTGCGGAAGCAAACACACACAGAGATTTTACTGTCTGTCCTGGCTCTTTGTCTCAGCCTCCTGTTCCCGTATTTGCCATGCAAGTCACATAGAAGTAGAAATAATAGCTGCTAGGCTGAATGAAGAGAGACCCCAGCAATTTGTATGCGGTCTCCTGTGAACTCTTGGATTTGGGAAGGCAGTTCTGCTTCCTTTTTTTTCAAAAAAGAAAAACTCTGCCGTTCAGCTTCTTGTGCTTAATGAGGCTGTTCAGAAGGAAAAACTAGCAAACAACCAAACAAGAGTTCTGCTCTTTAAGCAATTGCTTTCTACGTTCTTTATCAGAATATCATTGGGCTGTAAAGGTGAGTAAGGATCTCTATCTTTGTAATCTACATCAAACAAACCAGACTCCCCATGTGGTTGCTTTAGCATTTAACATCCTGTGCCATAAAATGAGGAAACAGTAGGAAAAATTAACTTTCTGAGGATAATAATTACCCAATTGGTTAACTAGCTGTGGTCAGTGGTTTGCAATCTGAGGGCCGAATATCTTTGGAAAGACCGTAACATCAATGTGAGGCCCTATCTATTAGAAGAACTGCACTGTCCACTGTGTGAATAAATACAGTGGCTCCCACAGATTGGTAATCTTGTTTTTCAACTGTGTAGAGATGCTGTTCCAAACAGTGAAATGCAAATTCACTCTAAAATATGCCTGTATCAGCAGGAGCTTCGGTCATTATTTTCTCAATTAATGGGTACAAAGCAAACACCGGCCATAGTGGGAGAGGACACTTGGCATTTTAAAATATTAGATAAGGAGTCTTATAGGCAAAGTGTTTGGGGGACTACTCTGTTTAGTTTTCCCAGCTGGGTGCAGAGAACCCAGGAATCAGGAATGTTTTGGAGGCTGGGGCATCAAACATCTGAAGAGGTGTTTAGAATTGCATAAATTGGGCAGCAAATGCAGAGATCATTCCGTGGAGAGGTTTAGGGACAGAAAGGTTACATCTTGGGTTTGAGATCACACAGTCAGAGGGCAGAGTCTTGTATCACAGTCAGTGATGTAAACTTGAATGCGAGGGATGAACGGAGTTTGGTTGGGGAGAGAGAGAACTCAGGTCTTGAAGGGGCTTGCCTTAGACCACCTCTCTATCAGTTGTGATATTCCGAGGCTTTGCCCTGTAGAGCAAGTGGCTTGAAACTATGTAAGCTGTTTTCAGAAGCTGAAAGGACAGGAATAAATGCAAAGTTACCTGGGCAAGTTACCCGGGTGCATGGCTTCTGCTTAGAGGACCTCATGCCTTTGGAGCCCTCTAAAGTCCACCTTTGTATCCTTCTCTCTCTCGGATCTACCTCTCGGGCTGTTTCATGTGGTCAGAACCATCTCCTTAGACCGTCAGGTCTCCAAGTTCTTCTCACTGTTTCCTCCTCCTAGCGCTGAATGGGGTTACCTTAAACAGAATGGAAGTGCTGATTGGAGTTACTATGTGTCCAAACTATGGCGATGCCACAGAGTAGCTGTGTGTTCACATTTCAGTTGGCTCCTGAAAAATCCAAGCTGTAAGAGTTATTTATTGTAAGTTCTGCAGTATAAATGAGTTAGTGGAGGTAATGCCCTGAGTTGATTGGTGTTCACATAATAGGTACTCAGTAAGCGAGTGGCTTACGATAAGTAAGAATCTCCTTCTCCATCTGCAACCATTCAACCCACCCTTCCACAGAGTTAGTGAAGCCTCCCCAGCTCATTCTAGCCTGCAGTGATCTCTTACTGTTCTAAACTTAGTCAACCTACTTGGCAATTAATCTCCTAATGTTCTACGATGTTTTTTGTGTGCACAGAAGTATTAATTATATCTTTCATAACTTACATTTTTAGAAACAGCTTTCCTCTGCTTGGTTATATGATTTTGAGGCTGCTGTGACTTCTATATCCTTTAATATCTAGTGCCCTTCACAGTGACAGTGTCTTGATAGTATATCAATAAGTGCTATTTGATTTAATAAATGCATTTCTGGTGTTGACTGAATGCATTTAATAAATGCATTCCTAGACACAACTGAAGGGATCGTGTTTGGGATATGTAGACAGTCATCAGTGCAGCTTTTAAGGTATTCATTAGAAAATATTGCTACCAAGAATCTAAGCTCAGGATTATGAAAGAATTGATGGAATTGTGAATACCAAGCCTACAGGCACCCCAGTTCCCCAGCAGGGCCATTAGAACACTTCATATTAGTAATAACTTCCCAGCAGGGTAGTGTGGGCTCCCCATGAACAGTTCATTAGGGGGAGCAGGTTCATTACGACAAAGTGGTTGAGTTTAGAACAAGCTAAATAAGAAGATTAAAATCATTTCAAAGGAAACATTTCATGGGATATTTATACATTGGCTGTAAATAATGAAAGATAATGAGAACATTAAATCCTACCAACAATATATTAACTGCAAGAGAGCTAATTTGTAAATGAGTGCTTTGCTTCTCTCTAAGATGCATTTTCATTTGCTGAAAGGAATGCTGAGAATGGCTACTGAGGGGTCACCTTTGGTAAGATGTGAATGTAGCTTTTAATAGCTGAGTTCTTGTGGACTCACTGCAGTGTTTGGGCTTGGAGTCTTTAGCAGTGAAAAATAAATATCCTAGAGGAGAACAAAGCTACATTATTATTATTATTATTTTTAAAGAATTAGTAACATTCTCTAAGAGAAGAAAAATTCACTACATGCTTTCTCATAGTATATTTTTGTGTCATGTCCAGGAGTAGATTCCAAATGTAAGGATTTAACTGGCATTGCAGGTGAGTGGGTGGGGACAAAGCGGGCACTGGTGGTGGCAGTTTTCCAGGGTTTAACTTACCTTGTCCCTTTCTTTTTATTGAGTTATTTTGCTGTGCCAGGTCTTAGCTGTGGTATGCAAGATCTTTGGTCTTCATTGCAGCATGCTAACTCTTAGTGGCAGCATGCGGGATTTAGTTCCCTGACCAGGGGTTGAACCCAGGCCCCCTGCATTGGGAGCATAGGGTCTTGGCCACTGGACCCACCAGGGAAGTCCCCAGCTCATCCCTTTCTATAATGAGGTGGTACCCGGAGGGGCAGATGCTGAGGGGAGAGGAGCTGGGAGGGAGATAGATAAGATCCCAGATTCTTTTTGTTTTAGAAATCAACCCTTTGTGAAAGCTGAGGAATGGAATGGGGATAAAGAAGGATTAACAGAGAGACAGAAAAAGAAAATCTCTATTGCTCCATGTGGCTGGGCTTTGACAATATTTTAAAATGAGAGTTTAAAGGCTGGCCTCTGAAACTATCAAAAGAACAAGCATATTTTGTGAAATCTGCTATCAGTGAGTAAGGGGAGATTTGAGCTTTCTTTGATGTCTACCTGCCTTTTTTACTGACTTCAAATTTGAGTTGAATCAATATTACTTAACCTAGTCTGGCTCCTTGAATTTTTTGCTAAATATCCCCTAAATCTTTAATTTTACAGAAACAGACCTGGACACAGGAAGGTAGATTAGTGATGTACTAGGGTTACAAAAATAGAAAACAAAACTAGATATGAGTGGTTATTTGCTTTAACTATTATCTGTTCTTTGTCGCCAGTGAAGAGCTTATTTTGTTGCTAGGATACATCTGGTCACCGTTGAAGGGCATTGTTCTATCTACAATGAAGACACTTGTCTTGATTTATTGCTTTGGAGTCTTAGTAGTTATATTATTTCTTTCTTCAATTCACAAAATTTTATAATTCATCATGAGTGTTTGGTCAGTCAGTACAAATTAGAAAGGCCCTATACACTACCGATTCTCCACAGGACTCTCTTTAATGATTACAAATCCAGTTTTGTTTTTAAATATTTATTTATTTTTGGCTGTGCTGGCTCATTGTTTCTGCACAGGCTTTTCTCTAGTTGCAGAGTTCAGGGACTGCTCTCTTGTGCCTGGGCTCTCACTGCGGTGGCTTCTCTTGTTGCAGAGCTTGGGTTCAGGGCTTCAGCACCATGGCTCATGGCTCAGTAGTTGCAGTTCCCAGGCTCTAGAGCACAGACGTGATAGCTGTGGCTCACGGGCTTAGCTGCTTGTGGCATGTGAGGCCCTCCTGGATCAGGGATCAAACCTGTGTCTCCTGCACGGGCAGGCAGATTCTTTACCACTGAGCCACCAGGGAGGCTCGACAAATCCAGTTTTACTAAATCTTGGCAAGGATAAAGCAACTGTTTCAAGTTCATAAAAAACCTCACATTTCTATTATTTTTTTTTCTATGTTGTCCAGTAAAGCCATTATTCTTATTTCAATGTCAAATTGCATCTTTTGAATCACAGACACCTCAATATGTAGTGATAAACTTAGAAATTCTGTAGAGTTTTTTCAAAGAGTCAGCTCACTAACTTTCTAAATCTTTACTTTGTTCCTTTCCCACAAGAATTGAGAAAGGAAAACTTCTAAAAACCAACACTTTGGTACACAGAAATTCTATACTGATCTTTCTGTAATCAGATTTTATTGGAGTCTAATGAAACTCAATTTATGATTCTTAAAAGGCATTAACTGTTTTGTTTTCTATCTATCCTTTTGTTAGGGTAGTTTTTTTTTTCTCCATGTGAAGTGTAAAGGCAGACTATTCCAAGCCTATAAAAGCATTAGTACAATTTAGAATCCAGAATGTGAAAGGTTCAATATAATTAACACAGTTAACAGTTTGCTTCACAGCTTTTTAAAAAATTGATGTATCATAGACAGTCATACTGCTCCTCAGTTTGGTAACATTAATAAACAAATGCTTGTAATTTAAGAGTAATTATGAATCCATTCATGTGTGATTTTGTAATGAGTCAAGTAAAGAAATCAGCAGTTGGGAGGCATTCTTTAGTTCTTAATTAGAAAGCTAGCAGCAAGTTTAAGGTCTTACTCTTTTCTGTTGTCGTGCTCTTATGTAATGATATAATAAAGTCACTGCATTTAGAGGATGCTGAGTTTGACAGCACAGTTCTTGAAGCTATGAAATCCTTTTGTCTGTGACTTTCAGAAGCAATGCTATTAATCATGAAGTAGATTTGCGTTGGGCAGAAATAAAATGCTTTGAGATCCTTGGATAGAAAGTGCCAAAGAAAATTATAGCACGTTCCATTTTCCAATGATTTTGTGAGGGAGATAAGTGATAAGTATTATTGGACCCATTTTATATCTAGAGACATTTGATAATCTGACAAATTAACCCAAAGCCAGACTGTAAGATAAGAAAAGAACTTAGATATTGACACTTGATCCCCAAAAGATCAGTAGAATAACCTACTGCTTAAACAAAGATGAGTTTATTATTTACTAAAATATGGCAAACACCCCTTTGATGATGTCTAGGATCTAAGAGGGGAGAGATCACAGGCAGAGATTCATAGCATTTGAAAATCTGATTGAAAGTAGATGGAATTTCTATAAGGGAATCTGATTGCAGTCAAAAGTTCAGTGTTTGGGATTGGTGAATCAAATGTTTACATGCTTTACATTTTTTTTTAAAGAAAGATTTATTTACTTTTATTTTATTTTTGGCTGCACTGGATCTTCATTGCTGCGGGCTCTCTCTAGCTTTCGGTGTGTAGGCTTCTCCTTGCGGTGGCTTCTTTTGTTATGGAGCCTGGGATCTAAGTGCATAGCTTCAGTTATGCAGCCCATGGGCTCAGCAGCTGTGGCTCACAGGCTCCAGAGTGTCCCCTATATTGTCAGGTGGATTCTTAGATGCTGGATCACCAGGGAAGCCCCCCTTTATTCTCTTATTTTCCTTGGCAAGAATTTTCCGAAGCAAACGGTAGAGGCACACTGATATATGAAACTTAGTTCTTAGTCCTGATAATTCAGCAGGGATTAGATTAGTTCAGAATTTATTCATCTGTCCACCCACCCATCCATTACCATTTACCCATCCACCAAGATTCATTAAGTACCTACTGTTTTCCCAGCATTATGATGAATGCGAGGGATGAATGACAGAGATTTTGGCTTTGAGAAACTCACAGTCTAACAGGGATGACAGCTATTTTAAGATATGATTATAATAACAAGTGTACAACAGAAGAGATAAGACAAGAAATATCAGTCATTTCCAAGTTGTAAAGAGCTTCAGATTTAATGCTTAGGAGATCTGGCTTTATTTGGTAATGTAAAGGCTTTCAGCCTTGGCTGCACTTTAATGTCATGTGGAGATTAAAACAAAAAGAATGATGGTCCTACCCTAGATCAATTAAAATCAGAATATCTGGTACAGGGCCTGGACATTTACTGCTCTGGTAATTCTGCTGTATAACCAGGGTTGGAGAACCCTGCTAATATGATTAGGGCATCATCAAGGTTTTCAATGAAGGCAATGACAAACTTTCAAGTGGATACAAATGATGGTGATAGTAGTGAGACTGAAGCAGCTGGAAACAGAACAGATGACTCTTAAGGGGGAGTCTGAGTACAGGCAGGGGCAAGGGCTGCAGAAGAGGACAAATTCAAGAGAAATTCTGGAGTTATATTTGGTTCTCTTCTGATTAACAACATCAGACCTTCATTTTTACCACAGCATTGAGCAAGAATACATAGTAAGTTCTCAAAAATGCATGGGCTGAATTAAACAGTGAAATTATTTGATATCTCTTATGTCAACTACACCATGAAAGTGTTAGTCTCTCAGTCGTGTCTGACTCTTCACGACCCCGTGGACTACAGCCCACCAGGCTTCTCTGTCCATGGAGTTCTCCAGGAAGAACATTGGATGGATAGCCATTCCCTTCTCCAGGGGATCTTCCTGACCTAGGGATGGAATTCAGGTCTCCTTCATTGCAAGTGGATTCTTTACCATCTGAGACACAGGAAAGCCTCTTAAGGCATAGGAGAGGGCAAAATCAGTCTGTGTGGTTTTGTGGAAAGAGTGTGGGACTTGGAGGTTAAGTTCCTGGGCTTGGACTTGACTTTGCTTTTGATGTCCGAGCAACAGGAATGAAGCCAAATGCACCTCAAACATTTTCCCACCACTTCCAAGCTCACAAGCGTGAAAGCCTTCAAGGTATCAAAGAGAGAGAGATCTACCTCCTGAGAACATGGGAGGACTGAAGTGATTCATCTCACTGAAAGAAGCTGAACTGCTCTAGGACCCGGTATGATGAAAACCAGGGATGATCTATGAACACACGAGTGAATAGCTGTGAAAGAATGTTGAGCATTAAAAAGAAGAAGGTAACAAACTGGGCCCAGGGACGCCCCCTAAGCCAGTGTTCAAAGATATCCTTGTGATGGGGACCTTAAGGCTGCCACTGAGAAATCTGAAAGACCCTGAAGTCTAGGTCCTTGGGCCCTCAGCCCTCGTCCTTGATCTCATAGCTCTTGTCCTTCGTATTATCTTTGTTGCCCCTGCCCCTTAGTTCAAGGGTGGCAGACAGTGTTTCAGATGGGCATAGTGCCACATCTTATGATGTGCCAGGTTGTTGCATGGTGTCTTGCATTATTAGATCCTCACAACCTAAAGAACTATAGCTTATGCACAAAGCCTGCAGTCTTCATCCACTGATCATAGCATGACATAGTATGATGCCCCCCATGGAATAAACTAGCAAATCCCCTACACAACAGTATGAGAGAGAGCCACACAAGTAGAATTTATCTGACTTCCATAATAATTCAGTAAGTCACCTACGATTGCTAGAACCATTCTACAGATGAGTAAAATGAGAGATTTCTCTCTACCCTCTAGTTTTTGCCTTGGAGATGGTTAGAGTACCATCACTGACACAACTGATATGGATTTGAGAAAACTCCAGGAGATAGTGGAGGACAGAGGAGACTGGTGTGCCACAGTCCACGGGGTCATAAAACGTCACATGTGACTTAGCAACTAAACAATAGCTGTGGGTTCCTGCTCTTCTTGATACCAGTTCAGGCCTTACCCTGTTTATTTATTTATTTTGGTATTCTACCCAGATTATGAAATTTTCACCCCCAACAATGGCTTTTTCTGGAGTATGTGTGTGTACTCATTCATTTAATTGTGTCCAACTCTCTGTGGCCCCATATATTTAGCCCACTAGGCTCCTCTGTCCATGAATTTTCTAGGCAAGAATACTGGAGTGGGTTGCCATTTCCTCCTCCAGGGGATCTTCCCAACCCAGGGATCAAACCCCCTGTCTCTTGCATCTTCTGCATTGGCAGGTCAACCCTTTACCAGTCAGTCAGTCAGTTCAATTGCTCAGTCGTATCCAACTCTTTGTGACCCCATGGACTGCAGCATGCCAGGCTTCCCTGTCTAGCACCAACTCCTGGAGCTTGCTCAAACTCATGTCTATAGAGTCAGTGATGCCATCCAGCCACCTCTGTCATCACTTTCTCCTCCTGCTTTCAGTCCTTCCCAGCATCAGGATCTTTTCAAAAGAGTTGGTTCTTTGTATCAGGTAGCCGAAGTATTAGAGTTTCAGCTTCCAATGAATATTTAGAACTGATTTCCTTTAGGATTGACTAGTTTGATTTCCTTGCAGTCCAAGGAACTCTCAAGAGTCTTCTCCAGCACCACAGTTCAAAAGCATCAATTCTTTAGAGCTCAACTTTCTTTATGGTCCAACTCTCACATCCATACACGATTACTGTAAAAACCATAGCTTTGACTAGATGGACCTTTGTCAGCAAAGTAATGTCTCTGCTTTTTAATATGCTGTCTAGCGTTGTCATAGCTTTTCTTCCGAGGAGCAAGCGTCTTTTAATTTCATGGCTGCAGTCACCATCTGCAGTGCTTTTGGAGCCCAAGAGGATAAAATCCCTCACTGTTTCCATTGTTTCCCCGTCCATTTGCCATGAAGTGCCAGTAGCGCCATCCATAGTAGAGTCACCTGTAGTCTGTCAATTAGCCTTTCTAAAGCTCTTCTTTCTTTATAGACTTAGACAAACTACTTCATAGAGTTTTCTAAATGTTCACAACACCTCTTTACTTACAATAGTTTCCTCACTCAGCTTAGGGAGCTCAGGATGTTTTGTTTCTTTCCTCCACACAGTTTCCCTACCTCTGCTACTCCTTCATCAGGTTAGACTTCGCCTACCCTGAGAGCTAGTCCGAGATGACCACGGCAAACACAACGTCTCGGCGTCTGAACCTCCTCAGTAGCAGTATTAATATACCCTGCGGTGCTCAACACCGTGTAAGGCGGTCGTACCTCCAGAAGGCAGTCATGTAGATTTTGGTAGAGTGATGGTTGATTTTTATGTGTCAGCGGGACTGGGCAGTAGGGGGCACAGATATTTGGTCAGACATTATTTTGGTGTGTCTGTGAGGCTGGCTCTGGATGAGATTAACATTTGAATTGGTTGAGAAAGCAGATAACTCTCCCGATTGTGTGTGACCCTCATCCAATCAGTTGAGGGCCTAAATAGAACAAAAAGGCTGAATAGGAGGGAATTCCTTTTTGCCTGACTGTCACTGATTGGTATCATTGTTGGTGTTTTCTTTTTTTTTTTTCCTGACTTTGAATTCAAACTGAAATATCAGCTCTTCCTGAATCTCCAGCCTGCAGGCCTTCAGACTGGAGCTAGGCCGCTGAGTCTCCTGGGTCTCTGCCTCCTGCAGATTGACTCATACAATTATCAGCCAACGTAACTGTATTTCTTATTTTCTTTTTACACATAGACACACACGCGCGCGCGTGTGCGTGCACACACACACACACACACATCCTATTCTGTTTCTCTGGAAAAACCTGACTAATACATTGTAGCATTAGTATTTCCTGCTTTTATGGCTTTCTCACACTGATATGGAGAAAATTTACTAGCTAACTTTATGGGGCTGTTAACACTATGTCTTGCCATGGTCAATAGCAGAAGGTTACAGAATTCATGCGTTAGCTATTAGTCTTTGGCTTCAGATTAGTACTTTTGGTTTTGAGGCACAGAAATCCAACTTTAGTTTAGGCAAAAAGATATGTTTATTGGCTCAAGACATTAAAAAAAAGACTTGAATGGTTCTCATTTCGACTGGCTCTCTCTGCATGATTGAAAAAATAGCTGTCCACAGACACCATGTTTTATATCTAATGACTTCTCTCCCCAGTGAAGGACTCCCTATCATACATGGAAAGAGTCTGGAAAAAGACTTGAATTTGTCCAGATTGGGGTAGATACCCATCCACATTCCAATTAATCATGTCTAAGGAAATGGGATCTAAGAACAACATGACAGCTATAAAACTTCCATTTCTAGCTATCTGAGAGAGAGTAGTCCTCTGGACCTTAATCACATAACTCATTATCCTTGCAGGATGGAGGGGTGGCATCCAGTGACCACATCACCCAGATCTACTATTGCTTGAATTGTAGGAGGGAGAAATCACCTGGACGCCTTTACAATGTCAAGTCATTTGTTCAGGATTATGGCTTGAATTTACTGTGCTCTTTCTCATGAGCCTCTTGATATTTACCTTGTCATGGCTCAGACCCCAGTTTACCGCAGTCCTTCAGAAGTCCCAGGCTCTGCACACAACCATTGTTATTCTAAGGACATACTGTCGATCTCAAAGCTTGCAATTTCCCTCCTAGTCCTCTGAATGTTCTCACTGTGTCCTCTGGAACTCCTGATCTGTGATCAACAGACTCTGCTTGTAGAGGAGCATTCTTTTTGTCTCCATGTCTTCACTGAAACTAGTTTGCCCCCTTCTAACACAGTTTTCCCTGCAGCCCTTGCTAGTGGAGGCTGTTTTCTTTATTCCTCTCTTGCCCCATGACAAGAGGTAAGCACCTTCCTTACTTCTAATGGTCATATTTAAATGACTTTTTCTTTCTCATTCAAAGCACTAAGCTCCTTTTACCTTATGACATTCTGCTTCACCACCCACTAACCCTTTCTGAAGCTGTCTTTTATGACATCTTGATCAATCTCATTTACTGAAGACTAACTTCTTGGTCATTGCTTCCACCGCCATGTCTACTCCTTCCTATCTTTCCTCTCTCCAGACATAGTGCATAAACATTTACTTCCTCATCTTCACTGTCATCACTCAAGACAATTTCTCTTGTCAAGACCTCAGCGATAGTTTCCTAAATGGCCTCTCTAAAGCCAGTTTATTTTCCCCAACAGCTATAGTAGTCTTTTAAAAATGAAAACCAAGTCATGGCACCATTCAGCCTCCAACTAGCAGACCTAAGATCTCTTAATGGCCATGCATACTTCTTAGAAGAAACTCCTTCCCATAGGCTTCAAAGCCCTGGATGATTTGACTCCTACTAATTTCCCCAGCTTCAGCCCACAGTATATGCCCACGAACCACCACCTCCCAGCCACATTACTCTTATTTGCTTTCAAAACGAAAAAAAGTTCTTGTATTTCTAGGACCTTAGCTTCTGTCTGAAATTCTATTCCACTGAAGTTATCCCACTGTCTCTTCATGGGGTTGGTCACTTCTCATCTTTTATGTCTAAATTGCAATGTCATCCCCCAGAGAGGTTTGCCTTGGCCAGTCTACTGAAAGTGGCTGTGACTTTTTCCTCCTGTCACGAGCATCTGTTACCTTGACTTGTTTATACATTTTAATAGCAAAACTCCCACAATCTATGACTAAATTAATATAAAATCTATGAGCGAAGATATCTTCTATTTTCAGTTCTGCAGTGCCTATCCAGGCCTAAGAAGCAGAATGTGCTGCATGAACATGTGTTAAATGAATAATATTTATTGTACGCCTACCATGGTCCTTTTAATTAAGACTCTATCCTACATCCTCTGAGAACAGAGCCCGATGTTAGGTACATAGCCAGACACAAATAAAGTGGTTATTGTGTCTCACATTTTAGGAACTTGGACAGGTCTTTTCAACTTTCTGGAACTCATCTGCTTTGTAAATTGAGAGGGTTCAATGTAAAAGAGAGAACAACCTTTTATTCCTTCCACATGTTTTTGGACATCCTCATTAGTAATTTCTCTCAGTGAACACAGTGACTACTGGGGAATTGTTCAATGGATTCTCCAACCCTTTGCCTTAAACTAAAAGGACTCTCAATTATCTCTTATGGCTTCCAGAACATTTATGCAACATTTATGATACCTTCCTTTACACAAAGTAGTTGTATAAATCATCCTACAACCATTTGGGGGATATTTGGTCACCCTTTCAGTGGCAGAAGCATAAAATATAACTGAATTACTTTTACAACACTTCTTTATTAAGCACATTATTTATTAAGTGATCTTTGTGTGCTGAATATTCCACTAGGCTTGTGAGAAAGGATGGTGAACAGAAGCAGATCTAGAGCTTAGTCCTATGGAGCTTTGGGGCAGGCAGGTGAGATAGACTTTGAACAAATGAATGTACTAATGGATATGTAATTATAAGAAAGCTAAATTCTTAAAGGAAGAATGAGTTTCTGTGAAGATGTGTAACAAAGGTTGACACAGACTAGGGTGGCAAAGAATCTTCTGGGAGAAAGCAATGGTGCAGCTGAAGCATAAAGGATGCCTGAGTTGTTAACTTGTCTGGCAGTGGGAGTGAGGAGAGGGGGAAAGCATTTCAGGCAGAGGGGGTGGCATTTGCTAAGGCTCTGTGCTAAAGCTCTGGAACTCTAGGGTGAGTTCTAAGAACTGAAGGAAAGTGTCAGTGGGGTTGGAGAGTAGAGAATGATGCAGGGGATGGTATTGTTTAATGCTTGAAAGGTGGGCAGGAGCCAGAAACAAAGGACCTTGTGGTCCACATGGAGGCTTTCAATCTTCAATTTAAGATTGGGAAGGCAATAGTGGTGTTTTTCATGGTGTTAGCATCATCAGGTTTGGTTTTGAGAGTGTTACCCAGGCTGCTGTGTGGACAGTGTGCTGGAGGAGGGTTAGAGTACAGGCAGATCAGTTCGGTTCAGTCCCTCAGTCGTATCCGACTCTTTGTGACCCCATGGACTGCAGCACACCAGGCTTTCCTGTCCATTACTGACTTCCAGGGCTTCCTCAAACTCATGTCCATCAAGTCAGTGATGCCATCCAACCATCTCATCCTCTCTTGTCCCCTTCTTCTCTTGCCTTCAATCTTTCCATTGAGTCAGTTCTTCGTATCAGGTGGCTGAAGTATTGAAGCTTCAGCTTCAGCATTAGTCCTTCCAATGAATATTTAGGACTAATTTCCTTTATGATTGACTGGTTTGATCTCCTTATAGTCCAAGGGACTCTCAGGAATCTTGTCTTAAGAATTTAAAAGCATCAGTTCTTCAGAGCTCAGCTTTCTTTATGGTCCAACTCTTGCATCCGTACATGACTACTGAAAAAAACCATAGCTTTGACTAGATGGACCTTTATCAGCAAAGTAATGTCTCTGCTTTTTAATATGCTGTCTGGGTTTGTCATAGCTTTTCTTCCCAGGAGCAAGAGTCTTTTAATTTCACGGCTGCAGTCACCATCTGCAGTGATTTTGGAGCCCAAGAAAATAAAGTCTGTCATTAGTTCCATTGTTTCCCCATCTATTTGCCATGAAGGGAGATCAGTTAATAGTGGGCCATTTCAGAAGCCTTTGCAAGAGAAAATGGTAGCATGGGCTAGGAAAGCAGGACTGGACAAGGGTGCATTTGAGAAGCATTAAGCAAGGATGCTGGCTTGGTGCCATGCACTGAGGTGAACACAAATAAGATTAGGTTTTGGGAGCAGGTCATGAGCTCGGTCTTGTGTAGGCTGAGACCAAGATGCGTTTAAGCCATTCAGCTGTCAGTTACAGCATGGGAGTTAGACACCTTGTTTGCAAGCTGAGAGGAGGGGTTTGTCTTGAGAACCTTAGGGACTAGAACTGTTAGTCAAGGGCAGGGGTCTGGATGAAACTGCCTAGGAAGAGAACAAAAATAAGAAAAGAGTGTGGTAGAGGGCACAGTCTTGAGGAGCTTTATCACAGGGTCTGTTAAAGGCAAAAAGAGCAAAGCAGACAGAGATCAGAGAAGAATTTTACAGGTGTGAGTTTTCGTGAGTGGAAGGTGAGAAATGGAAACTGTGGGTTTAGACAATACTTTCGAGAGATTAATTGTAAACAGCAACAGAGCAATTGAATACTGTAGAGTGATAAGAAAAAAAATTTTTTTGAAGATGGGATAATCTTGAGCATGTATAATTATTGATGGGAAAGAGTCAGTTGAAAGCAGGGAGGCTGATTTATATAGGAAAGAGAAGGTTTCAGAGATGGGAGAGCAAAAAGGCTCCAAAGTATGGAAAATTAGCCAGGGAGGAGGGCCAGGCAGGTGCACTGTCTCCTCTAGCAGAAAAGAGAGAACAAGGCATAACATGGGTTACATGTTGGGAAGTTCAGTGGTTATTTCTTTATAATTATTTAGTCTTCCAATCCTAGGCTTTAGGAGAGGGGACAGATTTCCCCTCAATTTTTTTTTCTTTTCTTATTTATTTGTCTGTGCCAGGTCTTCACTGCCACTTGGAGGCTTAGTTGTCCTGCAGCTTTTGGTATCTTAGTTCCCTGACCAGGGGTCAGACTCTGCATCCCCTGTATTGAAAACTGGATTCTTAACCACTGAGGCACCAGGCAAGTCCCCACTTTTCTTTTTCTTTTAAAGAACAATCACAGCATCCTTAAGCCTTTTGCTCCCTTCATTTTGCTTTCCAACAACTTCATTAACATTTTCCTTTATTCAGATTCTCACTTATGATTTGTTGTAGAAGACTGAGGCAAATTGCTTAATACCTCAAAATTAGATCCTCTAACAAAATATTTATTCTGCTTTCAAAAGGACAGGATAAAAAAAAAACGTGAAAAGCTTTTCAGATATTGTATATACATGACAAGTGATTAAAATGCTGTATTTGTAATCATTACCTTCAGTTCCAAGATTAAAATAAGCAGTCTCACTGGTTGCAGAGAAACCAATTAAACATATAACTTTATTGAAAGCAGTTGTGTTTGGGAAGGGACCGAGGAAATAGAAAATCATGTAATTTCAATATGTAATACCTCAATCTTTTGTGTTGGTTAAGTCTCTTTAACCTTTTGTGATAGGAAACCTACCTAGAATTCTGATTACGCTGGTATCCAAAAACTTCCAGGTATACAATCCAGCCAGAGCACTGTTTGCAATTTGATTACTGAGCAATTGATCAATTTCATACTGGAGGGAGCCATTTTGTTTCCAAGACACCAAAGAGTCATAAAAGTATCGATCCAGTTGCTCTGGACTACCCTAATGGTAAAATTAGGTTGATGGCGCATGATATAACAATTGTTTGATGACTCCCTGTTAGTCTTGGCCTTC
Organism: Antilocapra americana; assembly: GCA_007570785.1. Taxonomy (NCBI): domain Eukaryota; kingdom Metazoa; phylum Chordata; class Mammalia; order Artiodactyla; family Antilocapridae; genus Antilocapra; species Antilocapra americana. The sequence goes on from ML662497.1 coordinate 2,280,921, forward strand.
CCACTTTAGGACTAGTTGTACATAATCACTAAATCTTTGCAGTCAAGGTGAACCTTTTCTGCCAATAATCTCAATGGAGAAGATGTTTTAATTCTAATATCATTTCCTTTCTCCAACTTCCATATCTGAAGAAAAGGCTACAAAGTAGAATTCAGGGAGTAGAAACGTCTGTCTCTCAGGTACTCTTCATCTTCATCACCAGCTCCCACACACTTTCCTTTTAAAAAATGGCCTGACTGCAAGAAACAATTACTCAAGGAGACACCTGATTCCTTCCCCTTTCCACTCTTAACCAACCATGCAATACATTTCCAGAGAATCCATCAGTTTTTTTTTTAGTGACCTCTTAAGTGTTCAATGTGTGCTGGGTAAAGTGTCAGGTTCTTTCCTAGCTGTGCTTATACTTTTACAGTTATGCTGACCTGAGTGGTCGTTCCTGACAACAATGGCATACCCCCCTAGTCGGTTGTCATGTTTTCTTTATTTCTTTCAGGTGTCTGTATGTATGTACATCAAAAACAAACCAGTGAGTCTGTTCTTTTCTCACTCTGTGATCAGCCCCAAGTTTGGTGGTAAGTTAGGGAAAAGGGCAAGCAGCTATGAGCCATGTTCCAGTTGTAGCTAACGGGGTTTTCAGTAACAATAGTCCCCATACCCAACATGAGGGCATAGAATCTGAAAAAGGATTTTTTTCCCTGATCTGTGACATTATTTATGGGTAAATAAATTCAGGCTTTCTACACCTAAGTTGTACTCCATAGCTATGCTTCTCAAAGCTTTTGCTGTCATGTCACATGTTGAAAATATTAATATTCCTCTGCATGCAAATACCATTTCCCCTAGTATCACAAACATAACCTATTGATAAGACAAAGCTTTGTTTATTGTCTACCACGGACTCAGAACTTTGACAGTATCTGGGAAGGGGGAAGTTAGAATCAGAACTTATTGGGAAACAGGAATTTTAAGGCAAGTGCTTCATTGTGCGAGCTTGATTAAGACTGTGTAAGGATCATGATACCACAGTTCAGGATGATGGAAACAGCAGGGTGAGGATGTTGAGGCAAGAAATTCAAAGAATCTTAGGGCAAAAATTGTCTGCTGATGCTTTTCATTGAAGAGCTGATAAGTCTTTGGAGAAATTTCTGCTATGAACAATCAAGTGATTTGTCTGAGCAAAGGACCCCTGGGAAGTAACGTAACGCTGCTGCTGCTGCTGCGGCAAGTTGCTAATGTAGTAAAATAAGAAAACGATGTTACTGTCGACAGAAGACCTGACCTCCATCTTCAGTGTCCCAGATGAGCGTGGGAGTAAATGATTTTGGTTCTTGTTTCACTGCCATAAACAGGTGAGGCAGCCCATGGATAGAGAGGACCAGAGATGGCCTCTGGTCAACCCAGGACCTGAACTGGTCAGTCTTAAGGCAGGAGAGATGCACTCTTAACCCATTCATGCCCCAGGAGGTCAGCATTCTGGCTTAGCACCTGACTTAGCAAAAGAGATAAATATTAAAAAATTTCATGGCGATGTTGTTTGTAAGGACATTAAATTGGAAAATAATTCATCAACAGGAGGATGAATAGATACTTTGTGATATATTCAAATAAAATGGGGTATTCTGAAAAAGAATGACATATGTATCATATATATATATAAAACTTCATATATCAATATATGGCTCATAAATACAATCTTAAGGGACAAAGTCAAGTTGCCGAAGGATATGTGCAATATTATAACCTTTAGACACCCCAAACACATGTTGGATAGCACAGACACCTATGAATATTATTATAATGCAGGTGTACATGCTCAGTCGCTCAGTCGTGTTTGATTCTTTGTGACCCCATGAACCGTAGCCCATCAGGCTCCTCTGTCCATAGGATTTCCCAGGCAAGTATTGGGGTGGGTTGCCATTTTCTTCTCCACAAGATCTTTCCGGCATAGGGATACAACCCGTGTCTCCTGCACTGGCAGGAGGATTCTTAACCACTTAGCCACCTGGGAAGCCCATGAAAGTTATCGTAATAGGGAAGAACAAATTGACTCCATGTTGAAGCTATTTATTTTACTTTAACCTTTGTAATCTACTGCTTTTGCTACAAGTTAATCACTAACGGGATGTTTCCTATAAGTTTAAATAATACACAATGGCCAATCTCTGAGAACCCTGCCTCTCATGTAAAGAGCATTAAGCCAAAATACCTTTGTGTAGCTCATAGGAAACATCTCTACGAGGTCCATCTGTAATGGCTTCAGGAAAGTTGAAATTAATAACATTCCCACCAGAGTCTGACTGGAACCAGAACTCCTTCCCTTTTTAGTATAAAAGGAGCCTGAATTCTAACTTGGAGAAGATGATCCTTTGAGACACCAGTCCACCATCTTCTTGGCCTGCTGGCTTTCAGAATAAAGTCACTCTTCCTTGTCCCAACAACTCGTCTCTTGATTTACTGGTCTGTTGTGGTCTGTACCGAGCTTAGACTCGGTAGCAGTCTAATAAGATGCAAGTGAAAGATAAACAACAAACCCTGGATGATGATCACCTTCTCTATCTGGGAGGGGTGCACAGGCGTCTTCAACTTGGATGGTTATGCTATTTTTAAAGTTAGGCAATAATTTCACAGGTGTCATATTTTGTTTTATGCCTTTTTGTACACCTAAATATTCCCTAAGGTTTTTCCAAACTTTAGAAGAAATATTTTGCAGACATTGAAGCTTAGATAAGTGAGTGATTTTCTCAAAACCCAACAAATTAGACAAAGATCTGGGTTTCTGCTCCTCTGAAAAAAAGTGCCATGAGTCTGTGTGTGTGTGTGTGTGTGTGTGTGTGAGATTCTGGACTTAAGGAGAAAGAGCACACCCATGGTGATTCAGTCAACACGGTCGCTAATCTCCTAGAGCCAGGTTTTTGTATATGTAATGAACCATCTGCTACAGGGAGGTTGATAATTGCTAGAGTTCTCTGAAAACAGTTATCCTGGAAAAGAGTTGGAATGGTGGGAGAGGATAGCAATGAAAGGGAGATTTGAATCCGCCATTATTTCATGAGACAAGCTCATAACTTGTCATAGTGAACAGAGAGTAATCTAATTTGGGGGCCTAGGGCTATAGATTGCCTGAGTGATAACTTCTCCAGCCAGAAATCAGATGAGAGTAACCATAGGCTACAAATGCAAGATTTAAATATAATAAGCATGAATAAAACAAAAAGAACCCCTGGGTCACATTTAAATTTTCACTTTAATGTCCAATAGAATTGCCTGCAGGATTCCTATTGATTTTTACAATGAGTTTTGTAGTGTTTATCAATGCTATTTTAGTTCAATGAATCCACCACTTACCTTTCTACAGCATAACAAAGGGAGAATAAGTGATTGTTCCGGCAGAGATTGGCTTATAGCCCACTTCTACACAGAACGAACCATGCAGTTAAAGCTCCAGCAACCTCAGGGTGATTGACAGCACAGGAACCAAGCAATTATTTTCAGTATCTCTACTTTGCAATTACCTTAAAATTTGAAAATGGATAATTAGTTCCTAATTCTTTAGTCAATATAAAGACCTTCAGCGTTTGAGCTAGGCTGAACCTGGCAGTATTACTCTGAACCTTTCCAAATGATTCAATTAACCTGCTGTACGCCGAGGTGACTTAGCTCAAGAAGGTATCAAGTAACAGTGTTTAAATTTATAGTATGTATCAGTGGTCACATGTGTGTGCGTATGTGTGTGTGCGTGCATGTGTGTGTGTGTGTGTGTGTGTGTGTGTGTGTGCATGCGCTTAGTTGCTCAGTCACATCCAACTCTTTTTGTGACCCTATGGAATGTAGCTCACCAGACTTCTTTGTCCATGGAATTTCCCAGACAAGAATACTAGGGTGGATTACCATTTCCTTCTCCAGGGAATCTTCCCCACCCAGGGATCAAACCCATGCCTCCTGCATTGGCAGGTAGACTAGTTACCACTAAGCCAAGTGGAAAATCCATCAATGGGCACATACCCCAACAAATCTGTTCATTTGATGGGAGAATCATCTTTTCTTTGACCTTGTCACTTAACTCAGCCCAGTCTTCACACAGCATGGATTTATGACCTCTAAGATGCATAATTACAGTTTTGTGAAAGGAGAACTCTAGGATTCTTGGAAGCTACAGCAGTACCTGTTATGGAGTGTTTGAACTCAAGGGTGGATGACATGTGCGAAGTCATGCTTCCTATTCAGTGCCTATAACTCATTGATTGGTAGCTTTTGGAAGATTGATAGCAAAAATAAAATTGAAAATGGTATCTGTGCAATAATGGGCTATGTCAAAGTTAAGATGATCTTGTGGAAACAAAGACCATCCAATAAAGTGAAGGCATTTTCTATAATGTTCTTTACTTAGAATTTTGGTAACAGAAGGGGACTCAGTATATTATACAACATCTTAGAAATATTTAACTTGGGTTGACAAAGACCAACAGTAACATTAAATACAGAAAGCTTGAAATCCCTAAGCAAAAAATGGTACAATTCATTTGGAAGAAAATACATCACTACTGTGACATTAATTACTAATTTCCAAGTTTCACTTTTTGGTATATGTGCCACCTGTCAGAGGAAGCCCCTAATTTCCCAGTTGTTTAATGTGACACTAATAATTTCTAACTTGAAATATGTTCATTTGATCTTTAAGAAAATAACCTTTTGAGTGTAATTTACTTTGCACATACTGATTCCCTATTAAAATATTAAATAACTTTTACCTTTTCTTTCTGTCCCTTTTTCTTTTTTCCCTTCCTTTTCTGCTGCCTTTCCTTCCTTTCCCACCCCTGTGTCCCTCACCCATTTGTTCTTTGGGTTACATAACTAAATAAAATTTCAACTAGCTGATAAATTCATGCTTCCTATAGGTATCTATTCTTTTTTTTGACTGTGCTGGGTCTTTGTTGCTGCTTGTAGGTTTCATTACCCTGCAGTTGGGATCTTAATTCTCAGACCAGGGACCAAATTCCTGTCCCCTGCTTTGGAAGGTGGATTCCTAACTACTGGATCACCAGGGAAGTCCCTCTTGACCAAAGTTGGTGGGGGGCATGCAGCAAACAGTAGCAACCAAGGACCTGCCTCACCCTGGTTCCTGGGGCCATTGGTAGTCCCGAGAAGAGAAAGGCCCAATAACAGCTAATATTGTATCAATGCTTGCCCATCCTGGTGAGAGGGAAAACATCTGGATTCAATTTGACTATTTGAAAACTTGCCTTTTCTGTATCTCATTTGTGAGGAGACAGGTTCATAAGCTTTATAAATAAACACAAAACAAAGCCTTGTAGAGCCCCGATTTATCTACGAACCTCTTTGTTGTCCTTCAGTCGCTAAGTTCTGTCCAACTCTTCACGACCCCTTGGACTGCAGCATGCCAGGCTTCCCTGTCCTTCATCATCTCCCAGAGTTTGCTCAAACTCATGTCCATTGGAACAGTGATGTGACCCAACCATTTCACCCTCTGTCGCCTCACTCTCCTCCTATTCTCAATCTTTCCTAGTATCAGTGTTTCCTAAGAACCTCTAGTTTGCCCTTTTTCATTAATAAGATTAAATCTAAAAATTGGAACTAGGAACACCTCAGTATTACTAGGTGGCACATGAAGTGACTTTTGCTGATGGTGTGATTTCTTCTTGATATTTACCTAGACTCCCTTAGTGAATACTTGGCACTGTGTTTAGGTCAGAAAATATAAATCAAGTAAGTAAAATACTGTTGTTTGCCTTTTGTTTTTTTAGATAGGAAATGGATAATAAGTTTTATTTGATGGGCTATGCAGGCTCCAAACTATTGATGACTCATTATACATTTAATTTAGAATTTAAAGAAGGAATTCAGAAAAATGGAGCTCTTAGGAAGCTTTTTATTTATTGCTGTAGAAAGGTCAGTTTGTATCAGAAATGGGCTTGTTTTGGCATTTTATATACATTGTAATGATTTATCTTCTTGTAATTTAAATAGATTATATCAGAGGCAGAGGACCTAATGAGTAAATCTAGATTTTCAAAGAACAGTTAAGATAACTCTACCTAGTATGTGCAGAATAAAAAGGTATAATAAAAGAAGTTATACATGATAGAAATTCTACACTGAATAATCCAGTAATCACAGTTATCATTCAAAAATGTAAATATGATTTCCTTAATTAAAGTAACTCTTTAGACAAATTGATGACAAGCACATGTCAAAGTTTAATTTAAACTTGTTATAAATGAAGAGGACTCTGAAAAAGCCAATTCAAAGACTCATTCTTAGTAGAGATAGTTTATATAAAATTTAATTGCAGACAATAAGACTATTAGGCTCCTCATAAGGCTAGGTAGACGGGTAATGGATACTTCCTTTTCCATAAGAAATTCTTAATTTCATTAAAATATACCAGGATACTGTTTAAGCATTATTAGGAATGGCATAGATTTCTCCAAAAGGGTTATACATTATATCTTATAAAATCCAGGTTTGGTGCAATTTTCTTTCTCATGCCAGCTCTCTGTTTGTGACCCCAAATTGCTTTCCATACTACTCAGGATAAAATCGCAATCCTTATAAGACCTCATACAGTCTGATGTCATTTCATATTACTTGACTTCTTCCTCCACGTTTCCCGAATGCGCTCACCATGCGGCAGCCTCAGAGCTTTTTGTCTTGGCTGTTCCCTCTGCCCGGAATATGTGTATCCTACACAAGCTCACAGCTTGCCCTCGCTTTTTTCATGTCTCTGCTGAAACGTGACATCTTTTAGAATCACAACCCTCCCAAATGTAAATTGGTGTGGTCACTATGGAGAGCAGTATGGAGGTTCCTTAAAAAACTGAAAATAGAGTTAACATATGATCCAAGATCCCACTTCTGGGCATATATCTAGATAAAACTGTAATCCAAAAAGATTATAGTTTTCAGCATTTCACTGTAACACTCTTGAGGATAGCCAAGATGTAAGAATAACCTAAATGTCCATCAAGAGAGGAATGGATAAATAAGATGTGATATCTATATGCAATAGAATATTACTCAGTGATAAAAAGAATGAAATAATGGCATTTGCAGTAACATGGATGTTAGAAATGATCATACTAAGTAAGACAGAAAAAGAAAAATATCATTATGGTATTGCATGGATATGGAACCTAAAATAAATAATTCAAATGAACTTATTTATAAAACAGAAACAGATTCACAGATATAGAAAACAAACTTGTGGTTACCAAAGGAGAAAGGGGGCAGATGGGATAATTATGAATTTGGGATTAACATATACTTACTATTATATATAAAATAAACAACAAGGTCTTATTGTATAACACAAGGAATTATACTCAATTATCTTATAATAACCTATAAGAGAAAAGAATCTGAAAAAGAACTGAATTACTGAATTACTTTGCTGTATCCCTGTAACTGATATAGCACTGTAAAGTAAAACCTATACTTCAATTAAAAAATATAGGAAAATAATCACAACCCTTCCAAGATCCATTCCTTCTCTGTCATTCTCCATCTCCTGCTCTATTTATATTCTAAATGTCACTGTCTGGCATTTAGATACAATATCTATTTACTGTTTGTTGCCCATTCTTTCCAGTATGTGTCAATTCCATGAAGTTAGGGACTTTGTTTTATTCATTACTATATTCCCAGGGCCTAGAGAAGGATCTGGCTTGCAGCACATGTTTTGGGCTGAACTATGTCCCTCTAAAATCGCAAGTTAAAGTCAACCCCAAAGTACTTCAGAATGTGGCCATATTTGGAAATAGGGTTCTTAAAGAGGTAATGAGTTCATTAGGGAGGGCCTTAATCCAATATGACTGGTATCCTTGTAAGAATGGGAAATTTAGACATGGGCATCTACAGAGGGAAGGCGATGTGGAGACAGGGCAGAGACAGCCATGCATAAGCCCAAGGGAGAGGTCTGGACCACATCCCTGATTCAGCGCCCTCTGAAGGAATGAACTCTACTAATACCTTAATGTCAGACTTGCAGCCTCCAGAACTCTGAAAAAAATTAATTTCTGTTGTTTAAGCCACCCAGTCCATAGTACTTTGTTAACTGTAGCTCTAGCAAATTAATAAAGCACATGCGTTTAATAAATCTCTGTTAAATGAATAAATAAATGGTATAGGACATTTTTGTAAGGATAAAAGGTAGTGATATTGTTGGACACTTACCCAAAAAGGAACATAGATGATGATTTCTCAATAGAAATTCAAAGTTGGCAAGGAAACAAGATGTTGATTTGATGGGAGGGTGAGGATGCTTCAGCCTCTGAATCTACTGAAAGATTGAACCTGCGTCTTCTGCTTGGCAGGATTCTTTACCACTGAGCCATCTGGGAAGCCTGACAAAAACAGATCAGCCAATACATTGATGTCTTGGCGGTAATTTTTTTATCACTCAGAAGTTTGAGAATGCAATGCACTTGGACTTGGGGCTTAACTATCACTAACAAAGAGGAGAACACATGGGTACATGAGGGTGATCTAAATGTTAAAGGATGATAATGACATCATCCTGGGGTTTGATGTCAAGGATATTGGTTATTACCAGACATATTTACTGGACTTGGGAAAATCAGACTGAAAAGTGTGAAGGGAAAAGATAGGTATTAGTTTCATCAAAAACATCAACTGGGAAGAAACACAGGCTGGTCTAAATGACATCACTCTGACATTGCTCTTACACATGACTTCAGTAAGGATGTACTGAGGATCTCAGATAAAAGATCCACTGGTGGCATATTCATAAAACGTGGAGGGAGGGACACAGGACTAAGACTGAAAACAAGAGTGGCATAAATCAATGTGACCAGTCTTAGGAAACCTGCAGACAAGGATATACCAAGACTCTCCAAAATGCTAAGGACAGCAACATGTCAATTTTGATTTAATGTATTAGAGACACAAAACAAGGAATGTTTCTGACAAAGAAAAAGCAGGACTACTCAAGTCCTGTTTTGTTTTCATACTCATTACCCCGAAAAATAATTTCAAAATTGAAAAGCCTAAACAAGCAATTTAAAAAAGGAATTCCAAGCTACTCTAGGTCAGGGTAACAAATGAAGAATTTATTGCTTTTAGTGAGCTCAAACCCCAGACCTGAAAGAACAGTCCTGAGAAGATGTGCAGGTGGAATGCCAAAAAGTCATCATTCATTTCTTAGGAATCATGGAGACTAACAAAATGAAGACATTTGGAGATATACAATGCATTGATTTTTCGAGAAAAGATACTTTCTAAAAAGTATGAACAATTGAGCTACCATAGAATTTTTGTTATTAAACCAAATGTTAAGCAGATGGTTTGTAAATGCTGAAAAAAGGAAATGGAAGTCACCAGTTGTTGTTCATTGTTGTTATTTGAAGTTCCATGAATTTTCGTGGCATCCATGTCACTAAAAAGAATTCATGCCAAATCAAGCTTGTTTGTTTTTGGAAAAATTACCAGTTGGTGGCTGGGGGTAGCATCTGAGACATACTTGATCTTAACGTTATTAAGGTATTTGTGGCTAATGATATCCATTTTGACTGCCTACTGGTCAGTCATTCCCTCATCCACAGCAAGACCTGAGATGAACTTACAATCGTCCTCTGCAGAAGCTGTTTTTCTTTATGTCCTATTAGAGGGACCACTGAGCTGCCAGTCTTCTAAGACAGAGTCCTCTTAGTGATCCTTGATGCTTTGCTTCTGCCTCTGCACCAGATTCTTGTGACAAAGTCATCTTTCTCTCCTGGCTCTGGCTCTGGATCATATTCTAGGCTGCTACCTGAGTTCTTGAAATGCAGATCTGCTTGTGCTTACAACTTTGCTGGTGTTTTGATGTCCACAGGATAAAGTCCCAGCACCTACAGAAAACACTTCATGGTCTGCTCCTGGCTTTCTGAGCAAAATCGCGACCTTTCAAAGCACTGCATATAGCCCTTGCTTTTGCTCTAGTGAACATTTTGTTATTCTCATTTCAACATGTGTGTGCATGCTAACGTGATTTAGGCATGTCTGACTCTGTGCGACCTCATGGACTATAGTCTACTGGCCTCCTCTGTTCATGGGTTTCTCCAAGCTAGAATACTGGAGTGGATTGCCATGCCCCCCTCCAGGGATCAAACCCGTGTCTCTTATGTCTCCTGCATTGGCAGGCATGTCCTTTATCAGCAGTACCACCTGGGAAGCCCCTTATTTCAACACACTATACTTTAATTCCTTGCTCTTACGGTGTTAATCTTTCCACCTGGCACACTCCTACTTGTACTTCAAAGCCAGGCCGTTGTCATCTGCTTCCCCCAGGCAACCATAAGTTTTCTAAGTAATAGCTGACTTTTTAATTCCCCCAGAGTTTGTATTTTATTACTGGAATCTTAGAGGGAAAATCTGTTTGAGCTTTTTAAGTGGAACTATGTGTGTGTCTAAGTCTCAGTGTGGGTGACAGGTGGCAGGTTGACAGTCCGCTCACGAAGCTCGCCTGACAGGATCACAGCAGAATTGACTCCTATCTTCCTTCTTTCCTGATGGGAACCTCCTGCTGCCCAAAGCTGTGGGGCTGGTTCCTGGGTGGCCTCTCAACTCCACGTCTATCCCCACTCAGTTCCTTGCTCCCACCACGCAGTGTCTGAGTTCTCACTGGTGCAGAGCTAAGTCATTCACCTGAAGTAGGTGATTTACTTCTCAGGTCACCCCGATAGTAGGTAAATCTCATGCTCTCCTGAAGGGCAGAGCCTCGCCTCAGGCCGGGGTCCAGCTGGTTCCAGAGGCTGAGCCCTGTCTCTAGGGGTCTCTTCAGCCACTCCTCACATCCTGCTCCACTCTCTTTGCCAACCACTCTCCCTTCAGCCTCTTTATCCTGTTTTCTGTGATTCCACCTCTTTCCTCTTTCCACAAACTTCTTGAAAGCATAGTCACTTCTTGCAGCCTACGCATTCTGAGTATTCATTCATCTCTTCATTTGCTTGAATTTGCTTTCTACCCCATCTTCTTTCTTAAACAATTCTCTTCAAGGTCACCAATAAAAGTGGCCACTCATCTAAGGATTTTTTTTTATCTCCATATTTCTCATTCTGTTTAGAGCATGAGACACCATTTATACCAAACCTTGAAACTTTAATTTTCCTTCTCTGTGATCTGTATATCCTGGACCTTGCCAAGCTATGATCACAAAAATAACCTTTTATATGCAAATAATCATGACTCTTTTGAAAGAAGTTAAGTGTTTCACTGAGTTTTCTTTCTCAGCATCTTTGGAGATGTCCAGGGAATTCTTTCATGTTTTATATATTTCATTCTGATTGTCACAGGTCATACTAAGGGGCCAGCCAAATATGACATTTTCCCTGCACATCCTTCTTGTCATTTCAAGTTGGGTTGTTCCAGATTGCTCCTACCCTCTGTACCCTATTTTCTTGTCTCACTGCCAGTGACCGTGGTCAGACCCCAGCCTCCTGGGCACTGCTGTCCTCTGCTGGTAACCCTCTCATTTTCTTACTTAGCCTTGGGGAAAGGGCTCTCCCTTCCCTTAACTGCACCCCTCTAAAACATGGAGCTGATCCTTCAGTTATTACTAACCATGACTTATCTTGCAGCCTAAACGCAGGTCAAAGCCTGATCTCAGGAACCCTCACTGGGTTCACACCTCAGAATTCCTTGTCCCATAAGTGAGGGATCCACCAGAAATTCACACCTTTCTGCCTCCCTTTTATTTATTAAAATGTTTCTTCACCTGCCTCCTTTTCTAGCATTTCTACTTTCCAATTTCTAAAAGAGAGGTTCTTTCCTGGCTTCTTTTACCTCTCTATCTTTTAGTTCTTCTATCTCAACACTTCAAGTATAAACTCTGTGTAGCTCATTAAATGAGCTTCCCTGGTGGCTCAGCAGTAAAGAATCTACCTGTAATGCAGGAGATATGGGTCAATCCCTGGGTTGGGAGGATCCCCTGGAGGAGGGCATGGCTACCCACTCTAGTTTCTTGCCTGGAGAAGCCCATGGACAGAGGAGCCTGGCAGGCTACAGTCCAAAGGGTGGCAAAGAGTTGGACATGTCTGAAGTGACTGAGCAAAGGCACAGGCAGCTGATTAAATACAATTAGGGACCTTCTCCCTGACCTCCAGATACATATGCCTAGATGTTTGCTTGAAATCTCCACCCAAACATCTCGTAGGCTCTTCTAATGCAGTATTTTTGAGAGCTACTCCTTTCAGGCATAGACAACTGTGGCAAAAATCATCTGTTCTGGGGCTTTCAAACCTATGTTGCAGGAAAAAAAAATATATATATATATATAAAATATGGACATTTTTGAAAATTTACAATCTAAACACAAACCAATGAGAATCCTTCTCCCTTTACCATGCTTCCTACTCTTAATTGATCCCAGGGTGGGAGCTATTACACAGTGGCCATGCACACAGCTGGGTACCCTAGATGCGGGCTCTGACCACTGTCCCCTGCCAGCTTGCTCTTTCTGCCTTTGCCCACAACTCCCATGGACTGTGGACCTTCAGGCCACAGGATCCATTGCCTGAAAGTGTTCTGACAAAAAATGGGATAGCGGTGGTCAAGGTTACTGTAAAGGAAGTGCTTGCATTAAGAGGAACGTTTTTCACTAAATCTCCTTTAGGATCCTCACCAGCTCTAAGAATCAGTGATTTTATAGGATAAAATGTTTAATGTTTTCTTATATGGCTATATTCCCTGGATTTAGCTGCACATCTTTGTCATTTATATATGTGTTCCAGGCTGATGTTAAATTTTCTTTATGGATTTGTTTCAAATAAATGGGTCGTTACTTGCAGCTTGGATAGTTTTCGGCTTACATGGATTATCCTGGCTTTGCTATTTGTTTTGGCAGAGAAAAACTCCTGATTAGCGCTCTGGCAGCAACTGTGGGTTTTCTCACATACTATTCCCTCTCCTCCACTGAAATAGTGTTTTCAACTGGTTACATAGCAGCCTCTGAGCTCTCAGCCCTCTTGGAGCTGAGTGTAACTGAGAAACTTCCAGTGTGTGCTTAGGGAGATACAGCTTGTCCTCCTCCTCTGCTTTTCTCTTTCTCTGATGACTGCAGATATGATGGCATGGCTCCTTGGGCTACAGGGCAAATGCAATACTCTGGGAATGGATGAGTGACATCTTAGAAGAAGCCTGGGTGTCCAAGCGGGGAGTGCCTATCAGAGGAAACCAGTTTGCAAGAGGAAAAACTTCAACCTTGTTTAAGCCACTATTACTATCTTCATCTTATTAACCAATTAAAATCCTGTCCTAAAAAGTAAAACATTTTTGTCTTTGCTTTATAATCTTACAGTTAAAACCTCATCTCCTGTATATCATGGTGGTAATTGCTGTTTGTGTGTGTGTTAGTTGTTCAGTCATACTCGACTCTGCAACCTCATGGATAGCAGCTGCCAGATTCCTCTTCCCTGGAATTCTCCAGGCAAGAATACTGGAGCGGGTTGCCGTTCTCTTCTCCAGGGCATTTTCCTGACTCAGGGATGGAGCCCAGGTCTCCTGCATTGCAGGCAGATTCCTTACCAACTGAGCCACGAGGGACTCATAATTGCTGTTTAGATATGTAAATAAATAGATCTGTAAATTGAAAGGACTTTGCTGGTAGCCCAGCTGGTAAAGAATCGGCCTGTAATGCAGGAAACCCTGGTTCAATCCCTGGGTGGGGAAGATCCGCTGGAGATGGATAGACTACCCACCCCAGTATTCTTGGGCCTCCTTGGTGGCTCAGCTGGTAAAGAATCTGCCTTCAAAGTGGGAGACCTGGGTTCAATCCCTGGGTTGGAAAGATCTGCTGGAGAAGGGAATGGCTACCCACTGCAGTTTTCTGGCCTGGAGAATCCCATGGACTATATAGTCTATGGGCTTGCAAAGAGTTGGGCACAACTGAGTGACTTTCATTCATTTCATATTGAAAGTAGGCTTCCCAGGTGGTGCTAGTGTAAAGAATCTGTCTGTCAATGCAGGAGACACAGATTCGATCCCTGGGTTGGTAAGATCTCCCGGAGGAGGAAATGGCAACCAATTCCAGTATTGTTGCTTGGAAAATTCCCACAGACAGAGGAGCTTGGTGGGCTAAAATCCATGGGATTGCAACGAGTCAGACACAACTGAGCACAGCATACACCATTGAAAGTAGATTAGCTTGATGGGCCCTGGAGTCTGGGCAAATATTACCAAGTGAAGGAGCTAAGCATGTGGATAAGGAGAGAGGAAAAGGGAACACTCACTTACTGGTCATCTACTATACAGAGTACCATGCTTTGCATAAGACATCTCATGTCATCCCTGACTTAAGTATTGTTATTCCCACTTTGTATCTGAGGAAACTGAGACTTAGCAGGAGTATTTGGCTACTAACCAGTAAGGACAGAACTTGAGTTTAGCCACAGACCTGATCTCAAAGCCTGGAGTCTCTCTGCTGGGGAAGGAAGTGGTGTGAGCATTATGGATGTGATGAAATCTAGAGTGGGGACATCATGGAGAATCACCTGGGAGTCTTATTTATATGAAGGCCTCTTGGGGGAAGTGGTACAAGTGACTTCTGACTCAAAGATGGACCTTAGGATGCTATACTCCCTCTAACAGAAAACTTGCTTTAAGTTTGGAGAGTCAAGGTATTGAACTCTGTCCTTAGGTTCTGATTCATATTTCATGGAGAGGGGCCACTTTTTAATTTAATGCAGGCTTATGAGTTTCAAGTATTCTCAAGCATTTCTTTGCAACCCTTTGGACTGTAGCTCACCAGGCTCCTCTGTCCACAGAATTTTTCAGGCAAGAATACTGAAGTGTGTTGCTATTTCCTCTTGCAGGGGATCTTCCCAACCCAGGGATCTAACCCGTGTCTTCTGCATCCGTAGGCACATTCTTTACCACTGTACCACCTAATATTCACCCTAAATCCAGGTGGAGGGAGAACCCCTCCTGCAACTCTGAGGTCTCTACTGGCAGCCTCATTGTTAACCTAGGGGCAGGGAAAGAGCTGCCGGAGAATAGTGCCACCATGTGGTAGACGAGAGAATAGCAACAACTGAGAAAACAGTTGGCCAGAGACTTTGGAAACAGCTGAGGGGGGAGGAGGTGAGCTGGAAGTGAAAATAGCATGGACCAGGCTCGTTTTTCTAGTATAGTATCGAAGAGGGGTCAGTGTAGCCTGGGAAAATAAGGATTATGTTGGAATAATTACTTTAGCCTTTGTGTGTGTGCTTTGTGTCTGATTCTTTGCGATCCCTTTGTGACTGTAGCCCTTGAGACTCCTCTGTTCGTGGAATTTCCCAGGCAAGAATATGGGAGTGGGTTGCCATTTCCTACTCCAGGGAATCTTCCTGAACTGAACCCGGGATTGAACCTACATCTCTTGCCTCTCCTGCATTGGCAGGCAGCTTCTTTGTCACTGTGCCACGTGGGAAGCTTCTCAGTTCAGTGCAGTTCAGTTACTCAGTCCTGTATGACTCTGCGACCCCATGGACCGCAGCACACCAGGCTTCCCTGTCCATCACCAACTCCCAGAGTTTACTCAAACTCATGTTATTTCTAAACCAAGGAAAACCAGAGAATATAGAAATTGTAGAAGCAAACTCTTTAGACAACCAAAACATCTTGAGTTGATTCTCCTTGGATGAGACCCATGGGCCATAACCAACATTCTCCAGTGGGGCGGGAAGTTTAGGAGAGATTTGCTTTGAGTTAAGGGAATAGAGAGGGCTTCCCTGGTGGCTCAGTCAGTAAAGAACCTGCCTGCAATGCAGGAGACCCAGGTTCAATCCCTGGGTCGGTTCAATCCCTGGGTTGGGAGAAGGAAACAGCAACCCGCTCTAGTATTCTTGTCTGGGAAATCCCATGGACAGAGGAGCCTGGCGGGCTATATGGGGTCACAAAGAGTCAGATACAACTTAGTGACTAAACCACCACCACCCAGGGGAGTAGGGAGGGCAGAGGTGAAGAAGGAAACTGCACTAGAGCATCAGGTTCCAGGAGACACAGTCTCTGGCTGCACTAGAAATGCATGCTCAGCGGCAGCTCCATCCCAGTGGTACCCATGGCCTGGCTTACAACCCTGAAAAAATTCCCTAGATTGGAGGTAGAGGTTAAAGAATTTTTCTTCACTGCGCGTACTGAGACTATCTAGAAGACTGAAACCATAAGATGGTGTCACCGGATCATTTGGGCCTTTTGCCTGCATTATCTCCACTAACTGCCCATTCTCTGATAATGACAATGAAAAATATATTTTGTATTATGTATCTTTATACAAATTTATTTTAAAAACCTGACTTCTAATATATAACCAACCCCAAACTGTGTACTTTCCATGCACGTAGCTTCAAGGCCAGTCCTTTAGCTCCCTTTTAAAGTAGATTGTTACCACTAAACCCCTTCTCTGTGGAAATTCAGATGCTGTCAGGAAGGCTTACATGTGACGCTGGAAGAGGAATAATTTCATCAGGGAATGAAAAGATAATAACCTTAGAGAGAATTTCAGGGGTTTCTTGACTTTAGGCCCTTCTTGATATGGCCCCAGGCTGGTACCCCAGGTATCTGGGGACCTGCCTGGGTGGAGGCTGTAAAAGGACTGTGCCTTCCAAGCCCCTCTGTAAAAGGAAGGGAGCGGTCATGCCTGATGCAAGAATGAAGCAGCATCATAAGAGGAAACTGTCCAAACAGGGGCAAGAGGGTCACAAGAATATGAGGAAATGGAGGGATTAAGGGAGAGAACGTGTATCTGGATGTTCTTCCGTGAGCTCTCCTAATTTCACCACTGCGTTGCCATTGGATCCCAGGGTACTGTAGTCACACCAGCCTCAAATGTCAAGGTTGGTTTAGTTTAGCCAAGGGCTTCTAGCAATAGAAACTTTTAAGAGAAAGAATAGTTCTAAATATCACTTTTAGGTTTTTCTACAGGAAAACCTTGCTGAAATTTATTAGAGAATAAGTTAATTACCTGTAATTTCCTAAGCAAAAAACAAATAATTCAGGTTCAGTGAAATTTTGCCCAACTAGACACTATCTCCTTAAATAAGTGTTTGTGGCTTGCTGATAAGGGGGCTTTAAAAGTTAGGGAGGTACTTCAAGGTGCCTTTTCCTAAATGATAAAGAAACATCCTGGGAAGCAGAAATGTTATCAAGACATTAGGGGCTTAGAACCCTAAGTTACTGGCAAAGTCTTGATGCTCTAGAATTTGGGACATTCCAGGTTCTGGATGTACTGGGAGTCTGAATTTTGGAAGTTGATTTTAAACAGTGTTGATGATACAGAGATAGATGCACACCATTCAAGCTTAGTAAAAAGAGGGACTGTTCTCCCTCTACCTAGCTGGTTTAGGGACCAGTACTGCTTGATATGGCTTCCCAGGTAGCCTGCCAATTCAGGAGACATAAGAGACTCGGGTTCGATCCCTGGGTCTGGAAGATCCCTTGGAGAAGGGCATGGCAACTCGCTCCAGTATTCCTGTCTGGAGAATCCCATGGACAGAGAAGCCGGGTGGGGCTACGGTCCGTAGGGTTGCACAGAATTGTACATGACTAAAGTGACTTGGCAGTCACACATGCACTGCTTGATATATCTTGTACATGAAATCATGTAATAGCTGATATTTACTACAAGTGCGCTATGTTCTAAGAACTTGTTGTTCAGTCACTAAGCCATGTCCAATTCTTTTGTGATCCCGTATATAGTAGCCTGCCAGGCTCCTCTGTCCATGGAGATCCTCCAGGCAAGAATATTGGATTGAGTTGCCCTTTGCTTCTCTGGGGGATCTTTCCCACCCAGCTAATGAACCTGCATCTAAGAACTACCCAAAATGCAAAGTTAGGTATGTAAAAGCTGCGAGAAGCAGCTCATCGAGGAGCATGCAGCTGGCCAGGGGAAGAGCTGAGGCTAGAGCTCAGGTCTGACTCCAAAACCCATCACAGGCTCAGTGGGCAATCACAGACATTTTCTGTATCTCTTTTGCAGTTTCCTAACCATTTCTGTCTCTGTCTTCTCCTCAATAAGAATAATGTTAGAATCAAGAGAGAAAAAGTACTATTTTGTTTCAGGAAAAGCCCTGACACGGAGCAAAATGAGCAACAAAGAAATAACCCTTAGACAAAAAAGCACTGGAGAAAGAACAGCTACTGGGAACACCTGGGGGCCCATTTTGAACTTCGAAGGGGCAGTTCTGTGGGGCTTCTTTTGCTGCCCTGGCCTTTAAGCTTTCCATGTTCTGTGACTTGACTTGGCATCTGATGAAGCTGAGTATTCACAATGGAAATGAAGTCAAGGGCTTGGTGACAGATGTTCCTTTTTGCCTTGAAGGAAGATAAATGTGTCATTTAATAGACCTGAACATGTGTATTGTATTCTTCAGAGGGTAAGCATATGGATGCTCCCGACTCCTTCCAAACAGACCCTGTTCATCTAAAGCCTTGCTCGCAGATTTCATTAATTGCAGGTGATGGCCTCTGTCTTTCCTAGCCCCGCTGAAGGGTAGGTGCCACTGCTCCTTAGCTTGCTGTTTCTACTAGTCCAGGACCAGGGGTCAGACCTGACCATGGGCTGGACATCAAGAAACCATCTTGCTCTGGTGGGCTTGCTGTCTTCTAGAGAAGGCAGGGTGTATGTGTGCCTGAGGTCTCTTTCATCCTCCCCCAGCTATGTGGCCTGTCTGTGGACTGGACCTCACAATCTTGCTCTAAAATCTAACATACCAATGGGAAACACCATTCCTCTCCCTTTCAGACTCTGCACCACCCCATCCATCTGATTGAACCCCTTTTGGGCTCTGAGATTGACTTGAAGAATGACTCCAAGTCACGTGATTTGGGTGACTAATCACCCTTGCCTTGTATGGTCAGCTCAGTAATTTAATTCTCGTTTGTGTTCTTTCCTTGCCTCTCTTTTCATTTATTGCCCCATTATGATAATTGTCCACCAACCTTTTATTTCAGACTTGCAGGACTCAATCATTCATCACATGTTTTTGAGAGCATTACTCTATTTATCTATTTATTAAATATTTATTTTATTTGTCTCTACCGGGTCCTAGTTGTGACATGAGGGATCTTCGTTTTTCATTGCAGCATGCTGGATTGTTAACTGCGATATGAGGGATCTAGTTCCCCAACCAGGGATCGAACCTGGGCCCCCTGCATTGAGAGCACACAGTCTTAGCCACTGGACCACCAGGGAAGTCCCAGGAGCCTCACTTTAGATGTGTTACACACTGTGCTCAGCTCTGATGGATCAAAGGTGAACAAGTCATGGGGCCTTGCAGTCTAAGGGAGCAGTTAGATTCCAAAACAGATGATGGCAACACAGTCTGGTAAACACACATGGAGAGATGTATGTACAATCAGAAAACAAGAATGGGGGTAGATGACTCAACTTATCCGTAACACAAGAAGGATTTTAGGTACTGAAGGGTGGGATGGAGACATGTAAAGGAGATTCCAGGCAGAGAGGAAGTATGAGCAAAGACTTGGACATAAAAATAGCATTTGTACATAAGGAAGTAGAAGAAGCTAGAAGATTTTTGTTATGCTAGAGAATAAAGATGAATCAGGGAATAGTGAAGTTGAAAAGGTAGACAGGGGGCCATGTCATGAAGAGCTTCGTAAGTCGGGAGACCATGTAATTTTTAAAAACCCAGGCACTTTTGAGAGTGAAAGAAGCCCCAATAATTATTCTAGGATAAAAATTAAAAACAAGACTCAGAAAAACTGGGACCCATCATCATGTCACTTCTATGACAGGTAAAGGACTTGGACTCTAAGACACAGGCAGTGGAGGTTTACTGAAGAGTGTTGAGTTGGTGCCTCCCTGGCATTTGCAGACCAGCCTGTTTCTGGAGGCAGATGTTCCCTCCTACAGCTACCAGGCAGGTCTGGGGTAGGCGTGTTACCCAGGCTCTGCCAGATTCATGCTTGGGCCTGGGACTTTGAATTTTGAGAGTCAAAAGAGATTGTCTCTACAAGTGTGGAGGTGAGCCAAGCTGTCGTCCAGCCACAGGAAGTGGTGCCTAGAGCAGTGTTCTGAGCAGATAGTTTCTATGCCTTCATCTTGGCTGTGCCCTCATTACACCAGTCCATCCTAAGGGAAACCAACCCTGAATACTCACTAGAAGGACTGAAGCTGAAGCTCTGAAACTTTGGCCACCTGATACAAAGGTGGCCACCTGACTCATTGGAAAAGACACTGATGCTGGGAAAGATTGAAGGCAGGAGGAGAAGGGGACGACAGAGCACGAGATGGTTGGATGGCATCACCCACTCAATGGATGTGAACTTAAGCAAACTCTGGGAGATAGTGGAGGATGGGTATGCCTGGCATGCTGCACTCCATGGGGTTGCAAAGAGTCAGGCACAACTGAGTGAATGAACAACAACAACAACAGCATCTTGGCTGGGCTTTGCCTCCCTGGATGCATATCTGTTTTCCAAACCAGGTTCCCTAGGCTGCATTTTTGACCCTCTCTGTCCTCCTTCCAGAGCATTCTTTTTCTAATTAGGAAAGCCAGAGTCAGTGTCTCTTTTGTGTAACTATGAACCTTTGTTTGCAAAGTGAAGTCACAGGCTCGGGCTTCTTTGGAAGGGGTCACTGGCAGGCATGCCAAGGATAAAAATGAGGGGGCAAGTGAATGCACTCTCATCACAGGGTGGGGTTGTCTTTCTGTCCTGCTCTGAGGAGAGCTGTTAAGACTGCTCACGATATGCTGAACAGTCGTCTTCCTCCCCAAGCAAAGCGGAAAGAGAACAAGACCGCCCATTAATGTCCTTTTTGGAGCCTTGACTGACCACAGAGAAGGACAGTGGGGAGGGGTGACTTGAGCTGCCCTCCACCACTGTTGCTGGGAACACTGACAGCCCTGAGCAGGGGGTCTGGTCGAGGACTGAGGGGACATTTGGTTTGAACATTTTCAAAACCCACATTCTGGTGGCCATAAAGAAAAACAACAGCCTTGCAGTCTCCAGGGCCATTTCTGATGTGAGCAGTAAATTTTCTGCAAGAAGAAGGAGTGGAAAGCTATGTCAGGCAAGTATAAATAAAGATGCCATTTTTATTGCATCTTTAAAGGTTTGGATTAAAAAAAAAAATCAGGGTATGTGTTCTGAACTGGCTTTAATTAGGAGAGTCACTGAAGCTGTGTTTCTCATACTTTCCTTGTGGTTTGTGTGTTCCCTTTGTAATCCATTAAATTTTATGGCATTAGCAGGGATTTGCAGCACCTGATTTAATCAATACTTATTTCTCCTGCATCAGCACTTTTGCACAGTGCTCTGTATATTTAAGCAGTATTTTAGTGAGTGGTCTGCCCTTTGCCTTTGCCTCTTAGACTGTGCTTCCTAATTATAACTGCTTCTCTTTGACCATGATATATCTCTAAGGTCAAAGGCTGTTAATAGCATTTGTAAATTTTTCCTGAAGGATCACACACACACACCCACAAAGTTCCAGTTTATGGAAATCGTGATTGTCCATCTATTTCTATCTGCACAATTTGAGATACAAGGAAAGTCATTTGATTTCTCTTCACACTCACATTTTCCTACTGAAACGCTAGGCTGAAGGTCTGTGTTGCTTTTCTCATTGAGAAACTGCCTTCTAGGGGCAGAAGTCAGGCCTGAGGGGACCACTTCCTGTTTTCTCTTAGGGCACAGGCTCCTGTCATTGCCCACAGCGCCTGTTAGCCGGGGAATGTCCCTGCCCCTGTGCTGTTGGTCCAGAGATCTACACCCGGGAGGATCTTCAGAGGTTCATCCCTGTGCCTCTGCCCCTCTGTGAGTCGATGGGAAAGACACTCTAGGTTAACAGATTTGGTCGCTGATAGGCTTCTCTGTTTTCGGAGCAACTTCTCGGAATGAATCAGATCTGAGAGTTTGATAGGTCACCTTATTCTCAGTGGCTCTGAAGTGAAAATTCTGCCTGTGGGTGTGCCTCTAGCCCCACCACCCCTGGAGTTTGAGCAATGCTGGTCTCCCTGGTGCTGCCTGTGCTTCCATCTCTTTGCTCTCTGACTTTGGCCCCCCTTCTTGCTTCTTTCCCTGTGACACTTCTTGCAGTAGAATCACTTTCCTAAACACAACTTTTCAACCTCTCTCTCTGACTCACTACTTTTGTCCTGTCTGTCTCATAGAGCACAAGTGTGGAGCTTGACCTGCAGAACCAAAAGCAGCTCCTCTCTCTCTGGGAAAGGGCTTATTACTCCTCTCCCAGGCCTGCTGGCTCCCCCGCCTCCACCAGTATGTTCTCCTAGAGACATTCCTCACACTCATACTTGTGGGTGCTTACACCCCGGGTTAGAAGCAGGGCATTCACCCTGAGCAATAAGGATTGGGAAGTGGGTGGGGAGAGACCAGTTCTGTGACCTTGAGCAGGTTTTTAACATCTGTAAGCCTTGGATTCTTTATCTCTAAAATCTAGACCCTTCAAGAAAATTAGAGATACCAAGAGAAAATTTCAAGCAAAGATGGGGACAGTAAAAGACAGAAACACCAAGGTTCTAACAGAAGCAGATGAGAGTAAGAAAAGGCAGCAAGAATACACAAAATTATATTAAAAAGTTCTTGACTTGGATATCCAAGATAGCATGGTCATTCACGTAAGAGTCAGGCATCCTGGATTGTGAAGTCAAGTGGGCCTCAGGAAGCGTCATTACACACAAAGCTAAGTGGAGGTGATGGAATTCCAGCTGAGCTGTTTCAAATACTATAAGATGATGTTGTCAAGGTGCTGCACTCAATATGTCAGCAAGTTTGGAAAACTCAGCAGTGGCCACAGGACTGGAGAAGGTCAGTTTTCATTCCAATCCCAAAGAAAGGCAATGCCAAGGACTGTTCAAACTACCAAACAGTTATGCTCGTTTCACTTGATAGCAAAGTAATACTCAAAATCCTTCAAGCTAGGCTTCAGCAGTACATGAACTGAGAAATTTCAGGTGAAAAGGCAGAGGAGCCAGAGCTAAATTGGCAACGTCTGTTGGATCAGAGAGAAAGCAAGAGAATGCCAGAAAAACATCTACTTCTTTTTAATTAACTATCCTAAAGCCTTTGACTGTGTGGATCACAATAAACTATGGAAAATTCTGAAAGAGATGGGAATACCAGAGCACCTTTCCTGCCTTCTGAGAATCTGTATGCTGGTCAAGAAGCAACAGTTAGAACTGGACATGGAACAATGGAACAATTCAAAATTTGGAAAAGAGTATGACAAGGCTGTATGTTGTCATCCTGCTTATTTCTCTTACGTGCAGAGTACATCATGTGAAATGCCAGGCTGGATGAATCACAAGCTGAAATCAAGATTGCCAGGAGGAATATCAACAACCTCAGATATGCAGATGATATTTCTCTAATGGTAGAAATCTGAGGAACTGAAGAGCCTCTTGATGAGGGTGAAAGCAGAGAGTGAAAAGACTGGCTTAAAACAACATTCAGAAAACTAAGATCATGACATCAAATCCCATCACTTCATGGCAAATAGATGGGTGGAAATTGTGACAGATTTTATTTTCTTGGGAGCCAAAATCACTACAGATGGTGACTGAAGCTGCAAAATTAAAAGATACTTGCTCCTTGGAAGGAAAGTTATGACAAACCTAGACAGTGTATTATAAAGTAGAGACGTCATTTTGCCAACAAACATCCATATGGTCAAAGCTATGGTTTTTCTAGTAGTCATGTACAGATGTGAAGTTGGACCATAAAGAAGGCTGAGCACCATGAACTGAAGCTTTCAAATTGTGGTGCTGGTGAAGATTCTTGGACATCAAGGAGATCAAACCAGTAAATCCTAAAGGAATTCAACCCTGAATATTCATTGGAAGGACTGATGCTAAAGCTGAAGCTCCAATACTTTGGCCACCTGATGAGAAGAACTGATTCTTTGGAAAAGACCCTGATGCTGGGAAAGATTGAAAACAAAAAGAGAAGAGGGTGACAGAGGATGAGAAGATGAAATGGTTGGATGGCATCATTGACTCAATGGACATGAGTTTAAGCAAACTCTGGGAGATAGTGATGGACAGTCATGGTGTGCTGTAGCCATGGGGTCAGAAAGAGCTGGACACAACTTAGCAACCGAGCAACAACAGAATCGGGATCATCTGAATACTTTGTTGAGAAGATTCAGTGAAGCAACATATGTAAAACACACGTCAGTGTCAAGAATTCTGAAAGGCCTGAGGTTTTACCCTACTGATAAGTTTTATCCTACTAACAAATTCGCCTACTGCAGTTTTACGGATGCCAGCAAATGACATAAGACTCCTGGGTCAGAGATGAATGACTATCACTCACAGCCATAGTGGTAGCTAGAGGATCAGTGATGATGCTGGTTGCCTGAGCTCTACTTTCCATGTGGCGAAGCTCTGACAGCCAGGTGGAGCCTGCACATGCAGTGGACTTGTTACAGGAAGAAATTCTGATCTCAGGGAACTCCAAAGTAACTTGCTCCTTTGGTCCAGTGGAAGCAATCTCTATATCTTCCAAGGATATTCGCTATATAAACATCCTTGAAAAGAGAGTGCAAAACAAAGGCAGTCAGGGCGTCTGTTTGCAAGATGATCAGTAGCCCAAGAGATCCATTGAGAATTGTTACCCGGCACAAAATACGGCTCGGATGCATTCAGGAATTCCAAGTGTCATTATTGTTGATAAATGAATTAATGTGGTACTTAGTGTATAATCATGCTTGTGCCCTCGGTCGCTCAGTCATGTCTGACTCTGCAACTCCCTGGACTGTAGGCTGCCAAGGTCCTCTGTCCATGGGATTTCCCAGGCAAGAATACTGGAGTGGGTTGGTGTTTCCTACTCCAGGGCATCTTCTTGACTCAGGGATCGAACTCTAGTCTCCTGCACATCTCTTGTATTCCTTACTGCTGAGCTACCAGGGAAGCCCTGGTGTATATTTACTCAGTAAAGTGGTAGCTATTAGGAGCTGGATGTCTAGTTGAAAATAATGAGACAATTTCTGTCAGTGAGTAATTTAATGTGTATCCAGAAGCTATCTCAGACCCTCTGAATGTACTGTGTATCTGAGATATTCAATATGCATTACTGAAGAAATAAATATTATTTCAAAGTGAGAATACTTTGAAAATTGCATTAACCAAGTAGAAGATGTGATTGTCAGGCTGAAAACTATGTATCTTTTTCTTCTATCACATAATTCTTTTTCAGAATATTTTGCATATAGTTAGCTCTTAAATACTGTTACAATATTAATAGTAAAATAAATATTAAAATGTACAGCCAGTTGTCAAACTTTAATTATAGCAATGATTTATTCTTCTATCCCATCAGGTACTGTATTAAGCTGCTGAAAATATGAAGTAATTAAGATTTTAAATTTCTTTCCATACTCTGGAATTTCACAACAAAGCAGTGAAATGTATTCCTTGCCATGCTACTGTGAAAGTTTTGATAGCATTAAGATGGCTAAAAAAAAAGTAGGCAGTGAGAAAGAGGAGAATTAAAAATATAAATAACACACAAACTGGATAAGCAGGTCTATAATAAATTGAAAGCTTATATAATAAGCACAGGAATAGTGCTCCTATTTTTCCCATGGAAACTGACCAAAATTCATGTGCATTTCAAAATAAAAAATGTTCGCCAAACCACCCGTGGCATAAATCTTCTAACTTCAGAAATTAAAATCTCTAAGGAGAACTCAGGAGTTACATGAAGCCATTTGCTCAAGCCTGGTGGGTGTTTTCCATTGTTTGGGTGGAAAGGAGGCTCTGTTTGGCTGGGAGTTAGAAAGGAGTCCTAACTGGGTATGGATGGCTGTAGGTGGGCTGAGACGAGGAGGAGTTCAGCAAGGAGCTGGAGACGGGAGGCTCTTGGCACGTTTCTCCCCACAGGCTTCTCCTCTGCTCCTGGGAAGGTCTTTTTGTTACCTGATGCTTCAGATTCTCTCTGCAAATCAGGAAAGATGCTGCTTACTGCATGCTTTAAAGAAAGCAGTGATGGATGTGGTAAGGCAGAGCACAGAGGGTCAGACTGATGTCATTATTGCAGAAATCTGGTTATGATACTGGACTGCTGTCTGTCAGTTTGGTTAGATTTTTGAGGGGTCTCTGAGGCAAGCCATGAATAAAAAAGTAATAATGTACTAGGTACCACTTGCTGTTCTTTAAACGATAGCGAAATTTCCCCTGATCATTTCTTTTACATTAATTCTGTTTTTTTCTGTTAGGCTATCTTTGAAAAACTGCTGACTTGGCAACTGAAATGTTTTCTCCACAAGTCCTTTGAAAGTGTAATTGTATGAAAGTGCCTTTTGCTTATCTTTGCCTCTCTCTCTCTCTCTCTCTTTTTTGGTTCTGTGTTGGAGGAAGAATAAAATAAATGATGTGTTTTTATCCTCCACATAGCATTAGTTTTGAAACTTTGGAGACCAGGGAAATCCTCCGCTGTGTGGGGTTTTTACCTTAGATCAACCCCATGTCAGGAAGCATTAGCCAAGCACAGCATGTCAAGCACAGCATGACATGCATACGCAGATGGATCTGGTGTCTTCTGGATGGTCATCAAGCAGAAATGAGTGGCTGGCAAACAAGCTCCAGAAACAAGAGTGCTTAATTAACCCCATCTCCCTCCCTGCGCATTTAGGCTCCTTGGACACGAATACAATATGCCAATGATGGTAACACTTTCTGAGCTCAAATTTACCCAGAAATTCAAAATTGCATGTTTCTATATTTTGTGAAGCCACTATTTCAAAATTGATTTTTAGGCAATGGTTACTTGAGATTCCTTTTGCCTCCACCGAGAATTGGGGGTTGGGAAGAACAGTGTATTTCTCTTGATGTCTCTCTGGGATAAATAACAAGAAAATAGGAAGCCAGTTTCTGGTTGTCCTCAAGTTCTCTTCTGGGCATCTGGACTCATTTTGTCCTGCTTCTCCAGGGTTCATGCTTGGACTATGATCTTGGAGGAGAAAATCATGGAATCATGGAATCAGATAGCTTACCTGAACTTGTTAAGTTGTCCCTGATTCAGGTCAAGATATTTTGACTCTTGATAGAGCCCAAGGAAATGATTCTGGTGTTTTCTTCAGGCCCCTGAGCTCAGTCTCACAGAGAAACAGTTTTCTCCTCTTGCAGCTGGTGCTGGATTTGAGCACTGACAGCCGAGTAGGAGCCTGGGAAAACACCAGAGCTCGCATTTGATTCAACATACTGAAGTGCTACAGGTTCCATCCCAGGTTGGGAAGACCCCCTGGAGGAGGAAATGGCAACCCACTCGAGTATTCTTGCCTGGGAAATCCCATGGACAGAGGACCCTGGCAGCCTACAGTCCATGGGTTCTCAGAGTTGGGGACACGACTTAGTGACTAAGCATCAACTGAAGTGCAAAGTGTAAATGAGATTGCTTCCAATTCCTACTCTAAGGTTGACAAGAAATAAAAGAAAAAAGAAAGCGTTAGTCCCTCAGTCGTGTCCGACTCTTTGCAACCCCATGAACTGTAGCCCACCAAATGCACCATCAAATGGAGGGTGGAATGAAAATCAGGGGTTGGAATGAGTTGGCAGCTAAAGATTCTACTTCAAAGAGCAGGGGGCCAACCCTGGGACTGTGGGCACCCAAGCAGACAGTGAAAGTTTTTCATTCTACTCTACATTCTTTAGAAGTTACTTAGCTAAAAACAGTTTCGAGAACACCTGAGTTCAGGTCTTAGAACTTAGAACTTAGCCACATTTTTAGTTGAGTGGCCTTGGGCAAGCAACTTAACCACTCTGTTCCTCTGTTTCTTCATCTAAAAAGAGAAAAAAATTCTTCACAAGATCATTTAAGGATAAAAGGTTGATGTCTCTACCCTTCCTTTTCTTAAGGCTTCCCTGGTAGCTCAGACAGTAAAGTGTCTGCGATCCTTGGGTTGGGAAGATCCCCTGGAGAAGGAAATGGCAACCCACTCCAGTATTCTTGCCTGGAGAATCCCATGGACTGAGGAGCCTGGTGGGCTACAGTCCAGGGGGTCGCATAAAGAGTTGGACACAATTGAGCAACTTCACTTCCACTTTCCTTTTCTTAACATCTTAAAGGCCAATCATGACTAGCCTTGCTAGACTGGTCCTTCAGAGGCCATTCCTTATCCCAGTTGGAATGGGGCACCAACATTATTGCTGTAGATTTTGTAAGAAAGTCTAGCTTCTGTGCTAAATTGCCAACTGTTTCAAGTAATGAAAATTGATAGGAGGTGAGTCTTTGGAAAGGAGGCATTTGCTGTCTCAATGCTGAGGGTAGGAAGGGAGACATGGTCAGTTTATACAGACTAAGCAGAACTTGATTTTGTTGGAAGAACAGATCCAGGTGAAGTGAGAAAATAGAGTTTCTGGTGGCCAAATTGGGGCAAGGACAGAACTAATGAGGGCAAATTGTAAAGAGGTGCCTTATATCCCCTTTGTGTTTTTGTATCTCAACTTCTTTTTCATCAGTTTGTAAGCTGAGGAAGCTGAGGTGAGGGATACATTGAAAACATGCACACATACACACTGAGGCAAGGATACAGTCCTTTGAATTTGGAAAGTGGACGGTGGATGCAGAATTTGCAAATGATCTTACTATGTTAACATTTTACATTTAGAATTTTAGAATCATAAGATATATATGTCTCTTGGTCTAATTCTCATAAGATCTAGTATCCTGCTGGTATTACTTTCTTAATGCTGCTCTAATGCGTTACCACACGTTCAGAGGCTTAACACAATACATCTATTATCCTACAGTTCTGGAGATCAGAAGTCCAACACGGATCTTATGGGGAATGGGGCTTATGAAGAATCAACATAATTGTGTTTCTCCTCGAGGCTCCCTGGGAGAATCTGTTTCACTGCTTTTTCTAGGTGCCGTGGTCCTTTGCTTTTGGCCCCTTCTCCCATCTTCAAAATATATTATTTCAATTCTGCTTCCATCATCCCAACTCCTTCTCTGATTCTTATTCTACTGCCCCCTCTTATATGAGCCCTCTTATTTGGGCCCACTCAGATAACCCCATCTCAAGGTCCTTAACTTAATCACACCTGCAAAATTCTTTTTTTTTTTTTCATATAAAGCAATATATTCATAGGTTCCAGAGTTTAGGGTGTGGTCATCTTTGGGGGACCATTCTTAGTCTACCACACCTCCCTAAAACACTCGTTCCTTGTGGTTAGGGGGATGTGTGTGTGTGTTAGTTGTTCAGTTGTATCTAACTCTTTGTGACCCCAAGGATGCTAGCTCAGCAGGCTCCTCTGTCCTTGGGATTCTCCAGGCAAGAATACTGGAGTGGACTGCTATTCTCGCCTCCAGGGGATCTTCCTGACCCAGGGACTGAACTCAAGTCTAACGCATTGCATGAAGCTCCTTAACCATCTGGGCCACCAGGAAGCCCTTGAGGTAGGTAAACACCTCTTGAACTCCTTCTGAGGTAGCCCATTCTATTATTGTAACTTAAACATTATCTGATGCAATTAGTTAAATGAAGGAATAAGCGAGTGGAAGAAGCCACATCCTCTTCTTCCTCTTCTCTGGCCTACACTGAACTAGACAGGAATAGTATTAGGAGTATTTGCTAGAATTTTGGTCTCTATCTTGAGTTTTGACAGGTAAGTTTCCAAAAGGATAGTAGCTTGGCTAACCCCAAGTCAGAAAGGTCTTGCAGGTTTATAAATGAATGGAATAACAAGGAATAACAACGATGGAATAACAAGGCCTCATTATTCCTATCAACAACTTCTGTGATTAATTGTAATTCATGTACATACAACTGTGTAGTCTACATACAAATTCTTCTACTCTTACTGCAAAGGACAACATCAACATTGCCTTGAGCCAATTCAGATAAACATCAATAAGAAGTAATTTATTTGCCCGTTTACTTGCTGTGGAATCAGTAGGGAGCCTTTCTCAACCCAAGGCTATCCATTTTCAAAGGGGTGAAGGTACAATAAGTGAAGGATCCCCAAAGCTCTGTCCAAGACTGTGCTCTTCATGTTTGCTTTTATAATAGAGTTATTACTAGTCAAATTATTTCAGAAAGCTCTTTTCTGTTGACAGAAATTTCAGGTAGCTCTCTCAAGCCTTTTTAGTTCAGTCCTCTGATGTACAAAATATGTATAAAATATAAAGTTTTCTATGTAAAGTCTCTTTTCCCCCCAATATGTGTAGAATTGACTTTCTCATATATTAGTGAACAACTTCTCATTAGAAATTTTTTGTCAAGCAATGAACAAAGCAGATGTCTTAGCTGTGAGACAGGCCCTAATAATAGGACCCCCAAATCTGTCCAACTACTCTAAGTGACTTAAGGTGAATCCTGCTGCTTCTACATGTAGTCACTGAACAGATGAGCCCCTGTTCCTGCTGCTCTGGTTCTGGCCCTCATCTCAGTCTGATGGTATTCTGCAATCATTGTCTCCAACATTTTATCAATCACTACTGTGTTAAAATTTTTTTTTATTGAAGTATAGTTGATTTACAAATGTTTGGCCAATCTCTGCCATACAGTAAAGTGACTCAGTTATACACATACAGACATTGTTTTTTTATGTTCTTTTCCATTATGGTTTATATAAACTTTCCACATGGTGCAGTAATAGAGAATACACCTGCCAATGCAAGAGATGCAGGAAACTGGGGGGTTTGATCCCTGGGTTGGGAAGATACCTTGGAGGAGGAAACGGCAACCCACTCCAGTATTCTTGCCTGGAAAGCTTCATGGACAGAGGAGCCTGGCAAGCTACAGCCCAAGGGGTCACAGTCAGACGAGATTGAGTGACTGAGCACACACGCATATTGGATAAATTTCCCTGTGCTATTTGCACTAAAACCTTGTTGTTTATCAGTCCTGTATATAATGGTTTACATCTGTTAATCCCATACTCCCAGTCCTTTGCTCCCTCATTCCACTTCCCCTTGGCAACCACGAGTCTCTTCTTTATGTCTGTGAGTCTGTTTCTATTTTGTAGATAGGTTCATTTGTGGCATATTTTAGATTCTACATATAAGTGATAGCATATATTTTCTCTTTATCCCAGTAAATAGTAAGAAGTGGAATTGCTGGGTCACAAGTAAATGTACATTGAACTTTATAAGAAATTAACAAACTATTTTTCAAACTGGTTATACCATTTTATACTCTTATGAGCATCAAGCACCATCTGAAAGTTCTAGTTGTTCCATATGCCTACTGGCAGTTGGTATAATCTTTTAAATTTTAACCATTCAAATGGGTGTTCAATAAAATCTTATTTTGGTACTCAGTTTCATTTCATATATCATTTTGGGCATCTTTTCATGTGTTTATGGCTATTCAGATATCTTCTGTGAAGAATCTATTAACATTTTTTTACCCAATTTTAAATTGGGTTGTGTTATTATTATTGAGTTTCAAGATGTTTTTATATATCCTAGATACAATTCTTTTATAAGATATATACATTGTAACTATTTTACCCCAGTCTTTAGCTTGACTTCTCATTCTCTTAATAGTAATTCTTAATTTTGATGATATCTAAGGTATTGATTTCCTTCCTATTGATACTATAACAAATTGCGAGATATAGTGGCTTAACAGAACATAAATTTATTATTTTAAAGTTCTTGATATCAGAACACCAAACCAAGTTGGCAGGGATGGAGTCTCCAAGGGAGAGTCCATTCCCTTGCCTTTTTCTCACTTCTCAAGGTGGCATGCATTCCTTGCCTGGTGATGCCACATCGTCTGACCTCTCCTTCCATCCTCACATTGCCTTTTCTGACTCTTGAGTCTCTTACCTCCCTCTTTGAAGGACACTTAGCCCCTCCTTGATAATCCAGGGTAGTGACCCACTTCAAGACCCTTAACATATCATATCAGCAAAGTCCCTTTTGCCACGTGAGGTAACATATTCATGGGTTCTGGAGATTAGCATCCAACATATTCATTTGTTAAATGAATAATGATGAACCTTCTGTCACAGAGCACAGGACTCTCTTCATGATGGTGTTGCAGACTGACATTCACAGCAACTTTATTCAACTGTGAAGAATGGACTGGATAAAGGAAGGATGGTGAAGAGCCAATTTTTTCATTAGGCAAAATGCCAATTAACTATTGCTATACTAAGGCTCAGTGGTAAAGAATCAGCCTGCCAAAGCAGGAGATGCAAGAGACTCAGGTTTTATCCCTGGGTTGGGAAGATCTCCTGGGAAAGGAAATGGCAACCCATTCCAGTATTCTTGCCTGGGAAATCCCATGGACAGAAAAGCCTGGCAGGCTACAGTTCATGGGGTCAGAAAGAGTCAGACATGACTGAGCATGCATGCATATTCTAATAGCCACATCAGAGTTTTGGTAAATGAACTTCAATATTGTATATAATAATCTTACAAAGTGGAGTGAAGGTTGCTCAGTCGTGTCCGACTCTGCAACTCCATGGATTATACAGTCCATAGAATTCTCCAGGCCATAATACTGGAGTGGGTAGCCTTTCCCTTCTCCAGGGAATCTTCCCAACCCAGGGATCGAAACTGGGTCTTCCACATTGCAGGTGGATTCTTAATCAGCCTAGCCGCAAGAGAAGCCTAATCTTATAAAAGGTTAAAGCATTATTTCTCATAGTCTAATGTGGATGAAAATATTCTTAAAACTCAGATTGCTGGGTTAAAACTCCACCCCTAGAGATTTTTAAATCTGGGGTAAAGTTCAGGAATTTGCATTTCTAACAAGTTCCCAGGCACTGTTAGTGGTTGCTAGCCTGGGAATCTCATTTGAGAACTGCTGGATTAGAGAAATAGTTTGTCAAGAGCTGTTTAACCAGTGTTTTTCAAAGTGTGGGTCAAAGGTTGTCTATGTAGGAATCACCAGTTGAGCTTGTTAAAGATTCTGATTATCCAGGCCCTAATACCAAAGGTTTGGATTAGTAGCTTTGGAGAAGAACCTACAAATCTATTTTAAAGAAATTCTCCTGGGGAGTCTGACATCACTAAGGCTTGTGAACCACTCTGTTAAACTGTATGCTGCTGCTGCTAAGTTGCTGCAATCGTGTCCGACTCTGTGAGACCCCGTAGATGGTAGCCCACCGGGCACCCCCGTCCCTGGGATTCTGCAGGCGAGAACACTGGAGTGGGTTGCCATTTCCTTCTCCAATGCAAGAAAGTGAAAAGTGAAAGTGAGGCCGCTCAGTCGTGTCCGACTCTTCGTGACCCCATGGACTGCAGCCTACCAGGCTCCTCCATCCATGGGATTTTCCAGGCAAGAGTACTGGAGTGGGGTGCCACTGCCTTCTCTGGTTCAACTGTATGAAGCTCTTTCAAACCATCAGCCACCACTGTGCTCTGGATCATAAGCACGTGATTACAGTGTCATATTCTTACCTTTTTTTGGTATCATTATGCTATAGAGTTCAGCACTGGGATTTTCAGAGCTTGATAGGGCAGGGTTCAGGTGCTATGTATGCCACTTTTTATTTAGGTGACTTTGGACAAAAGTGCTTTATTTTAAAATATTTATTTATTCATTTTAGCTGTGTCGAGTCTTGGTTGTGACCTGACACTTCTTCCATGCTCACAGGTTTAGTTGTCCCACGGCATGTGGGATCCCATTTCCCCAATCAAAGACTGAATCTGCACCCTCTGCATTGGAAGGTGGATTCTTAACCACCGGGCCACCAAGGAAGTCCCTGGAGCTTTAAATTCTTTAATCTGTAGACTGGAATAATGAGGCAAGTACTATATAATAATTAGTTAACATAGTATCTGATACTTAGTAAGTAAGCAAGCAATAAATAATAGCTCGTCTATGATTTCATCCTATTTCCCATTCCCAGTAGGGTTATATTCCATTTGACCCCCTAGACCTGTCTCTTCTGGAGTAGGGGAGACTCTCTTCCTAGTTTTCTACCCCAATTGACATGAATCAAGAAAGGCATCAGTGGGAGGAATAGCAGAGGAAAAGATGAGAAGAATTGGGAACCTAAGAGCAGAGAGAAAAAGACTCTTCTCTGGGTGGTGCTGGTGACAAGTGAGCAGATACGGAGATTCTTTGGGAAGTGGTTTACTGCCTGTTTGGTTATAACTCCCATCCACGTTCATAATGCCGCACATGTCCTCCTGTTACACCCTCCAGGACTCTGCAATGAACACTCATGCACACTTAGAGTGATGGATGGACGTGTTTGTACAGACTTACAGGAGGAATATTGGAAGAGGTAGAAGAGGATGGTCAGGAAAAATGAGGAAAACTCCTCTCAGCCTCAAAAGAGGCCATAAAGCCTGGAGCTATTTTCAGTGTGGCCCAAAAGCCTGGCACCGCTTCTCATTTTGTTGACTTATTTTATTTTTCTGCATCTGTCTGGTCATACACAAGAGAAGGGATAATATTTTTCCCTGAGTCCTTGCAGCACAAGGCCAAGTAGACGGACTCTGGGAAAGAGAGTAAGTGAATGTTTTGGCCTTATCTGTTCAACTGATCAAACAGCCTTTCTCACAGAGCCATTATTTTCCCCTGTCCTTTTAGAGAGAGAGAGAGAGAGAGTGTGTGTGTGTGTGTGTGTGTGTGTGTGTGTGTGTGTGTTGAGTGTCTTCATGTCAAAATGGACCTGAAATTTAAAGGACATGATATTCTGCTACTTTTGACTTCAAAAGAATCCTTTCTAGCTCTTATCTTGCTTGTGCTGAGGTTTATTACATATATAACATTTTCTTTTTATGAACTCTGAACATTTATAATTCCCAACAAACATGAGACAACGGGCCTAAAATTCAAAATGAAAACAAAAACAAAAAGCAGCCTTCTATTTTCTACGCATGTACATGGTCATTTCTGATCAGAACCAAGTCCCAAATCAACCTAGTTTCAAACTTAAAGGAAATTGAAGACCAAGAAACAGAGGCTCAGCTTGTTAAAGTTACACAGTGGTGCTGCCCATGATCTGTGGTGTCTATTTCAATGCTCTAATTCACCAAGATTTACCCTACCACCCTTGATTTGAATCCACAGTCCCATAGCTATTAAAATTCTAAATGGATTCAGAAAAATATACCTGTGAGGATTAGTACACTAAGACCTAAATCAAATCCATTCGACTTCCATGGATTTATAAGTCATTTTATAAGCTGACTAATTAATTTATCAGAATAAGTTTCTGGAAGATGACTACCCTCATTCCCCACCATGGGAGGGGATAATTAAAAGCCCTCACTGAATGGCTTTTTTCCTAAGAGGAGAGACACCTTACTGGTGATCTGTAAGACTGTGAGGCAGTCTTTGAGACTGCCTCCTGCCACAGTCTAAGGCAGATACTCAGTTCTGCTTAGTGTGTTTGGCGTTTTCCAAACTGCTGAAAAGGGTAAAACTGAACTAGACATTTCCAGGTATAAATTAAACACACAGACAAACAAAAATTTAAAATTTTAGGTTTTTTGTTTTAACTTACAATTTTTTTACTCTTTAAAAATATTGTCAATACATACATACAATACATATAATACACAGCTATGAAATAATGATAAATGATAATCTTCTGTCCTATTTCTTCCCATCCCTGAATGAAACATTTTAAACTCTTATTGCTCTCTCTTCTGTTTTTAACCTTAATATACTATTACTACTTGATTCTTAAGTTTTAGACATTTCTGCTGGCTTCTTTTTATGGTGGTTGAGGACTTGGCTCTCCACCAAACTCCAAATTTCTTCCCTTCCTTTTCTCACTTATGACATATAATAAGACCACAATTTTAGTGGAGTTGAAATTCAGTCTTCACATTATTATGATGGTGTAAGTAGATATATTTTACTTAATAATCTACTAGTACTATGGTTTCTCCTTCTTGTTTTTAAAAACATTTTCTTGGAATGTAAAACTGCCTTATTTTTTTTTTTTTCAGTCTCACAATCTCCTATATACCCACAAATGTTTTCCAAATGCTCTACTAGATCTGCTGCACATGTTTAAGAAGATGTTCCCAAACAGTTTAATATGATCCTTTATCAGTTGTCACTCTGGCGTACACACACTTCTGCTTCAATTTATTTTTTCTCCAGGCCTGCTGCACAGAATCAACTTGGGATCTCAACCTGCTTATGTGTGGGATTTCCCATCTCCTTAATCATTTCTTCTTCCTCATTTAATTCCTTCACTTTTTTTGAGTAATTCTTCTTAAATTAAAACTTAATTTTTTTTAAAATTAAAAAGTTACATGTCAATGTATGGGAAAACCAACACAATAAAGTAAAGAAAATTTAAAAAAAAGTTACAATTCAGGGAGAATATAATGAATCCATATATACTTACCATTCATATTCAAAAATTATTACATTTGCCATATTTAATACATGAGCCTCTTTTTTTCTCTCCTCCTTCTCCCCTCTACTCTGCTCTCCTGCTCCCTCTCTTCCCTTCTCCCTTGCTAAAGTGTTTTAAAGTGAAAGCCACTGTTTTAAGTCATGACACTGGGTGAGCAGACTGCATTCTATATACGTAGTGACAAAGAGACTTTGACTGCATCACCCAAGTTGCTGACATCTGCTCACAGGAAGGTTTTCCTGGCTCTTTCAGTTACCTAAACCAATGCGTTCTTTTTTCAAGGGACATTGAGTTAAGTTTCTGGCACATGCAAAATTTTCAAGTTGACCAGAAGTTTTGGCACACTGATTTCAGAACTTTTTTTTCAAGATCATTGCACTTAAACTAATCCCCAAATAAACTTGGTCTTCGTGCTGTTGGTATCCAGTAGGTGAGATGTTTAATTTATAATATTCAGCTATGGAGACATAAATATAAAATAATATGATGTTTGCCTTCTTTGAAAATATACTACTTATATAATGGCCAGTATAAAGATTAAGACTTGACATTCAATGGGAAAACTATTTTGTTCATTACGAACTGTACAAGGTTGATGGCAAAAGGCTTCCTATATCCATTAAGGAAACATTATATAGCTCAGTTAACTTTAATCCAAGAGAGTAAATATAGCAATCTTTGTATCACAAACCAATAGGTGATGGAACATTTGATAACTAGAAATTGTGTCCATGAATTAGCACATTAGCTCCCATAAAATTGTTAATTTCATAGTAGTATTTTCATTCAGGTATTCTTATCTTCATTATTAAAAACACTTTCTTATATATGGCCCCATTTTCCATGAGGTCTTTTGCTTTTAACAGTACACAGATCCCAGAAACTTGCAGCTTTCTGGATAAATAACTTCATGTCTAGTTCTATTTTCTCCTGTTAGATCTTTATCCCTAGCAGATAAGGAAATTAGGTTTATTATGAACAGTTTATTGATGTATTTACAATAAGTTCTTCCCATTAATCTTATTTATACTGTGCTTCACATGTTTTTAGTAATCATCTTCTGAAAAGGTCATGCAAAAAAAGCTTGGAGTAGCAGGGGTTAATAAACTTATTCACATAAGTGTTTATTAACATACAGATTAAAGTACATAAAGAGTAAAATGCTTCCCCCTAGTGACAAAGAAAAGCATAATTTTAACTCAATTTACTAGGAATCATCTCAAATTCTTACCAGTAGGTTGGGTGAAAATATTTAACTAAGTGATTACTTTAATGATGGCAATGATATTTTTAAACTCCCAGGGATTTTGACATGATCTCATCTTACTAGCCTCCTAAACCTGACCATGGTGGGTTCTAATTTTTAAAAATGGCTAGATACTTATTCCATTCTCCATGTGCTTCTTGAATTAAGACAACCTTCTTATCAAGAGGTGTGGTGTGTGCTCTCTCCTCTTGAATTTTTTCTGAAGGGGAATAGTGTCATGCATTGGAGAAGGAAATGGCAACCCCCTCCAGTGTTCTTGCCTGGAGAATCCCAGGGACGGGGGAGCCTGGTGGGCTGCTGTCTCTGGTCGCACAGAGTCGGACACGACTGAAGCGACTTAGCAGCAGCAGCAGCAGCGACTACTACTTGGACTAAGCGTGCAGTTAGAAGCGATGCTGTGGCATCAGAGGCTAGCCCACAGAGAGGAGGCAACTTGTGCATGAATTGCTCTCTCCTGGGATGTACACCTCCAAAGTTCCAAGCTATCATGTAAGACATCCAGATACTCTAAAGCCACCAAGCTGGAAAGACCATGTGGAGAGATCAAAGGGAGACTGAGAAAAACATCAGAGGATTCCCAGATGTTCCAATCTTCCCAGCCTGGGTACCAGACATGTGAGTGAATGAGCACCCTCTGCCTGCAACCATGTGAGAAAGTCAGAGGGGGACCTGCCCGGCTGGGTCCAGTCAAATTCCACAACCATGTGAAGAAACCTTAGGTTTTTAAGGCACTGAGTTTTGGTGGGTAGTTACACAGTCATCGTTAATAGAGCACTGGCTCTTCTCCATGGTTCCCTCATTCAGAGGCCAGCATCCTTATTCATATGGCAGTCCCCAGTTTTTCACATCACTTTGTTTCAAACTTTTCTGAGATCCAGATGGGGAGTTCCAATTGCATATGTAAATTTCCATGGTCTCAAATGTACCTGTTGGGAGATACTGCAAATCATATAGCAATAAACAGCGATGTGTGCTATCCATTCAGGGAGAGGACCCACTAACAGGCAGCAATAATGCAACTTGCCACAGTCACCAAAGTTGTGTGAGTCTATTAATGAGATAGGAGGGAAAGGTTTTCTCTCTAAATATGTAGGAATAACCTACACAGTGACATAGAAAAAGGATTAAAAAGATTCCCATCAAAGCACTAGCAATTCTCTGACATGGGGCTAGAAATGTAAAACAGATGAAGGAAGACTGTAGTTTTCCTTAAACCTCCATAGTGCTTGAACCTTTTACAACAAGAATCCAAGCAACTGAGGGAGTCTGAGGCTGAGAGCTGCTACCTGCACACCCAAGGTCACTCAACAGTCAAAATCCAGAGCTGGATCTAGTTCAGAATTGTTTGCTGTGTATTTGTCTGGTACCTGCCTTTGCCCATCTATATGTGCCTTGCATATTTTCCTGTTGTCATCTGAGCATGTATAAGAAAAATGACCATATGGGCTGTATTTCTGGCTGTTTTCTTTTAATTCCAGCATTTGTGTATGAGGTCATAGTTATCTAATTTTGCTTTAATGCTTCCTCATATCCTCCTTCAAGTTATTAAACAACTGTTGAAGGTAGAAAGATTAAAAAAGTCTTTGGTGTTACCCAGAAAATAGAAGCTATATGCCAGTAGAACTGATCCATAGTCTTCTTAGAGAAATTGGCACCAGTAATAGATCTGTGTTTTCCTTCACAGAAAGGTTCTATAGTCAGGATTTAAAAAACAATTTTCTATGCATTAATTGTGAACATATGTTGTTTATAACTGAGAATTTGGGCTCATGATTTAACTGTCATTAATTTGCAAATTTTCTCAAGATATCCTTTTTCCCTCCCTTACTTAATTTTTATAGTGATACAAGAAGGAAAAGGAAAAGAAAAATGCATATGTGTCCTCTTAAAAAAGAATCCACATTGAAAATGTGAAATTTTGCAAAACAGGTAATTTATAGAGTTAAACTATGTAATTCCTTCATTTATAAAAGGAATTCTTTAAATGGCATGAATCTAATACACTTAGTATTTTATTTATAGATAATAAGGAAACAGGAGGTGATGATGGGAGAGAGAAGCCCAAGAAAGGTAAAATGTTTTAGGAAACAATAGTGATTAAAGATCAATAAAAAAAAATGAAAAAAAAACCACTTGGAAAATGGTTAGGCCAAGAGGAAAATATTAAATTCATAATAAGTTTCATAAAAATGTGATATCAAATGAACATTTTTATGGTTTATAAGGTGGAAAGTGTCTTTTCCATTGTAATAATAGCTATCTTTCACACTGAGGAGAGGTATGATTGTGCATTTTGTGAAAACAAGACATGCCATGAATGATGAAAATGATAAAGGGCTCTATTTCAGCAAATCACTGGCAGAAAACAAAGCCCCAGACAGCTGGATAGAGCTCCAGCCTTGCTGAAAGTAGAATACGGTTTCATTATTCTACTCTGCACTTTGAAATCTAGACATTATTGCCAAATATAAAAAGGTGATCTGTGCATTTGTATGCTGAATAGCAGGCATTCTTAATGGCTTTTGGTGATTTTGTTGTAAGAGCATATTTAGTCCTTGCTTTCATTTTTACTATCGAAGTAAATTAAACCATCTATAAAGTCCTAAACAGCCAAAGCTCTTCTCTCTCTATTTGTCAGCAAGAACTAGCTGGGCTCTCAGAAAAGGACTTTTCCCCTGCTCATCTGCTGTAGCAGCTTTGTTTTGCCAAGATGGCTACAGATATGCAGGCTGCATAGGAAAACCCAGGCTGTGATACTGCTTTCCACTGTTGGTGGGGAAGCAGATTCAGAAATCTAGAGAGTCAGTTGTTCAGTGTTTTACTTACATAGCCTGGGGTTCTGGCCATGGACTCAAATCTGAAATGGAGAGACACAGACTGAATCTGCTCTACCATAGCTTATTAGAAAAATCTCTCTTTCTTCCCTCCGAAATGACAACATCCTTATTGCTATTTCCTCTCAAATGTAGAAATAATACATACTTTGAGGAAAAAATTGTGTATGATATAGAAAGGGAAATTCTCTCCCCTTCCCTTAATGTCATCATCTCCTAGACATAACCCACTATTAATATTTTGTTATAAATCATTCCAAATATTTCCTATGAATGTGAACACAATTTTGTTTCTCTGAAATAAAAATATGCCTTTTTGTTTTGTTGTGAGCTCTTTTACCTTAGAACTGTGTATTGGGCATCTCTCTGCATAGCTGTCTACAGACCTATAGCTCATTCTTCAAACTGCATTATTATTATTTATTTCACAGAACCTAAAATGATGGGCATTACCTGTGTTATATATGGTGCACAAAGAATATATTTTCACTTCCATTTTTCCATGCTTAATGTTTCATTTCCTCCAAGAAATCCCCGCAGTGTGTAATTGTGGGGTCCAAGAGTATGTGTGATTTACACTGTATTGCGTGTTGCCAATGGCCCTCCAGAAAAAGCCTAAATATGTTCCCACTGAGTGTATACGAAAGGATACCTCTCCCACATCTTTGCCCAAACCAGATATTGTCAGTCTTCTTAATATTTGTCAGACTGATAGACAAAAACCAGTATCTAATTTTACTATACATAAGAACTGTCTTTTCCTCTTTCCAAACGTAGATCTAGTTGTGCTTTCTTCAGGAGAAGGCTCTGTCCTTTGCTTCGAGGAGGCTCCACCCTTTTGCTCTATCCCTGCTCCCAGCCTCTGTCCCACCCAGCCTGCGAGTGCACTGCTGGTTGTTGTTGGTCTTTTGCTGTATTGGGTCCCCCAGCTGAGCAGAGGCGTACTCTCTTTCTGTCTCTGACATAGATTCTCACTGTATTTGTGCACACACACACGCCACACAGAATCACAAATCACCATCACAAATACACCACAACACAATCTCTCCCCCTCTCACACATACCACATCACACACAAAATAACATGCAATCCTATTACACACACCACAGCCTCTAATAGAGTGTTTTTACAGCGATCACAACCAAATCGGGTTTCTGACCAGGGCAGAGGCCCGTCACTTTTCTAGGGCACTTCCAATACTTCCAGATGACTGTGGCCCATCTTGGGTGTCACCTTCATCATCTCAGTTCCCCAGTGCCTAGCTCGTAGAACTTTTCTACAAGCTATTTCCTCCTTGCTGGGCACATCTGCACTCTCACAGCACAGAGGCTGCTGTTAAAAAAGGCATGAACTGAAGTTCTTGTGCACTGACTCAAATATACAGGAAATGCTTTAAATCTGTTTTCTCACCCACATCAATATATATTAATTCCCCTTAAATTCTGTCATGTGGATTTCGAAGAATTAAACTGTTGGAAAGGCCGAAATAGATCCAGTTTTGTCTAGTTTCTGCAGAGAACGTTCTGATTTACCATTAGCCCAATGTTTCTTTCCGAACGAAGTTTTCTTTATTGATTTCTTCCTCTCTGTCACCAGCATTGCTCAAAACAGAACTACTAAAATATGCTGACCTCTTTCTTTCCTCTGAGGTTCTTAGCAATAAGACTTATGCAGAACATATCCTTCAAATCCACTACTTAATTAAAATACAAAGTTAGATTGGGAAAACATAAATAATAGAGCTGGTAAGGAATTTGGATATGAACACTATTTCTCCCTCTAGTTTTCTGTGTATAAATCTGGGTCTAACTCTTTAGAGAGAACTTTGCATAACACAGTTATGAGCCAAATGGGCCTGGGTTGGCACCCTATGTCTGTATGAACTCATGATAACTTTCCTTTCTGAGCTTCATTTTTTTGGGGGGTGTATAAAATGGAGTTAATAAAAGTATAGCTAGCCATGAGGATTAAGTAGGTACATTGGACAATATAAGACTTCACTAAATGTAATAATGTTATTACCTGGTAAAAATATTATTTTTATTCATTCAAAATCTAGGGAGATGTGTTTAGATGTACATTTTAGTTCTCTTATATGCAATACTGGACTTCACTAGTATATGAAATCAGTCAATATTCATGGACCCCCTAATGTCAACTAGGCTCAAAGATAACCCAGACATGGGTCCCATTCTCAAGGAGTCTCATTTCCCTTGGGATGCAGAAGCTGTGTATTGTGTGTGCATTGTGACAATAATTATTGCTAACATTTATTGTCTGTGTGCTCTGTGGTAGACTCTAAGCACTTTGCATGGATTAGTTCATTTAATCCCCATAGTCAAATCTGTGAGGAACTTGCTCCTGCTATGCCCATTCTATGGATGATTAAACTGAGGCAATTGAATTTAAAGAGTCATCCTAGTTTACACCGCCAGGATGAGGTAGGGTCAGGTGCGTGAACTACACCACTTTAGTGGAGGTGTGTGGGTAGGAGGGAGGAACGTAGTCCTAGAAGAAGAAATACTTCCTTCCCCAAATTCTTCATTTCTTCTTTTTTAAAAAAAAGTCTTCATTGAATTTGTTGCAATATTGCTTCTGTTTTATGTTTTAGTGTTTTTGCCTGGGAGGCAAGTGGGATCATAGCTCCCTGACTAGGGACTGAACCCATATAGTCTGCATTGGAAGGTGAAGTCTTAACCTCCAAATATCAGGGAAGTGCTCCTTTCATCTTTTTTAGCATGTGACTTTCCTCATAATGTTCTTCATTCTTTTGGTTTTAGTCACAGAAGGGGTTTTCCTCTTGTCAACGTGCAAATACCACTGGATAGGGTTAACCCACAGAAGATAAAAGTCATTCTGAAAAGTTCATCAGTTCTTTAAGGTGGTGAGTCAGGAGAGAATCAGCGACACTGGATGAGAGGGAGGAACCCTGGGCTGGAGGGCAGGGACAAAGAGTGGAATTAGGAGCATGGATGTGCAGCCTCGAGACACATCCTGCCTTGTGTTAATAAAAGCATGGCTCAGTCCCTTTGCTATTCACCTGAAACTATCACAACACTGTTAATTGGCTATTGTTGTTGTTGATGTTCAGTCACTAAGTCATGTCTGACTCTTTGAGACTCCATGGACTGTAGCATACTAGGCTTCTCTGTCCTCCATCATCTCCTGGAGTTTGCTCAGATTCAGGTCCATTGAGTTGGTGATGCTATCTAATCATCTATCTCATCCTCTGCTGCCCCCTTCTCAGCTATACTCCAATATAAAATAAAAAGTTTTTAAAAAGACACATCCTCCTTTTTATGTTTATGTATTTATTTATATCTACTCTGGGAGCTCTATATTCCTTTTTATAGGTCTGGAGTTTTTCTGACATCTTTCTTCTTCTGCATAAGCAACTCATT
Source organism: Antilocapra americana (assembly GCA_007570785.1). Lineage (NCBI taxonomy): Eukaryota > Metazoa > Chordata > Mammalia > Artiodactyla > Antilocapridae > Antilocapra > Antilocapra americana. The sequence continues at coordinate 2,324,684 of ML662497.1, forward strand.
TTATTTTTCATGTGTCTCTGCACTGATGGTGACAAATTTACTTGTCTGGCCTTTCTGCGAATGTCTTTATTTCACCTTGGTTTTTGAAGGATACTTGGCTGGATATAGAACTTTATGCTGAGAGTTTTCTTTGTTTCTGCTTTTATTTATATACACACATACAAATTTCTTTCAAAGATTTATATTGTTTAATGCCAAAATAAGTATTTGGGGTTAAATACATATATAAGTGAGATACAAGACAAGGACCACTGGGTGGGGAGAATTATACTCATAAAAGTTTATTACACTGTTCATAAATAAATATAATATTTGAAGACAAAAGGGAAGACTCATCCTCCTTGCCAGTCACTCGGGCAGAGCTTTGTCTCTCCTGGTCCTTCTCTGGAGAAGGAAATGTCTACCCCCTCCAGTATTCTTGCCTGGAGAATCCCATGGACAGAGGAGCCTGGCGGGCTACAGTCCAAGGGGTCGCAAGGGCTGGACATGACTTAACGACTAAACCACCACCACCACCTGGCCCTTCTTAGAGTCTGTGAGTCCCACCTGCTTTCCTGAAATCACTCTTCCCCTACCATGCCTACTTTTTAAAGACTCTTTCTTTAAAATGTGATTATTTTTAAAGTCTTTATTGAATTTGTTGTAATTTTGCTTCTGCTTTACATACTTTTCAATTTGTTGTCCAGGAGGCTTGTAGGATCTTAGTTCCCTGCCTAGGGATCTAACCCACACTGCCTTCATTAGAAAGGCAAAGTCTTAATCACGTGACTTCTAGGAAAGAGGACTAAGAGACAGTCAAGCAGCACTGCTTTAGCAATAAAACCCTATTAACCTTATAACTACTATAATGAATTCCTATGTCTACATTATCCTAAAGCAATCAATATCTCCAACTATGCTGGCCACAATTATGAGCATTCCTAAGTCCCAATCGAGCCTGATTTTATCAAGGAAGAGAGCCTCCTCTGTGGAGTGGTCAGGGGAGTGGGAGGTGGAAAGGTGACCCAAGTACGAGCCTTTCTGGTGGTGGCCTTGCCATGACCTCCAGAGAACTCTTGGTAAACTCCCCAGTAAGGAGTAGTAATCCATTTAAATGTCCCTTTCATTCCTCCATAGCCCCCAGGGAAGGTGATCCTCTGGTCGATAAGGTCTGGGGGGATTATCTCAAGAGGAATTCTTTCCAACTGGGACTGACCTACTGAGATGAGCCAATGTTCCGAGCATGGACAGAACTTCCAAGAAAAATACCAGGGTGGGGCTTGCCCAGGATGCCCCGATAAAGAAAGTCAGCTTTGCAATTTCTTTCTTAGGCTTGTGACCTTGTCATCCGAGCAAGGGGGCATCCTGATGGCTCCCGGCACATATATATACATTAGTATATTGTATTATTGTTTTTCCTTCTGGCTTACTTCACTCTGTATAATAGGCTCCAGGTTCTTTTTAATTATAACAATACAGTATACTAACACATATATATGGAATTTAGAAAGAACATTTGAAAATATAGAAATATATCATGATAAAAATCACTCCTAGATACGTTCTGTCTCCAGGGGATCTTCCTAACCTAGGGATCAAACCTATGCCTCCTGTGTCTGCTGCATTGGCAGGTGGATTCTTTACTATCTGAGCCACTGGAGAAGCCCCTAGATACTGCTAATAATTTGGGAGAATACTTTGGACCATTTAAAAATATTGTGTGGTTTTTAAAACACAGTGTAATCATTTTATTTACATGTATACATGCCTAACTACATTTGCCTGTATATATAAAATATTTGTGGATGTATATATAAATATTGTCTATATATATATATAAAATCCTGTGGGGGCAGAAAAGGATTTCATTAAGATTCAGGCCTGATGTGCTAGTCACTTCAATCAGCCGAGGTCTATTGACTTCTGTATCGAATGTCTGTCATCACAGCTGTGGTTTAATCTAAATTGACCACTTGGGCATCTGTTAACCTTTCAACACTGCTTTGTGATATAGGTGCAATCTCAGATCTCTCCTGATTCAGTCTAGCGAGTTTGAGTTTCCCCGACATCATTCTAATGCGCTAGAACCTAGGAGATCTCACTTCTCTCACTCACTGGCTAGTATCTCAGGCTCTTAAGTGCATCTGTCTCACAGTGCTCCTCCAGGTCCTTTCACTCTGCTGCCTGTTCAATACTAGATTATGGAACTGAAACTCTGGGAAGGGACAAGAAGGCAGAAACGGAGAAGTGATTGGAAAGATTGCTATTGTCTGAGTGTGCAATAAATATCCTTTCCTGGACATTACGAATGAGGCTGCCTTCCTGATGAAGGATTGATTTGCTTAACAGAATGTATGGAAAATGACAGAGAAACGCTAGGAAGCGGAGGGAGTGGTGGGGAGCAAGATGAGTAGCCACTTCAGAAAGTTTAGACTCTGTTTTTAGGACAATGACTCCGGGAATTTAGATTAAAATTAAAATGAGAATCTTGGCATTGTTCTCCCAAACTCGTAATGTGATTTCTTTTGAGTAAAGGATAATAAATGCAGCAACTGAAAATATTGGGAAGAATTATTTATCAAGAACTCTTTTACTGTAGGGAGTTGTTCCCGCCCTACTGCCCGCCCACTCTAAAAAAATCTTTTATCTTCACAGGGGATATGCAGTCCCCTCGGAACTATAAAATAAGGGAAGAGGGAAGTCCTCCTTCCTGTGGAGATAATTGGAATTGAAACATTTCACATGCGTTAGAGCAGGAAATTGAGGAACTAAATTGTGCACAAAAAACAAAGGAAGTTATTCAGCATGTCAACTTTGCCCCTGTATTGGCTTTGAACCCAGTCTGGAACTGAAATTAAGCTTTGCCATAGCAACACTAAAGATTTCTTTAGGCTAAAAGCACCTTTGTAAGAAAAAATATGGGATGATCTCAAGAGGGCCAGGATATGTGGAGGTGGGAAGAAATGCATTTTCATAGATAAAACCCTGAAATGAAAATTCCGACTCCTTCTAATCCGTGATTACACCTTGTGACAGAAGAACCTTTAATCCCTTATAATAAATCTCTCATACTGGTTTCTTCAACTCTTCTGACATGTTGATGTGAAGTCCCTAGGGCTCTTCTTTACTTAGGCAAAGAGTTCCAGCCGTGTGTATAACTGTCTCCAGATACCAAGTCCTTATAAAGGAGAACTGCTTAACCTTGCTTGTTATCACTGATTCATGTCAATAGGTCATACTGTGGCCAAATCTAGCCCACTCACTTTTTCCTAAATGAAGTCTTTTGGAACTCAGACAGCCACCCCTTCAATTACATGGTCTATAGTTGCTTTTGCACTATTGCAGAAGAATTTAGTTTTGTCAGAGATCGTATGACCCACAAAACCAAAAAATTCACTTTCTGACCCTTTACAGGAAGCGCTTGCTAAACATTGCTAGTTGATTAGAACATGGAAAGGTCAAATTTTTAGGTTTAACTTTGCATTTCCTCTATCCAGTCCCCCATGTCAATTGTTCTCTCTGGTCAGATAATATTGCACATAGCCTCTGCCCATATTTCTATAACATTTTTCTTGCCAAGTACAGCAGTACTAAAATAATGATGATGATAATAATAATAAACAGTGGTTTAAAATTTTTTGTAGATATTTTATTTGTGTTTTGAATGTAAAGCATGAAATACATTTGGTTTTTCAAAAAGGACAGAGATATTTGGAAGATGATTGAATCTGGGTTGCATTAGAAAGTAAATTAATTATATACTGCATAAGTATGATGCATATTTGCATAAATAAAGCACTTCCCAAACAAGCATAATCATTTCCCACTGTACTTTCTAAACAAAAGAGATTAATTTCACATTTTTTAAGTACAAGACTACCCCATGCCATGTGAGGTATAAACTACTCTCTGAAAGTTATCATATATATAAATGTAAACATCTGAATAATTAAACACAGAAATGCATGGTTTATAGATAAATATCTTCACAGAAGATGCTGCTAATTAATTGTGCTAGTTGTATTAGAGGCATCATTCCTCAGTCCCTAAAGCATGGCTTGCCTTTTAGCCATGGTGGAGTTAAGTATGGTGAGCATAAGGGAACTGATTTTTAATCTTTAAAATGTTCATACCATCAGTGAAGAGGGAGATAGAGGATAAGATGGTTGGAGAGCATCACTGACTCAATGCACATGAACTTGAGCAAACTCCGGGAGATAGTGGAGGACGGGGAAGCCTGGAGTGCTGCAGTCATGGGGTCACAAAGAGTTGGACACGACTTAGTGACTGAACAACAACCCTCTTATTAGTTGAGGACATGATTGCCAACTTCACATCAAAAGTCACTGGGGCTCAAATGGTTTCAGTTTGTGGGTGGGTGTGTTCTGTACCACAGAATATTATGCTTTACTTGAGTATCTTTACAGCAGTTTGATACAATCTCAAACTGCTCTTTTTAAACTTTTACCAAAAAGTGTCCCATATCCCTGCTTCTCTCTTGAGTCCCAGCTGTCTCATCCACTTTTAGCATAGACCTTTTCTTGTTTGCCTCTTGGCCTCTGGCTCTCTGATTACTTTGTCCTCTGTGTCCCAAAGCACTTACTTCTCATATAACTCTCATTTGGCATTTCCTGTGTCCCTAACTACACTGTATGTTCATTTAGTGCAAAAGATGAACTCTGTCTGCCTTGAAGTCTTAGCAAGAAGCAAAACAGCCTACAAATAGTAAGCTATCAGAAAACTGCTGCTGATGAGAGCATCATGCTGTTCGTGTGCTAAGTCCAACTATTTGTGACCCCATGAACTCTAGCCTGCCAAGTTCTTCAGTCCATGGGGATTCTCTAGGCAGGTACTGGAGTGGGTTGCCATGCCCTTCTCCTGGGGATCTTCCTGACCCAGGGATCGAACCCATGTCTCTTATGTCTCCTGCATTGGCAGGCAGGTTTTTTACCACTAGCACCACCTGGGAAGCCCCATTGTGCTGTTTAGGTTTTTCATTTTGCTCATTCTGATGGTTTTAGTCTATCTCCTTTTATCTCTGGATCAAATGGCTTAAACCAGATTTTGACCAGTTTGCTTTTTTGTTTGTTTTCCCCTCTCCTTCTTTTAAATTGATATTTCCTGTTGGTATCCAATAGGCCTGAACCATTCTTTCTTCTACCAGACACCACCAAGCCCTACCTTGCCTTACTTTGTTCTTTGATTGTCCATCATTCCTCCAGGAAACTTTCAAGAATTTCCTCTAATTATTTTCACCCTGTTAGCACCATCTAGGGGCCAAATTTATCTCGGACTCAATCCTGTAATTATAGCTGATTCTTGTTTTGGTGGGTGGAGGAGGAGACGGTGCTTAAGTCTGTGGTTGTGGCTGAAAAGTGAATGTTGGACAAACAGTTCTAAAATTTCTTTGGTCATCTTGTTGCTTCCTCTGGGTCCCACATGCTCCTCATTTGTAGCTCTGTTTGGCCACTTCTTTACTCTGCATTAGGTTAGAGTTAGCCATCAGGGAAGCCCCTGGGTGGCTCAGACAGTAAAGAATTCTCCTGCAATACAAGAGACGCGGGTTCAATCCCTGGGTCTCGAAGATTCCTTGGGGAATGCAATGGCTACCCGCTCCAGTATTCTTGCCTGGAGAATCCCATGGACAGAAGAGCCTGGAGGACTACATTCCGCAAAGAGACATACAGGACTGAGCGACTGAGCACACACATATGTTAGCTGGTTCTCTCTCCACCCTTGTTAGACTTTTAGAATTTTGAAAAAAGAGAGTATGGACATGTTTCTGTAGCATACCAGCTCAGCAGGGAGATAAGTTTGCAGTAGGTACTCCGAAGTATTTGGAGTTGAAATAAAACATTCTTTTTTGCCCTGAAAACAAGTTTATCTTGTGAGTAAGGATTATTTCTGCTATGCAAAGAGCTGCTGTTCTCAAATAGTATAAAATTGTCATCTGGAGTTGCTGCCAGCCCAAAGCCTTCTTCAAAAAGCTCAGTTCCTTATTTCTTAAAGCATATGTTCCTAAATCGTTTGAATGATAATTGCTAAGTAATTCTAAATGTTTCAAAAGATTTACAATGTGATTCACATTTTGAAAAAGTATTTATAGGAATCTTTATAATTTAGTTGTATCATTTGGCCAGGTTAACCTTTGTGTGCCTAGGTTTTTTTATTCTGTAAAATGAGGATAAGTATTGTGGACAAATTCCAGTGTCCTTTTTCTTTTTAGTTATTCCTGGTATTTCTACCTCTATTCCACAGCTTTCCTCTACCCATCACTGATGGGATCTAATATTTTCACTATTCAGAGAATTCTCCAGATTTCTTCTGTACATGGGGACAGCTCCTATGGTGGAAAATGGCAATTTATGTGGGATAAGACCCTCTACCTGACCTTACCTGTGTGTCCTCTGCAAGCTTTGTATGGAATCCAGTTAAAAATGGGAAAATCAAGGTGATGGAATCTGTCTGAGGAAGGGTAGAGCAAGATTTTGTGGCAATATAAGTCATTTAAAACAACAAAAGATGTTACTTGAAGCTCAAGTTGTAAGCTAATAGTTAAACTCTCCTTTCCTGCATGAGATGTGTCTTTCAGGAAGTATTCATCTCAGGTTTCACTAAATAGAATTCTGACTTAAAATATCTGCCCTAAATCAACGTTGAGCAAGTCTTAAAAATTGGACTACTAAAGAGAAGGTGATGTTCCAAGTGTTCCTGGTGGGGATGACATTTATTGGGGGAGATCTTGGAAATCAGCAAGGGTCAAGACTCTGAATGAAGCTGGCCCCACAGGTGCAAGGTTTGTGGCTTTCAGTTCCAGTCTCACTCTTCAGAGATGGGTGACATGAGGCACCACCTGCAGACCTATGGGAAAGACAGCAGATTTCAAATACGTGGGAAAGAAAGAAGTTAAATTTGAAAGTTGATTTAATTACACTCTCTGCTTTCGGAAAGCTTCCTCTTTGTACCTCTCACCTCATTTTTTACCCACACTGCCGAACAATTTTGGCATTTGATTCTCCCCCAGACTACTGGTTCCTGGTTTCGATTTCTGTACCTATTTGAGAAATACAAATAGGGTTAGATCTCATTGAGAAACACAGGAAAGTTACTTTATGGTTCAGAGTCTTGCCAGGCTCAGCAGATAACTTTTCACGAGGGCAAGGAGACTACTGTTTGCCTCTGATGTCCGTGCCTAGGGAACGCTAAGAACTTTGTATACACTGCCGCATTCATTTCACCTGAGGCAGGTTGGAGGCATGCATTATTGTAAAAATTTCTTTAAATCTCTATTCGTAAATATAAAAGAGATAAAAATGTCGTCTATGTGTCAGTTAGATGACATATTTTATCATTTTAAAAATATGGTACTAAAATAAGCTGTGAATTTTAATAATAATGTTCTTCCATTTTTTTTTTTTTTAAATTGGAGGATCATTGCTTTACAACGTTGTGCTGCTTTCCACAGCACCCTTTTCACTCTGTTGAGAGGGGATAAGAAGGTCATTGGTCATGCAATCCCAGGACAGTTTCCCTTAGGAGAGAGTATTATAAAGGATGAGAATATACTGTAGAGATTAGCATTTAACTAAAAGAGGGGCATGTGAGAGATGCAGATCCACTCAACATACCCTGGGAGACTAGCTATTGACTGGAAGTTATTTCCAAATTGATTGGAGTAATACCTTCAAGCTTTGCTGATTCCATTCTTTTGCTCTTGGCCAAAAAACCCTCACATTTTTATTTTTTATCTTTGGACCTAATTAGAGACACTGTAGAACTTTAGACTGTATGACATTGCTTCTCCAGGTACCTAATAAAAGTACTGGGTTAAGAATGAATAAATCTAAGCTATTTCCCCACTCTGCTGCTGTGACTTTTTACTGGGTGCATTGCTAGACACCTCTAGGCCTGAGTTCCTTCACCTGCACAATGAAGGTGAGGGACTCTATCACTAAATCCCTTCCAGCTTTGTAGTTTCTAGAAGTATATAACATGTTTTATTGCTTGCTGTGCAGAAAGGAACATGAAGAGTATATCAGAGTTTCTTCTTTGTCTGAATTGCCCTTGCAGGCTTTCTCTCTTTCTCTTAAAAGCATAGCTGTAATTTTAAAAACCTTTACTCAAAACTCTCTATGCTTGTTGTACAGAAAGGCTAGAAAATAGAGACAAATGAAAATAATAAAAACTATGCATAATCTCACCACTTTTGGATAACTACTGTTAACAGTGTGGTATATATTCCCTCTGACATTTTTTTCAGACATTTTAAAACACACACACACCCTTTGGTTATGTCAGTGGTGTCTTGAAGTTTATTAAGTTTGAGGTGCATTAAGAAACCATCACTGCTAGATGTTCAGGACACATCCAGAGTTTGGAGGGGCAACAGGAAGATCCTCTGCTTCTTTTTGGGATTATGTGTCAGTCCATCCAGGTTTGCCTCTGATGGACTTTCTCTGGCCTCCTTGCCTCCCTTTTTTCTGTTCTTTAAAATTCCACTTTTTAAATGTTACTAAAGTATAGGTTCTGTACAGTATTATATGTTACAGGTCTACAATATGGTTATTTACAATTCTAAAGGTTACACTCTATTTATAGTTAATATAAAATATTGGCTTTATTCCTTGTGGTGTACATTAGATCATTGTAGTTTATTTTATATTTAATAGTTGTATCTGCTCATCCTCTGAATGTGAAAGTCACTCAGTCATGTCCAGTTCTTGCGAGCCCATGGACTGTAGCCTGCCAGGCCCTTCTGTCCATGGAATTTTCCAGGCAAGAATATTGGAGTGGGTTGCCATTTCCTACTCCAGGGGCTCATCCCTTAACCCTGTATTTTCCCTCTTCTTTTACTTCTCCCTACTGTTGACCACTAGTTTGTTCTCTGTTTCTGTGAGTTTGCGTCTTTTTTTGTTGTATTCATGAGTATGTTGTGTTTTTCAGATTCCACATGTAAGTGATATCATATAGTAATTGTCTTTCTCTGTCTGACTTATTTCACTTAGCAAGATGCCCTCATGTTTCAGCTATGTTGCTGCAAATGGTAAAATATAATTCTTTTTTATGGCTGACTATGTACACATAGTGTACATCTTTATCCATTCATGCATGTGCACATTTTTATCCATTCATCTCTAGGTCGACACTTAGGCTGCTCCCATGTCTTTGGCTTTCTCCTTGTATCTTAGAATTTTTTATCTTCTTCCTCTCTCTCCTAGTTTATTGGTTTGGTTGACTTCCCCGCTTGGAGAGGTGGAACTAGCACCTTTTATCCTGATCTTTCTTAGTAGGAACTTTATACAGAGTTAACATTTACAGGGCAAAAAAACTCCCCACTTTGGTTATATTGATGCGTTGTATAGTATACATCTAGTACCTTACTAGGTTAACAGATTCTCTGTCTCTTTTTTTCCTATCTTAAAAACACACAAACAAAATAAAATGGAATAAAAAAATGACTTTAACAACAACAATAATGGCATAACAAAAGTCAAAACTCCTCCCAGGAAGTACTAGATGATAGGGAAAATAAAGAGACGAAGAAGGAAGTTAACTCTGATTTGTTTTGTTTACATTTGTAAATACTTTCTCAATATTTTATATTTTAAAAAATGTGATCATATTTTATATAACTAGAAATTTACTTTTTCACATGATAAATCCATCACAAACATCTTTCTACATCACTTAATAAATACCTATCATATATTTAGTGCCTGCCATATGTTTAATGGTTGCGTATTTTTGCAAGGGAAGAAGTAACTTACCTAACTTGTCCCCATTACTTTTGCTGATGAAAACAATAATAAAAGAATTACATTGGGTGAACAGACTAGGGTAATAGCGTAAGTATTCATGTCTTTGTTAAGAGCCCTTTATGTCCATGGTAGGTATATGCAAATATATGGCCATAGTCCTGGCAGGTGTTACAACAGTCATGACCTGTAGTTGAGCTCTCGGCATAGTGCTCCAGGGAGTCACCACTGAGTGACTGGAGAGGACAAGCTACATGAACTCTAGGCCACTCTACTTCTCGGGGTTCCCACATTGCCGGAAGCAGGAATGACAAAGTGTTAGAATCGGGCTCATGTTGAAGAACACAGCCAATTCTTTTATATTAGTTTGTTTATATGAACCCTATTGAGTTGACTCTTGGTAGAAAGAGATAGGTTGGTATTATGGACTGAATGTGTCCTCTCCCACAAAGTTATATGCTGAAGCCCCAACCTCCAATGTGACTGCATTTGGAGATGGGGCCTTCACGGGTGTAATTAAGGTGGCATGTGCATGCGTACACGCATGCTCAGCTCAGCTCAGCCACTCCGTCATGTCCGACTCTTTGCGACCCCATGAATCCGCAGCACGCCAGGACATAGCACACAGTACATGCACGCTCAGTCATGTCCAATTCTTTGTGGCTCCATGGACTGTAGCCCACCAGGCTCCTCTGTCCATGGGATTTTCCAGGCAAGAATACTGGAGTGGGCTGCTGTGCCTTCCTCCGGGGATCTTCCTGACCCAGGGACTGAACTTGTGTCTCTCACGTATCCTGCCTTGGAACACAGAGATAGTGTCTCTCTTTGGAGCAAAGGACAAATATACTTACTGCCCATTAGAAAAGGCTTTGGAGCCCTAAGTTTGGGGCTCTTCTTTTAAAATGCAACTCTCAGACTTCCCTGGTGATACAGTGAATAAGAATCTGCCTACCAATGCAGGGAACATGGGTTCGATCCCTGGTCTGAGACAATTCCACATGCCACAGAGCAGCTAAGCCTGTGTGCCACGAATCCTGAGCCTACATGCTGCAAGCCTGTGTACCTGGAACCTGTGCTTCGCAACAAGAGAAGCCACCACGATGAGAAGCCTGTACACCTCAATGACAGAGTAGCCCTCAATCTCTACAACTAGAGAAAGCCTGTGTGTAGCAATGAGGACCCAGTGCAATCAGAAAGAAGAGACAGCTCTCTGTATCTGTACACATTCAGCTGGGCCCATCCATATCACTTTTGTGGGATGTGGGGGCTAGTGGAACTGATGTAAATATGCAAATACTCATGCTGCCTGCTGCCCCACGTGCCGTGAGGTCCTCTGTCTCTGAACCAGGTTACTCATGTCTTCATCAACCTCCATGAAACTTGTTTGTAGGTTAAAATCTCAGACCCTTTACAGTCTCTAATACATGTCACTACTGTCACCATCAGAATTCTCATGTGAAAACTCATTATCTTCCTGGTTCTAAGACGCATTAACATCATAAAAATGAGGCAGATGAAGTCTTGTTAAAGGATAGAGGAACCATAAAGAAATAAGCCTGAATTCAGAAATTTGATGTTGCTTGTAGAAAAATTACAGGTCTTCCCTGAATTTGTTGTTTTGGTCAATGACTCCTATCACTCAGGATCTTTATGTAGGACTTCGAATCAAGAATAATTTGAGTCCCTCTCTTCTGGGACAAACCTACTGGACACTTACAGTCCAGACACGCTTTAAACTAGGCTAGAAAGAGATTGTGGAGAAGGCAATGGTGCCCTACTCCAGTACTCTAGCCTGGTAAAATCCAGTGGATGGAGGAGCCTGGTAGGCTGCAGTCCATGGGGTCACTAGGAGTCGGACACGACTGAAGTGATTTAGCAGCAGCAGCAGAAAGAGATTGAGCTAGTAGAGAGGATGGAATAGTGGGGATTCTCACTGGTGTTCTTGCTGAATTTTTTTTTTTGCATATGGAATGCTCAGTTGAATAAAGAAGTATAGATTCTGCAGATATAAATGTGAAGAACATAGAACCTCATTGACTCAACTGTGATGTGTAAGACTATGCCACATACCTTGCTCTAATGAAACTCCTACATTGTGTTGAGTTGTACTCAATATGGTGATATTTTCAAAGAGGTGCTTATTAAAAATTCTGACTTCTGGATCTCACCCCAGACTTAATATATGGGAATCTTGGAGGTAGTGGCTCAGATATCTCATTTTTTTTAAAGATGTCAAGTGTGTATGTGTGTTTTTTTTAATGTTATTTATTTGTTTGGGCCTTCCCAGTGGCTCAGTGGTGAAGAATGTGTCTTCAGTGCAAGAGATTCAGGCAGGAGAACTGGATTAGATCCCTGGGTAGGGAAGATCTCCTGGAGTAGGAAATGGCAACTCATTCAGGTATTCTTGCCTGTAAAGTCCCATGGACAGAGGAGCCTGGTGGGCTACAGTCTATGAGGTTGCAAAGAGTTGGACATGACTGAATAACTGAGCACACATTTATTTATTTATGGCTATGCCAGGTCGCTGGGTCTTTATTGTTGTACGGGCTCTCTCTAGTTGTGATGAGTGGGGGCTCGTCTTTGATGTGGTGCATGGGCTTCTCACTGGAGTGTCTTCTCTTGCTGCAGAGCATGGGCTCCAGAGTGCAGGCTCAGTAGTTGTGACGCATAGGCTTAGTTGCTTCGAGCCATGTGGGGTCCTCCCAGATCAGGGATCGAACTGGCATCCTCTGCACTGCGAAGTGGACTCTCGGCAACTGTACCATGAGGAAAGCTCAGGTATATCATTACTGACAAATTTATCAGCTGATACTTAGACACACTAAAGATGAGAATCAGTGTATAGATTAGGGCATCAGGAGAGAAGCCGGGTGATGAGGGTCACTGTGATTCTGGTGGGAAATATGGTATGGTATGCAGTGTACTATAGTATGAGGTAGAGCAAAGTGAGTGTGATGGTTAATTTTATGTGTTAACTTGGCTAGGTCACTGTACTGGGATATTTGGTAAAACATTTTTTTCTAGATGTTTCTGTGATGATGTCTTTTTAAATGAGGATAGCATTTAAATCACTAGACTTTGAGTAAAGCAGGTTGCCTTCCATAATGTGGGTAGGTCTCATTCAGTCAGTTGAAGGCTTTGTTAGAAAAAGATTGGCCTCCCTAGAAGAGGGAATTCTGCTAGCTGACAGCCTTTGAACTTGAACTGCAATTCTTCCTTGGGTCTCCAGCCAGCTGGCTTACCCTGCAGATTTTGAACTTGCTGACCTCCACAAGCACTCTATCCCCAGGGCTCTGTTTCTTTGTAGAACCCTGATGATACACCATGGTACAAGGGTTCCCTTGGGGGAATGTGAGGACATGGTCTCTGATTCTCAGAATGAGAATTTAAAAATTTTGTGTTTGCATTTAATGATAATTGTAAAAATTAGATATTTATATTCAGTATCATCTGGATGTTCATTTCCTATCAGAGGACCGTTATATGATATCAGTGATGAAGTCTGTGATAGAGTATGACTATTGGGGCCAGTTGACTGTCTAAAGTGACAGCGTTATAATTTTTGGTGTATTTTCAAAACTTGAGTACACAGACTTCTGTGTAGTGTTGCCAGATAAAATACAAGAGGCCCAGTTAAATTTGAATTTCAGAGAGGCAACAAATAATAATTTAAGTATGTCCCAAATATTGCATGAGGCTTATTTATATATAAATATTACATATTTACACTAACAATTTTTGTTGTTTATTTGAAATCTATATTTAGCTGAGAATCCTGTATTATTATTTGTTAAATCTAGCAATCCTAATTTTGAGATCTATTTCCAGAGACTTCTCAGACCTGAAGGTGTTCTTTGCATGCATCTGTGTGTGTGACTGCATGTGTGTTTTAGGCAGATAGCTGATGCTTTTTGATTCTCATATATTTTCATAGTTAGCTCTATATTACTCTTCTGCATCCTCTGTTTCATCCACCTCTGTGAGTTTTATTGATGTTAACCATACTCTAGAGAGACCTCTTTGGATTCAGAAAGTTCATATTGATTTACAACACGAGTTATTTTTTTTTGCCTGTTATAGTTGAGATTTCTCTGTGGCTAAGTTCACTTAGGAAACCAAATGGCATAAGAAAATAGGGCTTGAGAAATTCAGGTTTATAGCAAAGGGAACAGATCTGTAGGAATAATTTTGACTGGTGTATATTAGCTTGACAACAATCCCTTTTTTTGTCTTTCTCATAATTTGTATTTTCTTTTTTTTGAAATCTTTCATTGGATGTGACTAAAACACATGGCTAAAATATTATCTTTCAACTCTCCTCTGTAGCCCCTGCATTGGCCTCAACTATGTCAGCTTTCTACCTCACTGAAATACCTTCCAAACATCCTTACAATGTCAACATCCAATTTTACAGTGACTACCTTTTCAATGGACTGTCTCCTAATTGCTTCTGGGATGTCTTCTGGGTGCCAATGGCTCTTATTCATTTTATGTGAATTACTTTTGGTCTCAGAGAGTATGTCCTTTTTATGTCCTTGCTCTTTCCACCTGTTCTCTAATTTTTAATGTCCAGAGTTAAGAAAATAATAGGATATTTTACTCTTGGACCGTAAGTGATCACTGTTTATTCTCCAGATAAAGTGTAGCACACTTTCTTCTTAAAATTGGCATTATAGTTATATGCTCATTTCACATAACCATTGCAATTGTCTTATAACCCATAATCTAGGCTCATAAGTGAAAGCTGATTCTATATCTGTAGGAAAAAAATTCATTTCTGGGGCATATGCATTAAAAACCACATGGCTTTTTAATTTTGTTCCTTTCTAAGTGCTCTCATTTACTTTAACATCTAATTTAGGTGGTGATTTAGAAGAATGAAAACTATTAAAGTAAAACCAACCAAAATTAAAACTATTTTATAGAAGAGGGGTGAGGATCCCATTATGGTTTCTTATTACAAGCACTGTTAGAATGTTCACAAGACAGCATATAAAGTTAAAGAATGACAAGAGCTTTCCCCAATAATCTAATTTACTATATAGATATTGTCTTTCATTCTAGAAGATGAATTTCCTTCCAGAATTCAGATTTACAACTGAGATATTTCTTTTAATACTCAATCTGAATTCTTTCAATGAATTAGAAATCTTGAAAAAAAAAAAAGGAATGAGTGCCATTAATACCATCTAAAGTGTTTTTGGTCGAACTAATATTGTCTAATATTATCTCTAATATTGTCATAAACACACACACATGTTTGCATATACATATATAGACACACATCTTCCTTCAGATGCCCAAACTTTCATTTTTATTTAGCTTTACAATTTAATAACGACACCCAGGACACATAACCCATCTCAACAATGACACCATTTCTCATTTGTTGCTTTGCTTTGATGTTTAAAAAAAGACCTAGTAGGCATGTAGAGCAGATATAATTACATTAATTCCCATTTTATAGGTGAAAAGAATGAGGATCACAGAAGTTAAGTTCTTTGCACACTAAAAAGTGACAAGGTGGGAACTAAAGTCCAGTCCTTTGACTCCAAGTTCTGTTCTCTTTTCAAAACAGTAAGAGTTGTCATGAGCTTTATAAAAGATAATGTGTGAAAAAACTCTAGAGTATTAGTTATTATAATATATTCTCCAACTCACTTTTCCCCAAACTGGCTGACTATAAGATTCCCTCTTAGGTCATATTCTCTAAAAACCAACTGCCTGGTGATGTCAGTACCCTGCAGATTGTGTGTTTCATCCATAGGTGCTTCCTACTGCCTACCTTCAAGTTGTAAAGTCTTATTCCCCGTACAGGAAGACATCGTGCTAGTAGAAATTGTTATCTTTACCTTCACATCTTCCACTTGTAAGCAATGAAATAGATGCCATTGGTATTGTCTAAATGTGAGCGAAGTAATATTATCACCATCTTACAGAATAGGACGCTGAGGAGCAGGAAGCATAAGTAGCTTTCCCAAAGGGACTGTCATTAAATAAATTGATTTGGTTGACGTAAGGTTGATTCTTAGTTCATTCGTGATAATGTTCTGGAGTAACCGAAGCATTTTCAAGTTCTAACATCAAAAGTTATCTTTCAAAAAGAAAAGCACACTACCTCTTTCATTTAAGCAGTTTTATTTTGAGATTTTCCAAAGTCCCTTTCTTATAACACACACACACTCTCTCTCACACACACAGTTATTTAGAAAAAAAAAATGTAACCTGATAGTTTAAAGCTATTATTTAATAGAACAATTTGTTTATGTAGTTGAAGAACAACTTTAAAAGGTTGTTTTAAACCAGACCATGTTTTCTAGAAACCTTAAATATTTCAGTCCATCCTGGGAAGAAACATTTACTTTTGGAAAAGGCTGATGGTTTAAGTAACTTTGATTCTTTTTTCTACCTGGGGAAGAACATGTCTTATTCATCATCCAATGTGTAAAGTTTCATTGTTGCTCCAGAGTTAGAGGAGGAGAAAAATAACCAAGGATAGGCAGTTTGAGAGAGTACCCAAGGTGGGGAAGAAGACCTGAGATGATCCTAGACTTAAAAAATGTATTTTGTGTTCAAAGCATCCTCTAGATATTATGGATTTGTTTACACACTTAGCTTAACTTTGAAAGGAGACCCTCTAAATCCAGAAAATAGTTTTAACCATACTGTGCTAAGTTCAAAGCCAGATCTTAGAGTCAGCTATAATTTGAGCAAAACAGTAGTAGTTATAGCAGAGGCAGCTTTTCTTTCAGCCTGTCCAGAATCTAACTGCGTGCAAGTGACTGAATCATTCTTGTCAATATGACCAGTCACCCCTGTCTCACAACAGAAATTGCCAAAATCAATGTGTCACACCTCACTTCCCTGGAGAGCAGCACTGAGGATCTAGCAATCACCAGCAACCACAACAGAGACCATTCCTGTCACCTGCACCTTTCCCCTATGACCTCTCCAGCCCTCTCAGCCTAAAGGAGAGAAGCCCCTCACTGGGTCCTGCTTATCTGATAGCAGTCAAGGAATATTTATTGGACATTCATAATTCACACCTGACCCTGTGTCAAGTGTAAGCTCCCATCTCGCAAGCCTTTGCTGTAGTTATTCCCTCTTCCTGGGAGGTTCTCAGCAATCTTCACGTGACTAGGTTCATCTTGTCATGCAAAATCTTAACCAAAGTTTTCAACATCACCACTCCAAAAACTTCTTCTTTCTGGATGTGAGGACACAGCAGGAGAAGACGAGGATGGGATGAATTGAGAGAGTAGCCCTGACATATATACAGTACTATGTGCAAAATAGATACCTAGTGGGAAGGTGCTGTACAGCATAGGGAGCTCAGCCCAGTGCTCTGTGATGGCCTAGAGGGGTGAGATGGCAGTGGGTGGGTGGGAGGGAAGTTCAAGAGGGAGGGGGTATGTGTATATTTATAGCTGATTCACTTTGTTGTACAGCAGAAACTAACACAATGTTGTAAAACAAACTCCAACAAAAAAATAATTAATAGGAAACCCCCCACAAAAGATCTTTCAGTCTAAAATAAACATCTGGCCACATTCTGTCATATGGTCCTATTTTAATTCTCTATATAGCATTTATTATTATCTGTTATTTTTCTTATTTTAAGTATATTTTCTGTTTCCTATTACTGCAATGTATCTACTACAACAGATGGAAACTTCCCTTTCTTGTTATCACTCAGGCACCTAGAATATTTCCTGGCATATAAATATTTGTTAAATGAGAGACTTAGGATACAATGATGGAACAAAAGTGGACATGGTTCCTGATAGGTGGGGCTGCTGGTAGTTTATCAAGGACAATAGACATTAATCAAAGGATCCTACAGTTTAATGCAAATTTACAGCCATCATTAGTGTGGAGATAGAGCTATTCTAGGAGGACTTAGTAATGAGGTAATTAACCATAAAATGGAGATCATCCTAGGATCCCCAAGAAAGGGCAATGAGGAGAGATAAAATTTAAAAGAAGAGGTGAAAGAAGTTGAGACAAGTAGGGTGATTGTTTAAAACCAAGGAACTTCTGTGTTCCAGGTTTTGTGGTTGGAGGGAACATGCTCATTCAAGAAAAAAAGCCAGTGTGGTTGGCTTGCGGAGGGAAAGTGAAAAGATAGTTCTGAGATGAGGCTGGACAGGCAGGTGGGATCCAGGCCAAGGCAGGATCTTGTGGGCAATGTTGAGTATTTGTATCTTTAGCCTAGGATTGATGGAGAGCCTTTGATGAGTTTTAAATAGTAGTACAATGGTGTGATCAGATCTGCAACTTGAAAACAAATCACTGTGCATTGTAGAGAACAGACTACTTGGTGGTGGTTTACACAGGAAAACAAAGCCATCATTCCAGCAAGAGATGTGGGCTGTTTGGGTTGGGATACTGTAGAAGGTAAGGCAGCTATTCTGCAAGTCAAGTCAGTAAGATGTGGTTTTGGGGTAGCTATCAGGCGCAAGAGAGGAAGGTGTCCAGGATGATTCTTAAGCTTCTTATTTGCTTATCAGAATGGAAGCTTGTGTCATTCACTGATAATGGTCCCAGAAAGAAGACCACGGAGGTGGGGTATGAGGCTGGAAACAATGAATTCAATTGTGTGTTATGTTTTTTAAAATGTGTTTGTGATATCTAAGTAGATACGTTTAGTAGGTAATTGGTTATGTGAGTCTAGAACACCAAAGAAAATCTGTATCAGAGAAATAACCACTAATTTGAGGGTCATGTGTAATATTTATTTATTTGGATGTGCCTGGTCTTAGTTGTGGCATGTAGGATCTAGTTCTCTGACCAGGGATTGAATCCAGACCCCCGACATTGGGGCCATTCTTAACCCCTGGACCTCCAGGAAAGTCCCTGAGAGACATATCTAAATAGGTGAAAATAGAAGTTGTTGATGTAGATATAATAGCCTGAATATAGAAATTGGAGACAGAAAGGCTAAGACAGAGACTTGAGAAAGTTCCATCATTTAATATCATTTAATTACTGGATAGAGAAGAATGATCATGCCAAGCAGATAGAGGAGGAAATGTCAGACAAGAGGCATAAACCAAGAGACAGTTGTGTCATGGAAGCCAAGGGCAGACTCATCCATGTCAGAAGCTGAGTACAGACTAAAAAATACCTTGTCTGTATCTCCCACTAAACAAATACTTTTTAAATCAATGAATGAATAGTGAACAAAAGATATGAAATCTTCAATATATAGGGCATTAAGGGAAAATAAAAGTGAAAGTGAAAGCCACTCAGTCATGTCTGACTCTTTGTGACCCCATGGACTATACAGTCCATGGAATTCTCGAGGCCAGAATACTGGAGTGGGTAGCCTTTCCCTTCTCCAGGGGATCTTCCCAAACCCGGCATCAAACCCAGCTCTCCTGCACTGCAGGTAAATTCTTTACCAGCTGAGCCACAAGGGAAGCCCATTTAAGGGAAAATCGGGAAGTCATAACAAAATGTGGGATTGAGGAGAGGAGTAGAGATTTCTGAAAATGTATTTATCATGAATGATCTTTCTGGTCAATTCTTAGTGTTAGACTTAAAATACAGACTAAATAGATCACCTCTCTGTCTTCTGAACATTGCGTGGGTATAACGGCAAATTCCAGAAGGGGCCATCTGGTGAAGAGGAATAGTAGGCCCTGTGTTATCTGGGAGGGATAACAGAGGAAAAAAGGGGCAGGTGTGTTTGGCTGATACTTCCTGGAGCACTCTTTGATCTACAGGGAATTCTGTAGGTAGTGCTCTATATCCATTTGAGGTGCAGGCTTTAGAACCTGGTGTGAAACATTGCTGCTTTGGCTAAATATGCATTTGTGTTAATCACTCTGGCAAAGACTTAGATTACATCTGGTAGGTATTATCTGTAATAACCCTTAAAATTCACTGGCTTAGCCCAGTGGAATTTGTCTCATTTTTATAGTGCTTTTGTGTAGGCGTATAGTAGCTGGCATTCCCTAGGATGATTTATGATCTCTGGGTCCTTCTGGCCTTGGATCCACTGTCCCTTAAAGCCATAGAGGCCTCTGCTGAATTCTCTGCTTCTAGTTGGTCAGTGCAAGAAGGGAGAAGAATGAGCATTATGACAGTTTTTTAGCATACACACCTGCTACTTACAGTCAGAAGACAATCCTGGGGCCACAGTCTGCTACCACGGAGGCTGGGCTGTATAATCAAGTGGAAAAGAAAACAGATTTGATAAACCTATCCATCTCTCTCCTAAGGGTCTTTTTTTCATCTGTTCTGCAAGTTTGAGGGCCTAATTAATCTCTAGTACTTGGAGAGGATTCTTAAGAGTCCCTTGGACAACAGAGAGATCAAACCACTCAATCCTAAAGGAAATCAACCCTAAATATTCATTGGAAGGACTGATGTTTAAGCTGAAACTCCAATATTTTGGCCCCTAATGCAAAGAGGTGACTCACTGAAGAACACTCTCATGCTGGGAAAGATTGAGGGCAAGAGGAGAAGGGATCAATATAGTACAAGATGGTTGAATGGCATCACTGAATCAGTGGTTATGAGTTTGAGCAAACTCCAGAAATAGTGAAGGACAGGGAAGCCTGGCGTGTTGCAGTCCATGGAGTTGCAAAGAGATGGACACTCCTGAGCCACCAAACAGCAACAACAACCTTCCTTGCCAGAGAATTTTTTCTTTATTCAATATATTTTATTTTGAAAATGAAATATATTTTATAAAATATATGTTTCTGCCTGCTGCTCTTAACTTTTACTTAAATGTCTTCTCTTCTCAAGAGAGAAAAACATTTGGTGATGATTTCCCACAATTGTCCAATGATTATTTTCCAGCCAAGAATACTCCCCCTCTGGCAATCAAGCTGGTTTACTTCTCCCAAATTATTTTTTCTTTCTGACTTTACCTTTGAGTATTTAAAAAAAATATTTTTATGAGGTTCTATTTCAACAAGATTTTGGGGAAAGGATTTATAGCTTGGCTTTTGTCTAAAACAGTGGTTCTTAAATGTTCAGAATTGCCTGGAGGGCTGGCCCACAACCAGAGGTTCTGATTTTCTGGGTGAGGGCTGAAAATTTGCATTTCTAACAAATCCCTAAGTGATTCTCAAGTTGTTCATTCAGAAACCAAACTTTGAGAGCCTCTTTTCTAAAATAAACTGATTTTTATGAGGACATCCTGCTTTCTTAACCCTGAGATTTGATTCACACATGAACCTAACATAATAGAAAATACATTTTAAAATCAGAAAAGAGCTTGGAAGCAGAAAATATTAATCCTTGTTTGGAAGCAGCCACTTTTTAGTTTGTGGTATGAAAGTATGCAAGTCATTTTACCTCTCAGGTTTTCCATTTCTTTATTTATAAAATGATGATAATAACACCTAACTTTGCCTGGAACAAGAGATTTTGTCCCAGACTAATCAGGAACAGAACAGCCAGGAGATTGGCTTGCTTCTATAAAGAGGGAGATTTATACTCCATCAGAAAGCTTCCCTGGGGGTTGATCACCCACAGGGAAAACTATTATGTATCCTCCACAAAAGAGGCTGCCTTCGTTTTCTGGAAGGCGGTATACTCCCAGCCCTGGACGGAATTTCAAAACAGTGAGGTAGCCATGAAGTGGAAAGGTTATGCACTGCATCATTGTGATTCTCAATGCAGCTCTGTGATAGAATCACTGCGTAGCTTTGAGAGAAATTCTCAGGCCCTGGTTCCGGGCATTCTGAGGTGGGGCCTGGGTGTCCAAGTGTGTCTTAGGTGCTAACCAGGGTTGAGAACCTTCCTGTGGGAAACAGACCGGCCGTGTCTGTCAGCGAAGCGGGCTGCACTGTGGCTCCCAGCTTACAGACGATAGGCGCCTTCTGTGCACAGCTAAGTTTGAGAGCATTCAGGATATTAAATTCCCATGCAGTGAGCGCTCTATCACAGGACAAATGACCATGTCAGAGCCAACTTTTTAAGGCCCTGTGTTATTATATTCAATGATAAACTGCTTGTAGGTGATTAAACTGCCTCCACAGGCTTAGGCCCTCACTTCTTTTGCTTTTCAGGTGGTGCCATCTATCTTTCTGTTTCTCCACCAAAGAGAAAGCAAGCACCCGTGCTGAGTTGCAGCAAAGCACTCCAGATATGAGAGAAGTAGGTTGAAGAAGATGCCTCATGCTTAATTTTCCTAGTCATGCAGAACTAGATCAAATCTCATATACCATGTCATAAGACATTGGGCATCTATAAATAGTCTTGTGTTTTATTATCTGATTTTGAAGTTTTATTTTGGCTTTTCTCACTAGGATAAAGGCAGGCAGAATGGTCGTTTTGAGAAGGAAGTGAAATAGTCTGGATATGTGATTCAAATGCTGCTATGGTCTCTGGTGCTCTCTCTGCATATGTCACTTGGACTATTATTGTTTCAGCAGAAAAATAGGCCCAAACTCAGACTGTTTATTTGATAAAGGGTTGCTTACACTTGCTCTGTGTGTTTTCCATGTTTACACTTTTGAAAAGCTACTATGAACCTATTTGACATTAAAATAATCTGGCCTGAATAACATTTGTCTCAGAATAACTTTCATTTGGTTCATACATCAACATAGATGACTTTCAATGATTCCTGAAAGAGGCAACTAGAAAAGACGGATTGTGGAACTTTCAAAGAACTGAACTGCAGAGCTTAATGAATGCTTTAGGAACAAGCTCTGTTATTTTCTTCAAATAATGTACTGATAAGGGAAGAGCAGATTTGTAATGACTCTGTTATTTTGATACTTTTGACTGTCTAGAGATGATGAAGAATTTTTATCAGATATTGTCTACGATCAATGTTTCTGATTCCACCCTTTTCTTAGAAACTTCTTTGATTACCTCTTGGCTGTGGCTTTTTGATAACCTAGGTTTGATTTAGACGTCTGCTTCTGAAAAAAACTGTTAGCATCCCTGTGGTGGCATGGAGGCTCCTGAGAAGGGAGAGGTGGGACAGAATCTTAGTTCAAGTCATTACATTTAGTAGGAAACTGGGGCTTAGAGCAAAATAGGATCAGGATCCCCAAGGGGTGATGAGTGACACCCGGGACAGAACTGGCCTCAGACTCTGGACAAGGCTGAAATAGCTCATGTCAGTTGAAGGTACTATTCCCAAGTTCCAGCCATGGGCATTGGAGAATACTCAAGGGGTTCACCAGCCTGGTATGGGATCTGAGACTGTGGGAACAAAGGCTGGCTCTGTATTTTTTTTTTTTTTAACTTTTATTTATGTAAAGAACAGACTTTTGGACTCTGTGGAAGAAGGCAAGGTTTGGGATGATTTGAGAGAATAGCACTGAAACATGTATATTACCATATGTGAAATAGATCACCAGCCCAGGTTCAGTACATGAGACAGGGTGCTCAGGGCCGGGGCACTGGGATGATCCTGAGGGATGGGATGGGGGGGGAGGTGGGAGGGAGGTTCAGGATGGGGGACACATATATACCTATGGCTGATTCATGTGAATGTATGGCAAAAACCACTACAATATTGTAAAGTAATTAGCCTCCAATTAAAATAAACAAATAAATTTACAAAAAAAACCCAACCCTTTTCATTTTGCATTGGGGTTTAGTCGATTGACAATATTGTGATAGTTTCAGATGAACAGCAAAGGGATTCAACTATGCATATACATGTAGCCATTCTCCCCCCAAATCCTCTCCTAACCAGGCTGAAGGCTGGCACTGTATTGAATTATACTGGAAACTGACTAGAGGAGGTTTAGGTTTTTTATTGTTTTACTGCCAGGAGGAGAGGGGAAAGACTAACTTGTAAATCAGGTGGATGAAAATTAAGAATAAAAAATATTTGCTTGTTGTAGACAACCCTTTTGTCTTTTTTTTTTTTTTTTTAATGTTTATGAATAGAGGCAGGTAAGGCTGAATTCCCTTCTATTTTTCAGGAGTTCTTTGAAAAGTATTTTCTTCTTGGCTTAGACTGAGACTGAAGATGTGACGCCACACATTACTGTTATCACCTTCTGCAGCTGAAATGCAGACTCCGGAACTGGATGTGGCATGGAGTAATTTTTCTGTCTAATTAGCCCTAGAACTCTACGTTAAAGACTCACAATGCGTGTCCTTTGGCATGACATCAATCTGCCGTTGACTCTGATTGTCAGCAGGATTCTAATTATTTGGGCCAAAGCATTTTGCCCAGAGTTTTTGTGTTCAAAGAGAACTTCTGTGTAAGGGAAAGAAAGCCTTTTTGTTATTATTGTTCCTCTTCTTTGGAATTAGCACCTATCTTAATTAATCCTCTCTAACTTCTCACACTCCTCCAATAGGTACACTTCGTAAACTGCTTTAGTAACCAACGGAAAGGGGAGTGGTAGTCTTTTAATTAGCTTTCTAGAGATAGAAAATTCCCAGCTATCAAACCCAAGCTGTATCTAATGTGGGGTTTCAGCCTAATGAACAGTTGTAAGCATGCTGCCTTCCCACACAGTAGAACTTGATGGAATCCCTGGTTTACAACTGCTGGTTATTGATTAAACAACTAGACTGTTTTGATGCTGATTATTTCTGTTGTTGCACCCTCATCTTAGGTTTGGAAGAATTATTACAGATATTAACATTATTAGAGTTAGTAAAGGCCATGAGTCTATCCCCTCACCCACCTTATGCTGGTAACATCTTTACAACATCTCCCCCAAGTGGTTGTCTTGATCATGATAGAACCCGCCTAATGAGAATGAGGAGAAGGTGGACTCCAGAGTCCAGCAGACAGTTATAACTTAGTTATTCCTTAATATAGTTTATTTAAAACTGTAGTGACCTCTAGCTTAGATGAGGCCTTAAATACAAAACTAGATAAGTTGATCTAAAATGTGGTGAATGCTTTGGTAGAGGCACAGATGCACAACCTCTTTTTAAAACAACTAACTGCATGGGAGAACATAGGAAAGAATTTGTCTTGAAGTATAAGTAGATGTGCTTATGTACTTACATGTGTGTTAGGGAAGAATATTTCCAGAGAAAAGGTAAAGGTGCAAAAATATGGAATCTAGGAAAGACTGTGGTAACACACAGTGAGAAGTTCAGAATGGCTGGATGGAAGGTGCAGTGGTGAAAGAGAACAGCTTGAGCCAGGATATTAGGAGCTTAGTTTTCCCAACAGAAAGTTGGATTTTATCCTATAAGAAGAGATTTTAAAGGGTTTAAAACATGAAAGTGGCTTGATCAGATTTCAGTTTTCTCAAGATAATCTCAGTGGTAGTTTTGAGGATTCATACCCATCAGGCTGCTCTGTCCATGGAATTTTCCAGGCAAGAGTACTGGGGTGGGTTGCTATTTCCTTTTCCAGGGGATCTTCCTGACCCAGGGATTGAACCCGGGACTCCTGCATTGTAGGCAGATGCTTTATCATCTGAGCCACCAAGGAAGCCCTCATTTGATGAAGAAGGGACTAACTCAATGGTATAGGTTGGATATAAAGTGCTCTGCTCTGCTGTCAGCCCATGTGGCCTATTTTGGTTCAGAAAATATAGTCTCTGTCTATAGAGCCAGCCTTAACTGGTTGTGGTAGATTCTTGTAAATGTTACATCTAGCGTTGTGTGAATACTGGGAAAGTGAAATAGGAAACTGTGGAAATTATTTGGATTGTGCAGGGACATAAAAATTGACTTGAAATACTATCTTAAAGAATTTTAAGATGGGAAGTACTTAGCTCATTGAGCAAGTTTTTTTTTTTTTTTCCGCCTTGAAATGTTCAATTTTAATTTGGCTAGACATCGTCTGTGGCACATGCTCAGTAATTTGATGATTTTAGCAGTAAGTTATTCTGTGATATCCTTATGGATCAGGAAGTCATTATATAGGACAAAATGAAATCACATAAGTAATGTAATTGGAAAAGGAAAGGTCAAAATAATATTATGAGAGGCATTAAAAAATTGATAGAACTCATGTTCTACTAGCTGAAATGTGGAATTACTACTCTCAAACCAGTATGGATGGTGCATTTTTGATTGCCTTTCAGGAAATGTGTTGGTGCTCAGAAGATGAGGAGTCTTGAACTTTTTGGCTCTTCCCTGTATTTTCTTCTGCCTTATGAGTTTTATACTATCTTATGAAGTTTATACTATCTGTTCATTTTGACTTGCTGGCTAACCAATTCCCAATTCTCAACAAGTGTAAACAAATACTCCTAAGATAGATAATGTCACAAACAGAAATGTATGTGTTTCAGAAAAAGATGAAGAGCAAATATGCCTAGATTAAAACCATGAAACAAATCCTCAAATATCTTTTCTAATTTAACATGAGAAATAGGCTTCCGATAGTTTATTTTTATTCATGATGCATATTTATTTAGTAGCATCCCCTGATGGAGGAAAGTAGATTGTCACCAACCGACAGAAGAGTTCAGTCTGGACACTGGATGTCACTCCTGTGGGGCTGGCTGCTGGCTCCTGTGCTTTGTCGTCTCCCAGAGGTTTCCTGATAAGGAACTGTGTGCTGGTCAGAATTGATCTCTGGCATTATTGTCGACGGCACCCATGATTTGGCCCACAATGGCATGTTTTCCTGCGACTGGTCTGTGACTGCATCCTATCATTTCATATTTTCAGGCTGCTCCATCAAGCTAATAAAGCAGCTGTTTCTTATGCATGGCATGCTGTGTGGTGTGACTGACAGATAACTGCAGCAGTTTAAGTCTTGTGCTAGATTCTCCATTATGCTGCCAGCCTCTCTGTTAGCTTCTATCAAAATGTTTCCTGTTATGGACTGTCAGAAGCAGAAGTCAGTTGTTTTTGAGTCCGAGCTAATCTGAAATCTTTAAGGTACAGCCAGATTAGAAGGCAGGGGTAGATGAGGAGAAGCTGAAAAGAGGCACTTGAGGGCATCAAACATAAGCACAAAAATTACCTTTTTCATCGCCCTGCATATGAGGATGTAGATAGAGTAGCTTCTGTGGAAACTGTAATTCAGTACGAGCTGGAATAGTCCTTTCTATGAGGCTTGGAGACTCCTTAGAAGACAGACAAGGGCTGGTGACTGACACTCAGTAAACGCTCCGTGTACAGCGCTGTGGTATGTTGTACTGCACATATTAGGTCATTGATTCTCAAATAATTCTGAGAAACAGGAATTTCTACTCCCTGCTCCTTTTATTTTGTTAACATGTGAGAAACCAGCTTTGAGAAATTGTGGAACTTTCTTGCTTTCCACAACTAGAACAGTTCTGTGGTTCTTCCCGTGCCCTTTCCATGACCTCCTCGGTGCTCCCAACTGAACAGCTCCTCAGGGGAAGGCTCTGTCCCTGCAGAAAGCTCTGGAGATTCTCAGAGAGGACTTGGGAGGCCTCCAGTTTGCTTCCTGGGAGGTTTCAGTGGCTCACTGGCTAGAGACGGTTCATCCTAACAACACAAAAGCAGATTTCAGTATAGTTTGTTTCTATTAATAAGTTATACACACTGTTTATATCAGTGAATCATCTGGCAATTTAAAAAGCATGTTTATGGAATCATTATTATAGAGTTTTGTAGAACACAGACTGAGAACTACAAGCTTAACATATTTCAGTAAATAGGTTAACTGCTTCCATATGTATGTCTCCCTATCTTTTTTTACCTTGAACTCTTGACCTTCTTACATTTATTCATGGTCATTCATTAGCTCCAGGGAAGGGTTTTAAAGCATAGCTCTACAACAAGACTGAAGTTCTTGGCTTATGAGTTGCAAGAACCTGGAATCTGAGCATCAGAGAACTTAGTCTTGAGATCAGTAGGTGGAATTTATGCCCTAAGTGATAGATTTTGAAGAATATACTGTGAGTCAGAGGCTTTTTTTCTAATATCCAGGTAAAGATTCTGTGTGATGATGACAGAGAGGAGATGAATCATAAGATACACATGGAGCACTGCTGATGGGTCTCCTGGGAAGGATTCAACACTCTTTCTGGACTCATAAGCCTTAATAATTTTAAAATATAGTTTTATACAAAATTGTGTATATTTAAAGAGTACTGTATCATGATTTGATACATACACGTGTATAGTGAAATGGGGCTTCCCAGGTGGCACTAGTGGTAAAGAATCCACCTGCAGTTCAAGAGACACAAGAGAGGCAGGTTCGATTCCTAGGTTGGAAAGATCCTCTGGAGGAGGAAATGGCTCCCCACACCAATATTCTGGCTGCAAAAATCCAATGGATATAGGAGCCTGGTGGGCTACAGTCCTTGGGGTCGCAAAGAGTCAGACTCGACTATTGTAGTCAAGCTGATCAGTATGCTGCCCCTCAGACCCTTATTTGTTTGTGTGTGTGTGATGAGAACACCTGGAATCTACTCTTATCATAGTTTCAATATTCAATACAGTGTTGTTAACTATAGTCATCACACTGGATGTTAGTCTTTAGATTTGTTCATACTACATAATGGCAACTTTGTACCTTTTGACCACTATCTCCCTTATTTCTCCTCCCCCACCCTGATCCAGCCTTTACTAACTTATGGACTATTCTCTGTTCCATTGAATTCAACTCTTTTTTTAAGGTTCCACATATAATTATGATCCTATTTTCTCTATGTGACTGACTTGTCCTCCAGTTTTACTCTTGTTGATGCAAATGGAAAGATTTCCTTCCTTTTCATAGCTGAATAATATGTGTGCGTGTATATGTGGCTGTGTCTGTGTCTTTGTGTCTGTGTCTGTGTAAAACCTCACACTCTGAACTTGGATTAAAACGATCTTGCATTGCTGGTTTCCCCAGGTGCTTGGCAAAGCATTATAAAATCCTACTTGTTTTGTTGCTGTTCAGTTGCTCAGTCATGTCTGACTCTTTGTGACCCCATGGACTGTAGCACACCAGGCTTCCCTGTCCTTCACCATCTCCTGGAGCTTGCTCAAACTCATGTCCATTGAGTCAGTGATGACATCCAACCATCTCATCCTCTGTCGTCCCCTTCTCCTCCTCCCTTCATTTTTTCCCAGCATCAGATCTTTTCTAATGAGTTGGCTCTTTGCATCAGGTGGCCAAAGTATTGGAGCTTCAGCATCAAGATCAGCCCTTCCAATGAATATTCAGGACTGATTTCCTTCGGGATTGACTAGTTTGATCTCCTTTCAGTCCAGGGGACTCTCAAGAGTCCTCTCCAACATCACAGTTGGAAGATAATAAATAGGTAATACTAATAATTTTCAAATGACATATTTATCAATAAATAAACAGTAGCATTTTATTGTTATTATTAATAATAATATTAAATATTATAATATATTACAGTGATATCATGTAAATAATATAATATTAATATTATAATGATATAAGTGTTATTATTAATATTTACTATTTAATAATAAATAACCAATAAAAACATCTAAATGCAAAGAACAAAAACTCCTTTAGGTGAGAAACCACAGTTAATAGAAGCAGATCCACAAAGACTGTAGATACTGAAATTATCAGACATAAACTATGAAACTATGATTACCATGGTTCTGAGAAAATAAACACAAATATAAAGTCACGGCAGGTAACTGAAAATTATGAAGAATAACAGCACATTAAACTATAAATTTTAGAATTCACTTCAACAATTGAAATGAAGAACACAATGAACGAGTTTAATAGTAAATTAGATAAAGCCAATAGAAGTTTAGTGAACTGAATGATACGATGGAAGAAATTAATCACAATTATGTAGAGAAAGCTGATTTATGGAAAATATTGAAAGAAGAGTAACAGAAATAGAGAATTTAGTAAGAAGTGCTGCCCTAAGTGGAATCCAAGGAGAGGAAAGAAAGAGGATGTGGATGGAAAGATGGAAAGAAAGAAAGATGGAATATCTGAAAAGATAATGTCTGATGATTTTCTGTAGCCTATGAAATATACAGATTCAAATACCACAATCTTAAGGATGACAACTAAAAAGAAATTCATATATCATAATGAAGTATATGCAAATATATATATATGAAATAGGCCAAGTTTCCTAATATATGTATATAAACACACACAAATATGAAACTCTCTGCATATCTCGTAATTTTATAAGGTCATTTTATGTCATGATTTTATGTTACACCAAAATTCATGTTTGTATTACCACCACAAAACAAATACTTTAATAATCATCATTAATTTTAAACAGAATTTACTATAGCATTTGTGATAAGTCAGATCATTCTCCTGCAACATAATACTCTAATTTCTTGAACTGGATGAACAAATCATCTTTATTGGAGTTAACTTTTCTTCTCTTTAAAGTATCTCGAAATAGTCCTGTAAACTTGTACCATTTAACAGTTTGCAAAGTGCTACTGCTGCTGCTAATAGAGCCAACTTGTTCACAGCCATTGCTTCACTCTTTGTGCACAAAAAAGCCTGGAAATGAGTAAAACTTGTTTAGAAGAACAGGCATTTGCTCTAAATGAAAAGATAAGCTTCACAGAGTCTTGTGTAAATGCACTTTCTTCAGCAGCATATGTTGAGTCATTATTTTCCCACTCAGTTATTTTTGAAACAGAAGCTGAGAATCCTTTCGCAGATTTGTGTCTTTGAATGTATTCAGTGATATCCCTATGACCTTCATAGTTGTTGGTAAATGTTGACAAGTTTTGCAAGCTACATGGGTATCACTAACTTTCTCAGAGATAAATATGTAGCACTCATTTTTTCATTAAACACACAGTCACACACATGTGAACTCATTACTGTTAACAGGGTTTATTGTAAGTTGAAAAGTGATGAAAAATAATAGCACAAACAGCTGTACATTTATAATTCACAGGGAGATAATGACAAAGACCACTGTAGCAAGTGTGTTTATACTGCTGTCCTTATGCCACACTGCAGGATTGCTCATCATCTATTTTCAGGTATTCTTCATGCACATGCAGCCTAGAGTTTCCCATTTTCCACTGACTCTGCTTATGGGCAGCCTGTGGCATTATGCATATCATAGGCACAGGGTTAGCCTAATTAGCTGATGGACCAGGTTGTTGTCAAGGCCGGTGGCATTCCTGTTTGAACGCAATTGTATTACCAGTAAGGCCCTGTGTGCTTTCCTTGAAAGGAAAATGTTAATTCTGTTGTGTATGAGAAAGACTTGGAAAAAGAGAAATTTATCATTGTCCCTCAGCTTTAGCAATGTGTTAGAGTTTATGGTGTGTGTCTCACACACACAAGTGAGACCATGGAAGAAACTGGAAGTACACAGTAGAGCTCTACCGAGCCCATTAAATACCATGCGCTACAGGTGTTTATGAGATACTTTTAATTAAATTAAGTACAGAAATTCAATTCTGTTTTTTGTCTAGCTTTTTATTTTTCCAAGACTGATCATGAAAAATGATGAAATATGAATAATAATGATCAGGAATTAAAAAACAGGACATTATCCCATATCCTGCAGTATGCAATACAGTATAGTAGAAAACCAAATAAGACATGCATTTAAAGTAAAAAACCAAGTGTAAAATAATCTTGGATGGTACAATAACATTGTGAATAGAAAATTTAAGAAAATTTACCAATAAATGATTAGAATTAATAAGCTTAGCAAAGTAACTCTTGAAAACTAATATGTAAAAGTAATTGTATATACTAGCAACAAGCAGAAATTGAAGTTTAAATAAGACACTGTAGGATTAAGATATCAAACACCTAGAAATAAATTTACAGTGAAAACTACAAAACTTTATTAAAGTAAAGTAAAAAGACTAACATAGAGAAATAGAAATTGATTATAGATCAGAAGATTCAAATTTGCCAAAATGTCTTTTCCCTAAACTAATCTATGGATTTAATTCGAATCCAGTAAAAACAAATTGTGTGTGTGTGTGAGTGTGTATGTGTGTGTGTGTAATGTGAAAATCTGATTCTAAAATTTATATGTTACTACCAAGATTAAAGAAAATAGCCAAGTTAATATGTCTACATAAATTTATACTCTGTGGTATTAACACAAGGACAGACAGACAGGAGAACTAGAAGAACAGCAGGTCTAAGAATGGAACTAAAGCGAACTCAGTTGCTCAGTCTTGTCCGACTCTTTGTGACCCCATGAACTGTAGCCCTCCAGGCTCCCCTGTCCATGGAATTTTCCAGGCAAGCATACTGGAGTGGGTTTCCATTTCCTACTCCAATTGTGTACATATATTTCCATTCTTAGACACTCTATTCTTATATGTATTCTATATATATGTTTACACACACACATGCACACATTTGATTTATGGCCAAGTGACACTGGGGAGCAGAGGAGGAAAAATTAGCCTGGTGCTGGGACAACTAATGATGCGGGACAGTTGGACAACCTTTATTGTAGAAAAAAGAAATGCAACCCCCATCACACCTAACACAAAAATCAATCCCTGGTGGATTACAGACTTACATATCCAAAAAATTAAACTGGTACTAAATAATATCTTTGTGATTCTAGATGAGAAGTGATTTTGTAAACAGGGTGCAAAAGGCATTAACTAAAAGATTGATCAAGTTGATTTCATTAAAATTAAATTCCGTTCATTGACATACACTATTATGATAGTAAAAGTAACCACTTTTTAATATGGGATGGGAGAACATATTTGCAACAGTCTTAACCAAAATATACAGAATCCATAGAGAGTTGTTACAAATCACTTAAGAAAAAAGGCAATACTGCCAATTCAACAGAAAAATGGGTAAGAGATTTCACAGATGAGGAAATGTGAGTGACCAATGTACATTTAAAATGGTGTCCAACCTCTCTAAGAATCAGAAAAAGCCCTTTAAAACCTCTGTGAGAAACCATTGCTTAGCACTAGATTGGGAAATATTTAAAATTAGGATAATTCCAAGGCAAGAACATGAAGTAATAAAAATTTTCAAAAACTGGTAAACATTGGTCCAAACATTTTAGAAAATGCTTTGGCATTATTCAGTGATGTGTAGATGTGCATATCCAGAAATCCCTCTCTCAGACAGATATGTTCTGTTATTGAAATGCATACTTACAAGCACTATGGTATGCTTGACAGGAATGTGCAATGTTGCTTGTAATATCCTCAAACAGGATCCTGCCCAAACACACGTCTACATCTTCTAAAAAGGAACAGGCAAACTGTTTGTTCATGTTTTGGAATGACATTCAGTAGTGAAAATTTTAAAACTACAGCTGTCTGCAACATCACATTGACAAAAGACACATGATCAAAAGAGACAAAAGTGACCCACATAGATTAAGGATTTCTGCTTCTGTGGTAAAGCAATAAAACAAAGCAGGGACAAATGATCAAAATACTCAGGATAGTGGTTACCCTAGGGAAGGCAAGAGTTTGAGATGAGGGAGAAATATGGTAGGGAATTACTCTCCTTGGTCCTCCACAAAGGTCCTTCTGCCCAGTGTGGTGTTGCTTGAGCCAAAAGAATGAGACCAAGCAAAGGAAAGCTTTGTTGTCTGATGAACGAGTGGAGAGGGGTGAGCTGCTCTTTCCAGCTGATGGTGGACGAGGCTGCTTTATAAGGTTCTCATCAGTGGGGAGGGGAGAGGGTGGAGTTCCCAAAGGACACACAGAGGGCTGCTTGGGGTCCCAGATAACAGTGCTGGGCCGCAGAGACGCTGCAAACAACCGGCTGCTGGCCCCACCTTGAATAGTGCTGTCACACCGGGGCTTTTGCAAGTGTCCTCCAAGCTGGGTGTCTGCACTACCGACTCTGCTCTGAAGTGCTGGGTGCAAGGCCCCTGCGTGTGGCCCCCAATGGGCACCTAAAACTAGACAAAGCACAGTGGAAAAGAAAAGAAAAAAAATAGGTTTTATTTTATTCAGTTCAGTTCAGTCGCTCAGTCGTGTCCGACTCTTTGTGACCCCATGAACCACAGCACACCAGGCCTCCCTGTCCATCACCAACTCCCGGAGTCTACCCAAGCCCACGTCCATCGAGTCGGTGATGCCATCCAGCCATCTCACCCTCTGTCGTCCCCTTCTCCTCTGGTCCCCAATCCTT
Organism: Antilocapra americana; assembly: GCA_007570785.1. Lineage (NCBI taxonomy): Eukaryota > Metazoa > Chordata > Mammalia > Artiodactyla > Antilocapridae > Antilocapra > Antilocapra americana. The sequence goes on from ML662497.1 coordinate 2,358,359, forward strand.
CCCAGCATCAGGGTCTTTTCAAATGAGTCAACTCTTCACATGAGATGGCCAAAGTATTGGAGTTTCAGCCTCCACATCAGTCCTTCCAATGAACACCCAGGCCTGACCTCTTTTAGGATGGACTGGTTGGATCTCCTTGCAGTCCAAGGGACTCTCAGGAGTCTTCTCCAACACCACAGTTCAAAAGCATCAATTCTTCGGCGCTCAGCTTTTTTTGTAGTCCAACTCTCACATCCATACATGTCTATTGGAAAAAGCATAGCCTTGACTAGAGGAACCTTTGTTGACAAAGTAATGTCTCTGCTTTTTAGTATGCTATCTAGGTTGGGCATAACTTTCCTTCCAAGGAGTGAGCATCTTTTAATTTCATGGCTATTGATGGGCATTGTTGGTGACAGCAGCATTCTCTGATACTGATGATGTTCAGTCATTTGATCTTGATGCATGTTACACAGGGATCTATTCTATCATAATTTGTTAAACTGTACAGTTCATTATAATTTAGTAAGCTGTACAATGTTTTATATACTCTTCTGTGTGTGCTGTGCTCAGTCACTCAGTCATGTCCAACTCTTTGCAACCTCATGGAGTGTAGCCTGCCAGGCTTCTCTGTCCATAGGATTTCCCAGGCAAGAATACTGGAGTGGGTTGCCATTTCCTCCTCCAGGGGATCTTTCTATCCAGGGATCGAACCTGCGTCTCCTGGATTGGCAGGTGGATTCTTTACCACTGCACCACCTGGGAAGCCCATACACTCTTCTGCATATCTCATTATTTTATAATATGTAAGCATATGAAATGCATAGAGGGAGTACCAAGACAGGAGGAGTCATTTCTTTGGCAGGGAGGAAGTGGAAAGGCTTCTTAGGAGGTTTCCCATCAGCTGTGACTGAGAAATGACTCAAGGAGCAGGAGGGTACCCTCTGCACTCAATCCCAGTCACAAACACTTACTCGTTGGTTAGAGTGTCCAGAATAGGAAGACTGATGGTGTTCCTAGGTGAAAGTGACCTGAGTTGAGATCTGAAGAAGGTGTAGGGCTGGGTCATAAAGGTACAGTTGTTAAACAGTGTCCTAAGCAGGCAATCCAGGTAAGTCGAAGCATTATATATCATTCTAAGGAGCATTAGGCTTATCCTGAAGGTATTGAGATGCCTTGACCAATTTTAAGTAGAGAATTAAGAAAATATCTGTATTTTAGACTGATCTCTCTGGAGCTCATCTGGAAAACAGATAGCAAGGTGAAAACCTAGTATTTGCGGATAAGGCCTCCTCACTGGAGAGAGTTACAGCACTGAATCGAAGAAAACATATAATTTAGAACTAAGGACTCAGTTTGGTTTCAAATCTCTCTCTAGTTCAGATTTTTTCCTGGCAAGTTTCCAGATTACTGCCAACTCACTTTACCTGAACTGTTGTATATGTGTATTTGTGTGTGTTCTCAGTTATGTCTAACTCTTTGTGACCCCATGAATTGTGGTTCACAAGCTCCTCTGTCCATGGAGTTTTCCAGGCAGGAATATTGGAGTGGGGTGCCATTTCCTTACAGACCTATATAATTGTAGTAGGTAATTTAGTAGAGTTTGTGTGAATAAAACAATATTTATTCCTTCTTTAAATAAGGAATAAGATTTCAAGGAAAATAACTTATAATGCTTTATCAATGATGTGAGATATAATAAGAAAAATACAATGTCAAGAAAGGCCTGACCTAAATTACTATCGATGAGCAAAGGTGAGGTCTTATGACAGCCTTAACATTGTTCTGACAGCTACCAATATTTGGAAGCTAGTGATTTGTTCAGTATTTGTCCAAGAGATGGGTTAATGGCAATTTTGTAAATGATAGCAGGCATCTCAATCAGTCTTCCAGCAGGACAAAACTGTGATTTAATAATGTCACTGGTTCAGTTAGGATTGATGTAGGGAGAGTGAGAAATTGAGTCTTCAAAACATTCTATCCATTAAAAAAGACGAGTTCAAAAAAAGATTCAAAGAGAATTCATGTGTATCTTCAGTTTTAGCTATACTGGTATATTGAAAAAGTAGAAAAGAGAATGTGGAACAGACCTCCAATGACAAGTTCTGATCTTTACCCTACTTGAGAACCATTTACACAAAATTTCATGGTGACAGTGCATGTTTTGGGGCTTCCCAGGGGCTTAGTGGTAGAGTCTGCCTGCCAACGCAGGAGATGCAAGAGACAAGGGTTTGATCCCTGGGTGGGGAAAATCCCCTGGAGGAGGAAATGGCAACCCATTCCAGCATTCTTGCCTAGGAAATTCCATGGACAGAGGAGCCTGGCAGACACAGCCATGAGGTCATGAAGAAATGGATGGTACTGAATATGCACACATGTGGCATGTTTTAAGTGGGTGTTCTAATATGATATTTTCTCATAATACAACATAAAAAAACACCAGCATTGTTTGTGAAGGCCTAGAGAGCAAGAATCCACGTACAAGCCTTCTGTTGTCTAACTCATCTATTTAAATTTGGAAAGATGGCCCCGCGAAATCAAGTCCATGCATCTGAGAGTCCTTGCGTACCGTCCTTACCCACGCAGCTTTCAGACATGGTCTGCGGCAAGGCGTACCTCGGAAAGCCAGCCCCTGAATTCCAGGCCACCGCAGTGGTGGATGGCGCCTTCAAGGAGGTGAAGCTTTCCGACTACAAAGGGAAGTACGTGGTGCTCTTTTTCTACCCGCTGGACTTTACCTTTGTGTGCCCCATAGAGATCGTAGCTTTCAGCGACCGCGCTGCGGAGTTCCACAAGCTGAACTGCGAGGTGCTGGGCATCTCCGTCGACTCTCAGTTCACCCACCTGGCTTGGATCAATACTCCCCGGAAGGAGGGAGGCTTGGGCCCACTGAACATCCCCCTGCTGGCTGATGTAACCAGAAAGATGTCCACTGATTATGGCGTGCTGAAGGAAGATGAGGGGATCGCCTGCAGGGGCCTCTTTGTCATCGACGGAAAGGGTGTCCTTCGCCAGATCACAGTCAATGATTTGCCTGTGGGACACTCTGTGGATGAGGCTCTGAGGCTGGTCCAGGCTTTCCAGTACATAGATGAGCACGGGGAAGTCTGCCCCACCGGCTGGACACCAGGCAGTGACACAATCAAGCCCAGTGTGGATGACAGCAAGGAATATTTCTCCAAACACAACCAGGCTGGCAGATGGTGGCAAGCCTGGGCTCTTGGCCTGCCTCTATGCCCCTACCTGTGTGTCCTGTACTGACCTAGGAAATGCCAGACCGGCTCCTTCAGATTCTACAGTCCACGACCAAAGAGGGTTAGGCCAAGTCTTTCTCAAGCTCCCAGCTGTGAGCTAGTGAATGGCGACCCCCTCCTTGGAGCCCACATAACTGGGAACAGGCCTGTTGGTGACTAATAAAGTATTAGGGACAGAAAAAAAAAATTGGAAAGAATCAAATGTGCTATTCTTATTTTGAACAAACACAATGTTGCTGTCAGATAAAATTACAAGCTATACAAAGTCACATTGTAATTAAGCTGTTCTAATTGAATACTTTGTCTCTTTTAATAGTTATCCATGCCTTCTGTTTATTAGTAAACATTAGCTAATAAAATGCTCTATTGTTTAGGAAAGTTTGAGCAAAAGGGAAATTGTTTGGGGAAATGAGTAAGCAATGAATAGAATCTGAAATAAAATGTTGTCTCATAGCAGCCAAGCAATTATGTTCCTTCACAGAGTAAGTGCTTAGTATCAATTTTGTTCATGTAGAAGGCATCTCTAGTGATTCAGAGATAGGCAATTCTTGGTTCTTTACAGTTTCCTATAAGATCTGCATTGAAAAGATTAATGAACAAACAGTTATACATTTAAGGAATAAAATGATTTTGTTTCCACTACTGGTTATGAGATGATGAGTGAATGGGTTGCTACTGGGGCTACTCTGGTTTCTGGCCTTAGGAAGACTACCCTGAGGTCAGTTTCACCACATTCTGTTTCACTGGCCTTTCTGGAAGAGTGATAGCCCAGTTCTTGATTATAATGATTTGCTCCCTAAGTTTGCATATCTGAAAAAATACTTCGTTCCTGGTCTCTGCTTCATTCCAAGGGGTCAGATGACCTCACATGAAAGTCTAGATATGAGTTTTGAAAAGTAAGGAAGTATTAGTATTATAGTATTAGTATTATAAATAGGAGTGGCTGTATATTAGTTATGTATTGCTATGTAACAAGTTACCCCAAAAGTTGGTGGCTTACAACAGCAAGCATTTATTATCTCCCCATTTCTGTGGGCTAGAAATCTGGTGTGACTGAGCTGAATGCCTTTGGCTCTGGGTCTCTCAAAGGCTGAAATCAAGGAGGACAGTGCTGCAGTTATCTCAAGGCTAAACCAGGAGTGGATCTTCCAAGCTCACTCAAGTGGGTGTTGGATGGAAGATCTGAGTTCCTTGCCAAATGAGCCTGTCTGTAGGACAGCTCACACTGTGGCCGCTGGTTTTCTTCAGAATGAATGTGCAGGATTGGGAGGGAGGGAATGAGGGAGGGCAACATAACATGGAAGGCACAATCTCTTCGTAACCCCATCCAAGAAGTGACCTCCCATTACTGGTGCTGGATCCTACTTGTTAGAAACCAGTCCCAGGTCCAGCCCACACTCACGGGAGGGGACTTCACAGGGCATGGATACTAGGAGGTGGGGAGCACTGGGGCCATCTCAGAGGCTGCCAACTGCAAACTGGGAAGATTCGGCAAGTGTGAGTTCTTCTCTGAGACCTCTCTTAGTCAAATACCTGCAACCAAGAACCTTAATATTCTTTCTTATTTGGGATCCCTGTCCTGAATCTCGCAATTTCTTCACTTTCATGGACTTTTTTGGGAAAACTTTGCCTAAGTAGTTGCTCTGTAAAGTTATTAGCAGTGGCCTGTGTATGTATTTTCATCCTAAAGGAAATCAGTCCTGAATATTCATCGGAAGGACTGATGCTGAAACTGGAACTCCAATACTTTGGCCACCTGATACAAAGACTCTTGAGAGTCCCTTGGACTGCAAGGAGATCCAACCAGTCCATCCTAAAGGAGATCAGGCCTGAGTGTTCATTGGAGGGACCGATATTGAAGCTGAAACTCCTATATTTTGGCCACCTCATGCGAAGAGCTGACTCATTGGAAACGACCCTGATGCTGGGAAGGATTAGGGGCAGGAGAAGGGGACAACAGAGGATTAGATGGTTGGAGGGCATCACTGACTCCATGGACATGAGTTTGGGTAGACTCTGGGAGTTGGTGATGAACAGGGAGGCTGGGCATGCTGCAGTTCATGGGGTCTCAAAGAGTTGGACACGACTAAGTGACTGAACTGAACTGAATTGATACAAAGAACTGACTCATTGGAAAAGACCCTGATGCCGGGAAAGATTGAAGGCAGGAGGAGCAGGGGACGATAGAGGATGAGATGGTTGGATGGCATCACTGACTCAATGGACATGAGTTTGAGTAAACTCCAGGAGTTGGTGATGGACAAGGAGGCCTGGCATGCTGCAGTTCATGGGGTCTCAAAGAGTCAGACATGACTGAGCGACTGAACTGAACTGAAGAGTTAGACCGGTGGTATGATCTCAGATATGGGTATACTAGTTATAGCCTGTGTTCTTTTGACTTAGCAATTGTGAGGATTAGAAAAACTTTAGAATTTTTATATATTTATCATCAATTTTAAATGTAGAGATGCGGAATCTGGTTAAAACTACAGGCCAAAGACTTTTGAAGACTTCTGGCTCACTTGACTTCTAGGCAAAACTCATTGTCCTCCAGCCACACCTTCCCATTGTTCTTGAAACCTGCTTCTGGCACAGGAAGAGGAAAAATGTCCTGTACTTGCTGTCACTCAGGCTGTTATATTTTTCTGATAAATGTCAGGCTGCATTCACTTGTGAACATTTCCCTCATTAGGTTTGGATAATTAATTGCTGAGTCTTGCTGCTTTCTTTTGAGAAAGGGGCCGTATATAAAACACATTTTGTAAATAAAAATATGTCTGCTGCATATGCTCAAAGAATAAATGCTCAATTTCAGAACTGCAGTTGGGAATGTGTTTACGTTTGTCTACTCTCTTATGAACACAGCAAGGTCAACAGTTTAATTAGTTCAGCATTTATCAAGCACCAAGTGCTGCCAAATATTGTGCCAGGGCCTGCGGGTATGAGGATGAGTTATATACATTTTTGCCCTTGCAGAGTTCTTGGTCTGTTGGGAAGAACAATCAGGTAAACCAGTAATAACAATGTAATGGCTTAGACAATAAAGAGTCTGCCTATAATGCAGGAGATCCAGATTCAACCCCTGGGTCTGGAAGATCTCCTGGAGTAGGGCATGACAACCTTCTCCAGCATTTTTGCTTGGAAAATTCCATGGTTAGAGAAGCCTGGTGGGCTACAGTCCTTGGGAGTCACAAAGAGTCAGATACAACTGAGAAATTAACACTTCTTTTTTCAATGTGGTAAAATACAGCTGCCTATGAAGTGCAAAGAGGGCACTGAGAAGGGAGTGTCTAACTCTGCCTGGGAATTTGTATTCTATAGCATCCCTTAGAACATTAACATCAGAAGATGTGATGTGTTCAGGAGGAGAAGCAAGTATACTTGTAGGCTGTAGGCTGTGCAATATTTTTTCAGCTGGGAAAAAGAGGAAACAGAGAATTACGTCTTTGCTGAATTCTAAAGTTTTATTTTTTTTAACAATTGCTAAATTATTATCTTTAGAAAGTGGAAAATAGCTTAATTTTACTAAGGTAATTCTCTGAAACTAGCTTTTAAATGTCAAATTGACTCTGCTAATTAACTATTTTGCCAGGAAGTCCTTTCACCAGGAGATGCTTCATTTTCATCTCTGGAAGTGGTCCTAAAAGAATAGAGGGTATGTGTTAGGAATACTTGGTGCTTAGCAGCATATACAGTGGTCTCTAGTAGAGAATCCTTCCTCGTGTCTTCCAGCTTCTGGTGGTCCCGGTTGTTTCTTGGTTTGTAGTCGCATCACTCTAATGTCTGCCTCCATCTTTTCATGGCCTTTACCTTGTGTCTCTCTGATGCTCTCCTCTTGTTAAAATGACACTAGTCACTGAATGCAGTGTCCACTCTAAATCCAGAATGACTTCATCTTAAAGTCAATTAACTAATTTTATATCTGCAAAGGCCTTATTACAAACTAAGTTCACATTCTAGGTTCCAGGAAGACATGAATTGAGGGGAACACCATCCAACTCACTATAGTTAGATTTACAGAAACAGTAAAAGATGATTTCAGGTCAAGGATAAAAGCTTTATACTTCCCATTTGAAAATGAGACATGTTTTGTATTATTTTTATACCTAGTGGTAGAAAGAAAAAGAAGTGGGGAAAAGGTAGACTTTAAGAGTAGTTAGGTGAGCTATGATAGAGATAAGGATGTTTATTTAACATGTAGAAAAATATGAAGAGCTTAGGACCAGAATATAAAGCAGGAAGTGTATGAATGATAGCCTAACTTTCCCAAAGCTGTTCATTGAAAAACAGTTATAAATATTTAGATTGGAGGTCAGCAACTTGATTCAAAATAGGTAAGTTAGTATCTTGAGGGTAGGATGGTAAGTGGAGAAGGCAATGGCACCCCATTCCAATACTCTTGCCTGGAAAATCCCATGGAAGGAGGAGCTTGGTAGGCTGCAATGAATGGGTCGCTAAGGGTTGGACACAACTGAGCGACTTCACTTTCACTTTTTACTTTCATGCATTGGAGAAGGAAATGGCAACCCACTTCAGTGTTCTTGCCTGGAGAATCCCAGGGACAGGGAGCCTGGTGGGCTGCTGTTTATGGGGTTGCACAGAGTTGGACATGACTGCATGACTTCGCAGCAGCAGCAGCAGGATGCTAAGAGCCCCGAAAAGTATGAAACCACTGAAACTCTAAGTATTGACTTGGAAGTTCAAAAGCCTGTCCATTTTTTCTAAGGTACAAGTCTGAAGGCCATCAGCTGAGTCTCATTTATCCCAATGTTTAATTAAATGAATCAAATCAATAATTATTTATTGAAAATATACTTGCAAGGGAAGATGCTATATTGTACATAAAAATACAACAGTCAGCCATTTCTTTGAGTAGGTTAGTTGGGAAGACAATCTAAATACATGTGAAAAGATAAATAACAGTATAAATAGTAAATGACTATGTAAGGGCCTTATAGTAAGAGAAGAGAGACAGCTGCCATAGGTATTTTGAGTAAAAAGGTGCTTAATGCAGGGACTGGGAGGTTTACAGAAATGTTGAAAGGGATAGAGTCCTGGCTTTTAGGAGACCTGGAAGTTCAGGCAGCACAGGGAAGCTGCTGTTGATGAGCTTAGCTGTGACATTGGAGAGGCTGATTCTCAGGAAATCGTGTCAATTCTATGGCGAGTTTGTTTTGCTGCAGGAAATAATCAGGTGAACTCAATCAAAATACAGTGAGAAAAGTGATGTGGTAGAGTAATGTATGTCTATGAGTGTGCTCAGTTGCTCAGTTGTGACTAACTCTTTCCGACCCCATGGACTGTAGCCCGCCAGGCTTCTCCATCTGTGGGATTTCCCAGGCAAGAGTACTGGAGTGGGTTGTCATTTTCTATTCCAGAGGATATTCCAGACCCGAGGATTGAACCTCAGTATCTTGCAGGCAGATTCTACTTTGGCAGGCAGATTCTTGATCTTAGCCAAAAAGCCAAGAAGTGATGGCATATGGATTCTTTACCACTGTACCACCTGGGAAGCCCTGTAGAGGCATGTACAGAGCATGGGCACAGAGAAATGGATGTCCCTGGTCAAACCTCACATTTGCCATCTGAGAGCACCCACTCACCTATTTTCAGATGTTGCAGGGGAGTATTGACCTGTTCACTTCTACCTGCTTATGTGGCCCCTTATTGGTAGAAATCAGTGAGCCTGCTAAAAAGAACCTGGAAATGTAATTCCCTGCATTTATCCCCTTCAGTTCATGATAGGGCTTAGAGGGCAGTGGGGTTTCTGAGAATCAACCAGACACTCTTCTGCAGTGGCCAAAAAGAAGCAACTGAGAGAGGGATATAATGTTGGTCTTGAAGAGAAGTGAGATTTGGATAAGAAGGAAGAATGAAGGTGAATATTCCAGGTAGAGCTATGGCTGAGGATATTTCTAAGAATATGTTCAGGGTGCATGGATTGTGGCAAATTGAAGTCATGTGGAAAGTCAGTGACAGATACACTTATAAAGTTAGGTTGGGTCAGATTATGGAAAGTTCAATGCTGGGTTGAAGGAAAGGGAACTGATTTCAGGCTAGGCGGTCCTAACTTGTGGGCCTCAGGCCCCTGGAGTTATCAGTACAAGATCCATATGCATACTAGGCGTAGCCGTTATATGGAACAGATATGTCTGTCCCACATATATGAGCTACTGTTCGTATTGACTATTGATCATGTGACTTAGTAAAATACGGGTTAATTATATATATCTAAATTTATTACAGCATTTGATCATCTATTTTTAATTAAAGTGTCCTAATAATAAGACCACTATCACATATTGATCATATATTGTTGATATTGTACAGAGGTTTTCACACTTAAGTTTAGGATCACTACTTTAAGGCAGTATGAGTTCTTTGAAGGCTTTTGAGCAGCATAAAGACAAAGTGAAATGATGGGTTAGGGAAATCGATCTGATAGGGCTCTATAGATTTGAAAGTGGAGATTAAAGGCACTAAACCAATAAGAAACCTCTTGTGGAAATTAAGTTTGAGAAAACCGGTGAGCTGTGAATAAGCAATTCCTAAAGCATGATGTGATGTATGACAGTGGGTACAAATACAGAGTTGTGCACCAACTATGAATTTATTGCCTCTCAGCTCCAAATTCACACTCCAATGCAGCTCTCTGAGGGTGGAGCTGGGCTTTGTTTGCCAGCAGAAGAGTTGTTGAGATTTGTCAGTGGAGGGTGCTGTAAGAACAGTGCAGGGAGGGCGCTCTTGTACTGGACCCAGTGCACACCTCTCTCCAGGCTCATGTAGCACACGTGGCTTCTCCAGGGTCTGACTTTGGATAGACTTCTCCAGCATCCAATTCCGCTAGCATCAGCGCAGCTTTTCCTGGCACCCCTTCAGGTGGCTTTGTGACAGAGCCACTAATGAAGGACAACCTTGTGGATAGCTTCCTTCAAGATCCCAGAGGGCAAATTTCTAGCAGGTTCTGTTGGTGCAGGACCTCAGCAACTTCTCTACCAACCAATGAGCCACAATTGCTCCCTCTCCAGTGAAAGAGTGGATCAGCTCTGCTGGGGGAGACTCTTCTGTGAGGCAGCAGCTCAGCCCTAAGGGGAGGGGTTGCTCCTTTATCTGTAATTTCTATATTCTTTGGTATATTCCTTGCTTCTCACTAGCCAATCCCTCATTAAATTTAATAAATATTCATATTAAACATTCCCCATACATTCCTGTATAATCTTTGTTTTCTGATAGAACACTACTGATATAAACAGTATCTAATTTTGATGGATATTCATAACTAAGCAACATTTTCCACATTTCCCTTTATTTGAAGTTTATATGCTGCAGTCCAATAGAGTCATATTATTACCCATGCTTCTTTTTTTTTTTTTTAGCTGCTGGGGAGCAGTAAAAGCAACATCATATAAGCATTTTGAAGGCTGCAAACATAATGAGTTTCTTGAAGACATTTTTCATAAGTAGAAAGTAATAAATTAATATTGGTTTTGAAATCTCCCCTGTGGTTGATAACATTGTGATAGAAATTTTATTTATTAATTCTTCTAGTCGTTCATTCATGTCTTCTCTGTTATAAAGTGACACCTTTTACATTAATGCTAAAATCCATCTTTGATTATGACATTTGGGATTTCATCATTAAAACATATGTTTGTAGTCCCCGACATTAGGAATTTTAGCAGCAAAACATTAGGTACTGTATTTTCATGTTATTTTGACCTCAAGGTATTAGAAGTCCAAGAGGCTTTTGAGTTTAACTCTTCTGGTTCACAAATATATACTTAAATACATGTTTTTGCTTGAAACTTATTGTGTAGCTGAGGTTTGGATAGATTGACAAATACCACACATGAGTATGTAATAAAATATCTGTAAATTAAAAGTGTGTGTGTGTTGGGTGAAAATGCGTTGTTTTTTTTTCTTTTCTCTTGTTTACTTTAATGACTGAAAGCAGTCCAGAATATAAATTTAGCAACATTATGCTTTTATTAAGAAATAAAATGATACTAACGTTCTGTGGGAATGGAGGTATTTATATATTATCAAATTTGTAGTTAAGTGGGCTTCCAGCTGGCCCAAGTGGTAAAGAATTGGCCTGTAAATACAGGAGGCACAGGCAGGAGACATGGGTTCAACTCCTGGGTTGGAAATATCCCCTGGAGAAGGAAATGACAACGCTCCAGTATCCTTGCCTAGGAAATTCCATGGTCAGAGGAGCCTGGCAGGCTACAGTCCATGGGGTAGCAAGGAGTCAGGGGTGACTGAGTACACACACACTTAGTTAAGTGGTGTTTATTTTTTTCTAAGACACCATTCTATATTTGGCCTGTTGAAACTGAAAAGTGTATTTTTCATTGTCTTTTAAAGGGCTGTATGCCAAGTTCAGAACTCTAGAAAGTCTAAAATATGCTTAACTGGCATTTTCAAGGTTGATAGTTAATAGAACTCAAGGACACTTCACCTTGCTTTGTTAGATCTGTTGCAGAGAAGGTTAGTGATGTTACCCATCATGTTTGCTAGATGGCGCTAGAGTTCATATCTCGTATCTAGATTTCCCATACCTCTGTCTAAATATATTGCTATTTGGAGAGCAGTCCCTTATTTTTAGAGTTATTATTGTCGAATTTTAAGATCATATTACCTTAAAGTGTTAAAGTGTTATTTATTAAGTGTCCACAGAGTGTTACTTTGTTTAACGTCATTTGAGATGTCATTTTCCTCTAGTTCGTACTTGAAAAGATCTGACAACACAATATAAAAATATTTTCTTTGAATACTTATTTTTAGAGCATAGAACACTGAACATGTCCAGAAGGAGCTTTTCCAGAAAGAAAATTCGTAGTGAAAATTGAGGTTTCGATACGTATCTACACTTGAAAATTGAACATCCAAATTGAGTAATTTCATGCTTATTTTAAACTTTAAAAACATTTTTGCTGCAATTATTTCAATGTTTTAGTTGAAGGGCCTCTATGAAGGATTCCTTCATAGCTCAGTCGATATTGAATCTGCTTGCAATTCAGGAAGTTGGAGTTTGATTCCTAGGTGGGAAAGATCCCCTGGAGAAGGAAATGGCAACCCACTCCAATATCTCTACCTGGAGAATTCCATGGACACAGAAGCCTGGAGGGCTACAGTCCATGGGGTCGCACAAGTTAGCAACTAAACCACCACCATGACCTGTATGTGCACAGAAACAGTCTCCACTGACTAAGAGAGGAATTTGAAATGAAGAAAAAATTACCTATAAGATACAGTTTTTACTTAACAGTCATAAATAAGAGAATGTCACATTTTCAAAGAAGTAATAGCTTGTATTTGTTATTTTCTTTATTTGTTTTAGTTTTAGGTCATATTGCAAATAATGCTTATGTGTGCATATAAAAAAAGTCCTCCTTCCTGTGTGTTCTGCTCTCCCTCATTTAGTTTGACATTGTAAAGATTTTTTACAGTTTGATGTCTATTCCTCAATAAATTTCCCAAACATCAAATATAAATATATTTTCATATTTGTAGATTTTCTCCATATATCTTTATATGTTATCTTCTGATTTGTCTATAACATAGTTGAAATCTTTGTATACCCAAAGATTTAATTACATGAAAAAAACCAGTCTAGAATCCAAGAAAATAATTAAAATAACATGAATCACATTCCAGTCTTGCATAAAACTATCCAAAGGGGAGAGTATTCCTCATGAATCACAGAATTTCTTTCAAAAATGCCTTCCCCTGCTTATGGTCAATATTGCTCATACCCATACAAATACTTTGAAGATTCACTCCTTTCTCAGTCCAAGCTTTCTAAATTCTCTACCCAATTCAGTCCAGAACAACCTTCTTGTCTTCTCTTTTTATCTCTCTCTGGTGTAGTTCTTTATCAGTCAATCATTTTTCTCTTTCTTTAATGTATCGTCACTACTGTTGTTTCAGCCCAAAATCGTGTTTGACTTTTTGGAACCCTGTGGACTGGAGCCCATCAGGCTTCTCTGTCCATGAGATTTCCCAGGCAAGAATACTGGAGTGGGTTGCATTTCCTTCTCCAGGGGATGTTCCTGACCCAGGGATCAAACCCACATCTCCTGCATTGGCAGGTGTGTTCTTTACCACTGAGTAACCTGGGAAGCCCAGCCTTTAAAAACCTTGATTCTGCAAAACAAAGTAGGGCTGTGAAGCTGACTGAGCAAAAATAAGTCAGCTTTATTCTTTGTGATGGAGATGAAGAGGGAAGAAAATAGTAAACGTTATAGCATCTTTGCTTTTTATCCCTCTCAACACACACACACACACACACACACACACACACACACACACTTGCATATGCAGATTCTCTTTCCCCTTTTTAGTTACATAAATGGAAAATCATACTGTATATATTGTTCTGTCTATTGTTTTATCTACTCAACAATTTATCATGGACATTTTTTATATCCATACACACATCTACTTCTTCAAAAAAAAGTACACACAGTTTATAGTATTCCATGCATTGATGAGTATGGATGTATTTTGTATTCCATGCATTGATGAGTATATATGTACTTTATATACAACTATTTCCCTACTGATATTTGGTAATTTCTAATTTTATAGTATTATTCAACTAGTAAGAATACTGTGGTAAATACATTTGTGTATTTCTGAAGACACCTAGAAGTGGAATAACTGGTGTGTAAATTATAAACTTAATTTGCAATACCTTATCATTTTTCTAAAAGGTCCTACTAGTTTTTGAGCCCATCAATCATGCATGAGCATGCCATTGTCCTATTATCTTGCAAATATGACTAGTATCTTTACATTTAAATTTAAATCTTTAACATTTTCCAATCTGAATACTAAAATTATGTTATTAAATATAAATTTATGAATGTACATTGTTTATAAAGTAGAAGCATAAATTTATCTTTTAAAAAACAGCAATTATTTTTTTAGTATTCTTGTTCTGAAATTCCTGTCAGTCAAATGTTAATCTTCTGGACTGATTCTTACACAGGCCAGATTTTGCTGTGATAAATTTCTATTGTGAAGTTTGAACCCAACAACTGTTTGTCTCATACTCATGTTCAAGGTGAATTAAGCGAGGTTACTTCTGTTCCATATGGCTATGCAGGCACTCAACTGAGGGAGGCATCACCACTTGCTGCAAGGCTTGGTATCAAAAAGAGAAGAGAGTGGAGAATTTTCTCTACATCAGCCTGGTCCTTTCTGCTCACCTTGCATTGGAAATAACTAGTCACATGACCTTGCCTAGGCCCAAGGATGCTGGGAAATATAGTGGAATATTTGATGACTGTAACTACCTTTACCGCAAAGCTGTAAGGGCTCTCATTTTTTCTCTCTAGCTTTTCAACTCATATTTTGTTTTATTTATTATAATATAGTCATAACTTAATCTTTCAGTCTTTAAAATTAAATTTTGCTGTCACATTTTTAGTTTCTAAGGGTTCTTCACTTTCTTTCTTTTTTTTTTTGTAAGTGTATTTTTCCTTTTGGTTTCATTGAGTGAGTGAAGTTGCTCAGTCGTGTCCGACTCTTTGAGACCCCATGGACTATAGTCCACCAGGCTCCTCTGTCCATGGGATTTTTCAGGCAAGAGTACTGGAGTGGGTTGCCATTTCCTTCTCCAGGGGATCTTCCTGACCCAAGAACTGAACCCGGGTCTCACATTGGACCCGGGTCTCCTGCATTGCAGGCAGACGCTTTACCCTCTAAAGCACCAGGGAAGCTGGTTTTATTAACTCAGTTAATGGTTTCAGTAATTCAACATATATTATTGTTTCTCAGAAGATATTAATGTAAGTTTTAAGTTTTCTTTTTGCCACTAACCAACACATTGCTGTTGCTTCTTCAAATTTCCCCTTTCTGTTTGTGTTTCTTGTAGGTTTTCCTAGTGTCTGGTGATCCTTGACTCTTTTTTTTTTTTTTTTTTGTATTTAAAACACTAGAAAGATAAGTAAAACCTTTTTGTGCAGCTGCATGGGAGGGGTGGGGAATAGGCTTGTCAAAAGATATCTAGAGTGGTCAGATAGAGGATGCGTGTGGGAATCACTGAATATTAAATATCCATATTTATGTGTTTTTTTCTCTTGGGATACTCAGTTCCTCCTGAAGAGACTCCTCTAATCCCCAAGTATTACCTGTTGTCCAATTCTGGCAAACAATTGAGGGAAAGGAGTGTGGGAACTTACTATCCAGTACATACAGATAGTCTTAGCCTCCCTATTCTCAGTCTGGGGTGATGGTACGGTGGCAAGCTTGCCACCAGAATTCATGTTTCTGCATCCATCATATGTGGAGTTATTGGGAGCAGCTTCTCAGCCAGAGCCTCCATAGTCCATCCTCGAATATGTCTAGGTGTCTCCAGGTGCCTAGTCCACACATCTTTTCATGGGAAATGCTTTACACTCTTTCTTTCTCTCAGCTGGTTGTAATAGGAGTAAATTTTAGGCAAATCTTTGGATTTACATTTTGAAGATAGTGGATTTTCTGTTTGGATGCCTAGCTGACTCTGTAGATGTATTTATTAGTTTCCTATCACTGCTAAAACAAATTACCACAAATTTAATAGCTTAAGACAACACAGATTTATTATCTACTGTTCTGAAGGTCAGAAGTATAAAATAGGTCAGTAGGGTTGTGTTCCTTTTGGAGGCTCTAGAGCAGAATCTGTTTACTTGCATTTTCCAGCTTCTGGAAGTGACTTGAATTCCTTGGTTCTCATTATTCTGACCTCCGGTTCTACAGTCACATCTCTCACTCTGACCCTCCTGCTCCCTCATATAAAGACCCTTGTGATTACATTGGCCCACCTGGATATCCATGACAATTGCTCCATTTCAAGCTCCTTAATTAATATCATCTGCAAAGTTCCTTTTGCCATGTAAGGTTTGGGGGATCAGGACGTGGGCATGTTTGGAAGGTCTTATTCTGCCTATCACAGAGCAAGACTGTCCCTTCCACCTGTTTATGTACAACTGCTGTTATATGAGCAAGAAAATCTCCAAATATCTATCATGTAAAAACAATGAAATATGCTATACCTTTTAGTATTATGTTAACTAATACAGAATTGAAATGGCTTATGCCATAATGAAAACCTAAAATAGTGACATTGAGTTGAAGGTTAAATAGTGAATGGTGAGAAAATGTACATGAGAGGCTATAAAAATGGGCATAAGATTTTATAAAATGCTTGTTTGTGATAACATGACAAGCAGACAGACCAAGTTCTTACTGAAGAATCATGACATTAGTGAAAAGTCTGGATCTTCCCAGACTTTTCCTACACCAAGAATATTGATATGCATGGATTGCTTTATTGTTGTTGTTCAGTTGCTAGGTCATGTTCGACTCTTTGCAACCTCATGGACTATAGTACACCAGGCTCCTTACTTAATTGCTTCCTGATACACTTAGAAAGGTATCTTAAAAGAAAGAAATTTGTTCTGCGCAAGCAGATTTAAAGAGATGAAAGTTCAGAAATTTGTCACCTTACAGAGTTGGAAGAGCAAGCTATTAGATATCATTCTTTAGGAAATTAAGTAACAAAAAGTTTTGAATGGAAAAAAAAAACTATTAACAGTTTACAGTTAAACAAAGGACTCTTCCCAGCAGCAGAAAACACATTACAGATAATTACCTTTCCTTTCAAGTTATTGTTTCAGAAGACCTCAAGGCAAATTCCATTAAGTTAGAAGAGAAAGAGGAATAGTCTGGAGAAGCAACAAGTATGGAAGACACTTGGATTCACAACTTTGGGGATGTTTATGGGCACTAGGAATTGATTGGAAGCAAATAGATCAGAAGCCTGCTAAGATTTTTAGAGAATTGTGTAATTTAAGAAACTATGAACTTGACCTACAGCAAGGCATGTGATGGTAAATATAACCACTAAAATTGTAAGATTGTACTCTAATCAGAAACTGATGTCCACAGTGCTCATAGTGCATAGTCCCTAGAAGGTCTGTTTGTATCCACTTTCCTTTGCACACATGTTAGGAAACATACTAGTCCCAGTTAGTTTCCTGGGTAAGAGGATTCAACTCACTAAGCCACTTTTCATATGGCAAAAAAAAAATTGCAACAGGCAAAAGAGCCAGAAATCTGAAATCTTAAATTCCATTATATCTAAAATCGTAGATTTTTCTCCCCGATGAAATGACACTTGGGGACCTTTCAGAGGAGCTAGACTTTGTTACAGAGTTTTCATTGAATTAGAGCTTGGAAGAGAGGTGGAGGACAGATGGCATGTACTCAGAGGCTGTCTCACCTTTTCAGATCCTATAGGAAAGATATGCCAGTTAGCACAGCTCTAAGCATTTTTTGCTTTAGATTTACCTGATGGTCTCTGTTTGTTAAATTTTATTACCTGGCATAGCACCATTCCTGATGAGTGGTGCTAAAACGTAGCCACAGTATATAACAATCATATGAGGCATTGTGGCCAAACGGTCAGCGGTTGGTTCCAATGACTAGGATTGGACTTGTGTCACAGAAGATTATTGACTATCCCAACAAATTGTGTAGAGATCTTTTGTCTTGGTAATCTGATGATTGCTATCAGAATGGTCCCTGATATTATACAAGGTTCATTTTGGTCCATCAAATTCTCTTCTCAGGGAAAAGGTGTTATTTAGATAATTAAACTCAAGAAGTAGAAAAATAGGGTCCCAATTTGCATTCAACATTGAAAGAAAATTTTGGACAACTTTTTTTCTGCCTCCAGCCTTCTTCAGTTTATACTTTACAACCCCTCCCCACATCCACCCGTCTTTGACAAATGTAGATAATCCTTCTTGCAATGGTTCAATGTATGGTAAGAGAGAGCTATATAATGTCACTGAGACTGTAGAACTTACAGGAGAGGCTTCTGAAATTAGACAAGTGATAGTACTAAATATTTAGGACATTGGCATTTGGAGGTAGAATATACCATTTTAGGGAAAGAAGAATGTTAGTGGCAGAAGAAGAAGAATGTAAGTACAACATTCTAGTTACATTCCTGTAGACCTCTTCAGGATCTTTTATATTACTGAAAAGTACTAGGGAACAAAGACATAATGAAATTGGGTAATTTGGTTTACATTTCTATATCTGATTTTGAGGATTCTTTGGCTTGAATAGGATATTTTCTCTTGGTTCTTGTGTTATGCATGGACTACAAATTATGATTACTATTCTTTGGTTAGTATTTAGTTTCATTTTTCAGTGATCAGATGTATGGTTTTCAGAGTCTTGAATGCTGCAGAGAGATCACTGGTTTTTGAATTGATCCACATAATGAATTTTCCACTAAAAATAAGAAAATCCAATGCTTTCTAGCGCTGGAATGACTGCCATCAGAAATTTTACACACTATCAAACCACATCATCTAACAGTTCAGAACTGGATTAATAAAATGCCCAGATGATAATGCTCTACTCTTCATTTTAGGAGTAAGAATGGCCTAAAACTGGGCTATGTTAGTTCTCTGTTACTGTGTAACATTATTGTCATAAGTATAGAGGCTGAAAACAAAATATATTTATTATCTCACAGAGTTTTGGAGTAAGAAATCTAGGAATGGCATAGTTGAGTTCTCTGTTTTAGGATCTTACAACACTGTAGTCGAGGTTTCAGCTGGGACTGAAGTCTCATCTGAGGCGCCGCTGACGTAGGATCCCATTCTAAGTGCACAGGATTGCTGGCGGCATTCAGTTCCCTGTGTGTAGTTGGAATGAAGACCTCAGTCTCTTACCTTTTGTCAGCTGTAGGCCACTCCCCGGTTATTGGCAAGTGAGCCTTTTCAGTATGACTGCCTGCTTCCTTGAAGCCAACAAGGAAGAAAATCTAGAGAGAGAAATATTATATAACAATCACTTGCATCCCATCACCTTTGTATATTAATTTGTTTAGTCAAGTCCCTGCTTGACTGGGCCACAGAGTGCACTGGTTTTTGATAAGCATTATTTCTGGGTTTGTCCATATGGGTTTCTCTGGATAAAGTAATAGTTGAGTAAAGCCGATTGCTCTCCCTCATGTGGGTGGGCCTCATTCAATCTATTGAAGGTCTCAATAGAAAAAAAATCTGGCTGTTCCGTGTCCGAATTTCTCAGTTTTTATTATCATCAAGCCAATTCATTATAACATATATATGCCTGAGTTATAGGAATTGGAGAAGATGGCAAAAGAAAAAATACTTAGTGGTCTCAGCTAATCTTTTCTTTATATCTTTCCCAGGAAATGACTCAATTTTGAGTGCAGAATTTGGTTCATTCATGCCAAGAAAATTACAAACAAACACTAAGAAATCTCAAGACACCAATAACTTGTGGTCATTTTAAAGATATGTTTATAATTTTTTTGGTATTCTTCACTTAAAGAAGACAAGTCTGATTTTTACCCCTTGAATGTGGCCTAGACTTAGTGACTTGCTTCTATTAATAAATAGAATGCAGCAAGAGTAATGGTATATCACTTCTGAAACTAGTTATTAGAAGACTACAGCTTCCATTGTATGGCTCAGGAAACTCTAACAGGGGCTTCTGTATCAATCTAGAGGGGTGGGATGGGGTGGGAGATGAGAGGTAGGTTTAAAAGGGAGGAAGTAGGGAGAGAAACTAAGATGGCGGAGGAATAGGACGGGGAGAACACTCTCTCCCCAATAAGTATACCAAAAGAACTTTTAAAGGCCGAGCAAACTCCAAAAAACAGGAACTGAATGCTGGCAGAGGACATCGGGCATCTGGAGAGGCGACCCAGTGCCGACGTGAGGAGGTAGGACAAAAGAAAGAAAAGAAAAAAAAAGTAGAGGGAGAGACAAAGAGCTGGGGACGGGTTCCGTCCCGGAAGGGGAGTCTGGAATAAAGAGGAAAAAAAAAAAAAAAGAGGAGAAAGGTTTCTGAATACCAGGGAGCATTCTCTCTGGCAGATCTGCGGTGGATCTTGGAGAGCAATATAGCTGAGAGCAGAAGCAGATTAATAGCTAAGCCCTGCAAGGTTCGTCTCTGGCTACAAGCACAGCCGAGAGCAGCAGCACAGCCGAAGCAGACTGCTCCTGCTCAGGGAGGGGCGGGCCGCGGGCTCAGGGAACGGAGCAGCCTGAGGGACCTAACCTTCCAGGAAAAGCTCCCTCTCCCCCCCAGGCCCGTGCACAAAACAAAGGGCAGTGAGGAGTCAACAGAGAGGCTGGGCAGCTGAGGGCTGCGGACCGGCCCAACCCCCGCCTGAGAGCAGTGGGCATAACCCAGCCCCGGGGAGGCTAACCAAGACTTCTGGGGATTCTGGACAGATCGGTGCTGTATACACCTTAGAAGGAGTGCTCAGCTGCACGCCGAGGAAACAGAGCGGCCAGGCCGGGAGAGAGGAGAAGCCCCACTCCCCAACTGCTGGGCCGATGACAGAGAGCCTGAGCAGAAGGGGCGGGGGAAGCCCTCTCACCAGGAGCCGGGCAAACTCCAAAATTAAATCTCTGCCGGTAGATCAGACTGCATAGAAAAGAGACTGTAGGACTGTGAGAAGGACAAGCCTAACCAAGAAGGCCTGCTTAGCTGCACGCTGAGAAAACAGAGTGGCTGGGCCGGGGGGAGAGGAGAAGCCCCACTCCCCAACTGCTGGGCGGACGACAGAGAGCCTGAGCAGAAGGGGCGGGGGAAGCCCTCTCACCAGGAGTAGGGCAAACTCCAAAATTAAATCCCTGCCGGTAGAACAGACTGCATAGAGAGCGGCTGGGCCAGGGGAGGAGAGAAGCCCCACTCCCCAACTGTGCTGGGCGGACGACAGAGAGCCTGAGCAGAGGGGGCGGGGTAAGCCCTCTCACCAGGAGCAGGGCAAACTCCAAAGCGCTGAATAGACACTTAAAAGACCAGCAGACAGAAGACGCTAGCAGAACAGCTTTGAAACAGACAGGAGAAGCAAATTAAAGCCCTGCAGGTGGCGATAACTGCATAGAAAGGAGTCTATAAGTCTGTGAAAAGGAGAAGCCGGACCAGGGAATCATCTGAAAATCTACAGACCCTTCCCTTCACCGAATGCACCAGCACCAGAGAAAGCCTTCATTATAACTGTACTAGGAACATCTTTTAAATTTTTAAAACTTTTATATATATATATATTGTTTTTTTTTTCTTGTTTTTTTCTTTTTCTTCTTCTTTTTTTTTTTTTAGAATTTTTAAGTCCCATATGACCTTGCTATTATTTTTTTTTTTCTTCTTCTTATTTCTTTTTTCTCCTTTATTTTTATTTTCCGGTTTTTTTTTTAAGTATTTTTGAGAACCCAGTCTTTACTCTAGATTTTTAATCTTTGCTCATTAGTACCTGGTATCAACTTTGTACCTTTCAAGATCCAAGCACCAGTACCCACTGCTACCTGGGAATGAGATCATTGGCTTGACTGCTTTCTCCCCATTCTTATCTCTTGCTAGTAACAGTGAGGAAACCTAGACTCACCCACCAGAAAACCACACAAGCCTTTCCACCCAGGAAACTTCGACAAACCACGCATCCAACCCCTCCCATAGAGAGGAATCCCCACAATAAAGGGACAACACAGCAAGATAAACAAGATGAAAAGGCAGAGAAATACCCAGCAAGTAAAGGAACAGGATAAATACCCCCTAGACCAAACAAAAGACGAAGAGATAGGAAGTCTACCTGACAAAGAATTCCGAATAATGATAGTGAAAATGATCCAAAACCTGGAAAATAAGTTGGAGTTACAGCTCAATAACCTGCAGGCAAGGATTGAGAAGATGCAGGTAAGCTTTAACAAAGACTTAGAAGAAATGAAAAAGAGACAAAATACAATGAATAATGCAATAAATGAGATCAAAAACACTCTGGAGGGAACCAACAGTAGAATAACAGAGATAGAAGACAGAATAAGTGAGGTAGAAGACAGAATGACAGAAATAAATGAAACAGAAAGGAAAAATGAAAAAAGAATTAAAAGAAATGAAGACAATCTTAGAGACCTCTGGGACAATATTAAATGCACCAATATTCGAATCATAGGAGTCCCAGAAGAAGAAGACAAAAAGAAAGACCATCAGAAAATTCTTGAAGAGATAATTGTAGAAAACTTCCCTAAATTGGGGAAGCAAATAGCCACTCAGGTCCAAGAAACACAGAGAATCCCAAATAGAATGAACCCCAAGCGGGACACCCCAAGACACATATTAATCAAATTGGCAAATATCAAATACAAAGACCAAATATTAAAAGCAGCAAGGGAGAAGCAAAAGATAACTCACAAGGGGAATCCCATAAGGATAACAGCTGATCTCTCAACAGAAACGCTTCAGGCCAGAAGGGAATGGCAAAACATACTTAAAGTCATGGAAGAAAACAATCTACAACCCCGACTACTCTACCCAGCAAGGATCTCATTCAAATTTGAAGGAGAATTCAAAATTTTCTCAGACAAGCAGAAACTGAGAGAATTCAGCAATACCAAACCAGCCCTCCAACGAATGCTAAAGGATCTTTCCTAGATAGGAAACACCGATGGGATAGATAATCTGGAGCCCAAAACAATAAAATAAATGGCAGCGGGATCATACTTATCAATAATTACCTTAAATGTAAACGGGCTGAATGCCCCAACCAAAAGACAAAGATTGGCCGATTGGATACAGAAACAAGACCCCTATATATGTTGTCTACAAGAGACCCACCTCAAACCTAGGGACACATATAGACTGAAATTTAAAGGCTGGAAAAAGATATTCCATGCAAATAAAGACCAAAAGAAAGCAGGAGTGGCAATACTCATATCTGATAAAGTAGACTTTAAAATAAAGGGAGTGAAAAGAGATAAAGATGGACATTACATAATGATCAAAGGATCAATCGAGGAAGAAGAAATAACAATTATAAATATTTATGCACCTAACATAGGAGCTCCACAATATGTAAGGCAAATGCTAACAAATATGAAAGGGGAAATCAACAACAACACAATAATAGCAGGAGACTTTAATACACCACTCACACCAATGGATAGATCAAGTAGACAGAAAAGTAACAAGGAAATTCAAACTTTAAATGAAACAATAGACCAACTAGACCTAATTGATATCTATAGGTCATTCCACCCCAAAACAAGGAATTTCACCTTTTTCTCAAGTGCACACGGGACCTTCTCCAGGATAGATCACATCCTGGGCCATAAATCTAACCTTGATAAATTCAAAAATATTGAAATCATCCCAAGCATCTTTTCTGACCACAATGCAGTGAGATTAGATATCAACTACAGGAGAAAACCTCTCAAAACTTCCAACATATGGAGGCTCAACAACACACTGCTGAATAACCAACAAATCGCAGAAGAAATTAAAAATGAAATTCAGTTATGCATGGAAACGAATGAAAATGAAAACACAACAGCTCAAAACCTATGGGACACTGTGAAAGCAATGCTAAGGGGAAAGTTCATAGCAATACAAGCTCACCTCAGGAAACAAGAGAAAAATCAAATAAATGACCTTACTATACACCTAAAGCAACTAGAAAGGGAAGAGATGCAGAAGCCCAGGTCTAGTAGAAGGAAAGAAATCTTAAAGATCAGGGCAGAAATTAATGCAAAGGAATCAAAAGTGACCATAGCAAAAATCAACCAAGCCAAAAGCTGGTTCTTTGAGAAGATAAATAAAATTGACAAACCGTTAGCCAGACTCATCAAGAAACAAAGGGAGAAGAACCAAATCAACAGAATTAGAAATGAAAACGGAGAGATCACAACAGAAAACACAGAAATACAAAGGATCATAAGAGACTATTATCAGCAACTATATGCAAATAAACTGGACAATTTGGATGAAATGGACAAATTCCTAGAAAAGTACAACTTTCCAAGACTAAACCAGGAAGAGATAGATAATATTAATAGACCCATCACAAGCATGGAAATTGAAACCGTAATCAGAAATCTTCCAGAAAACAAAAGCCCAGGACCAGATGGCTTCACAGCTGAATTCTACCAAAAATTTAGAGAAGAGCTAACACCTATTCTACTCAAACTCTTCCAGAAAATTGCAGACGAAGGTAAACTTCCAAACTCATTCTATGAGGCCTCCATCACCCTAATTCCAAAACCTGGCAAAGATGCCACAAAAAAAGAAAACTACAGGCCAATATCACTGATGAACTTAGACGCAAAAATCCTCAACAAAATTCTAGCAAATAGAATCCAACAACACATCAAAAAGATCATACATCATGATCAAGTAGGCTTTATCCCAGGGATGCAAGGATTCTTCAATATTCGTAAATCGATCAATGTAATACACCACATTAACAAATTAAAAAATAAAAATCACATGATTATCTCAATAGATGCAGAGAAAGCCTTTGACAAAATTCAACATCCATTTATGATAAAAACCCTCCAAAAAGCAGGAATAGAAGGAACATACCTCAACATAATAAAAGCTATATATGACAAACCCACAGCAAACATTATCCTCAATGGTGAAAAACTGGAAGCATTCCCCCTGAAATCAGGGACAAGACAAGGGTGCCCACTCTCACCACTACTATTCAACATAGTTTTGGAAGTTTTGGCCACAGCAATCAGAGCAGATAAAGAAATCAAAGGAATACAGATTGGAAAAGAAGAAGTAAAACTCTCTCTGTTTGCAGATGACATGATCCTCTATATTGAAAACCCTAAAGACTCTACGAGAAAATTACTAGAGCTAATCAGTGAATATAGCAAAGTTTCAGGATACAAAATCAACACACAGAAATCCCTGGCATTCCTATACACTAACAGTGAGAAATCAGAAAGAGAAATTAAGGAAACAATCCCATTCACCATCGAAACAAAAAGAATAAAATACTTAGGAGTATTTCTACCTAAAGAATCAAAAGACTTGTATATAGAAAACTATAGAACACTGATGAAAGAAATCAAGGAGGACACAAACAGATGGAGAAATGTACCGTGCTCATGGATTGGAAGAATCAATATAGTGAAAATGAGTATACTACCTAAAGCAATCTATAGATTCAATGCAATTCCTATCAAGCTACCAGAGGTCTTCTTCAAAGAATTAGAACAAATAATTTCTCAATTTGTATGGAAATACAAAAAACCTCTTATAGCCAAAGCAATCTTGAGAAAGAAGAATGGAACTGGAGGAATCAACCTACCTGACTTTAGGCTATACTACAAATCCACAGTCATTAAGACAGTATGGTTCTGGCACAAAGACAGAAACATAGATCAATGGAACAGAATAGAAAGCCCAGAGATAAATCCACGCATCTATGGACACCTTATCTTTGACAAAGGAGGCAAGAATATACAATGGAGAAAAGACAACCTCTTTAACAAGTGGTGCCTGGAAAACTGGACAGCCACTTGTAAAAGAATGAAACTAGATCACTTTCTAACACCATACACAAAGATAAACTCAAAATGGATCAAAGATCTAAGCATAAGACCAGAAACTATAAAACTCCTAGAGGATAACATAGGCAAAA
>ML662497.1:2409286-2472884 GCA_007570785.1 Antilocapra americana
TCAGCTTTTACAAGTCATTTAAGTTGTCACGTATGTAAGGTCATCAAAAGTTTTTACAGCAGCTAATTTATGGCATTATAATTTAAGTGATTAACTACTAATTTTTCATATTAGAAAACAACAGATATGAGAAATTCAGGGATCTTTATGTGGTCAAATGAATAAAAACTTTTTGCATACACAAGAAGGAAAATAGCCTTGGAAATGAATATGCAAAACACGAATCCTATAATTATTTGGCTCATAGGCTTTAATCCTCTTTAAATCAAAGCTCATGTTTAATATGGATGTTTCAATAGTATTATACCTTTTAAAGTGAAATCTTCCATTGTTTGATTAAAGAATTTCATTTGTGTTCACTGTGTCTATTTTCTGTAAGGTAATTATGAAATACTTATTACCTATGACACTGAGTTATGCTCTATGATGGAGTAAGCACAAATGTCTCAAAGAAAGAAAACAGCATGAAAATGTTTTAGTGAGCATGAGATTATTGGTGTAGATATACCATTATTCACTGAGGACTTGAAGGCAATATATTGAATTTTCACAATCATTTTAAGTACTGTGTAGGATATTTTCCTGAATCTTTAGGATCATTGGTTAGCGTCAATAGGTGCTTGGGAAAAGGCTATGTTTTGCAGTCATGGATATTATTTGATTATGTTTTTTTATCACTAGATATTGCAAATACCTTTTGTCTTTTTAAAAAATCTTATTGATGTATAGCTGATTTACAGTGTTTTGTTAGTTCCAGCTGTACAGTAAAGTGATTCAGTTATACATATATTCATTCTTTCTCAGATTCTTTTCTTTCATAGGTTATCAAAGAATATTGAATAGAGTTTCTATGTCTATGCATCTGCCTCTGTTTTATAAGTAAGTTCATTTATATTGTATTTTAGATTTCACATGTAAGTATTCATATATTTATTTGTCTTTCTCTTTTTGACTTAACTTCACTTTGTACGAGCTTCTCTAGGCCCATCTATGATGCTGCAAATGACATTATTTCCTTGTTTTTATGGCTGGGTATTATTCTATTCCATTCTATTTGTATTCCATATAAATATATATGTTTACTGCATCTTCCTTATCCATTCATCTATCAGGGGACACTTAAGTTGCTTCCATGTCTTGGCTATTGTAAACTGTGCTGCTATGGACACTGAGGTGCATCTATCTTTTGAGCTAGAGTGTTCTGTGGATATATGCTCAGGAGTAGGATTGCTGGATCATATGGTAACCCTATTTTTACTTTTGTAAGGAACCTCTATACTGTTTTGCACCGTGGCTGCGCCAATTTATATTCCCACTAACAATGTAAGAGGGTTCCCTTTTCTCTACATCCTCCCTAGTGTTTATTATTTGTAAAATTTTTAATGACAGCCATTCTGACTGGTGTGAGGTTGCCGGGAGCCATCAAGGATGCCCCCTCACTCGGATGACAAAGTCACAAGACTGAGAAGGAAACTGCAAAGTGGATTTTCCTTGGGGCATCCCAAGGCAAGGCCCCTCCTGGTATTTTTCTTGGGAAGTTCTGTTTATGCTCTGAACATTAGCTCATCTCAGTAGGTGAGTCCCAGTTAGAAATAATTCATCCTGAGATAATTCCTTCAGACCTTATTTCCCCCAGGCAATCGGGGAAGGCAGATTCCCTGCCCTGGGGACAAAGGAGGAATAAGGGACATTTAAATAGATTACTACACCTCCTACTCTTTACTGGGGAGTTTCTTTCTACTTAGATTGATGTATTTATCCAAAGAATGCTGGAGACAATCAAATAGTAAACATACTAATGTTAAATCTAATTATGTAGAAATCCAACTTTTGCAAGGAAAATGAGCTTAAGGTTAAAGTTGTTGATGATAGGCAGAAAACAAGATTGTATAGAATAACATGTGATGTAATGGGTGTGTTTTTTGGGTATAAAAACTGTAAACCAACAACAATAGAGAGACTGCTCTATCACCACACATCGACTCAGCTCAGTTCTTCAGCCAACGCCACTCATCCTTCAAGACCCCCGGACCCGCTGGGGCTGGACCCCGGCATGAGGTGATACTTCACTGTAGTTTTGACTTGCATTTGTCTAATAATTAGCAATGTTGAGAATCTTTTCATGTGCCTGTGGACCATCTGTATGTCTTCTTTAAAGAGATGTCTATTTAGATCTTCTGCCCATTTTTTGGTTGAGTTTCTTTGTTGTTGTTATTGAGTTGTATGAACTTTTATAAATTTTGGAAATTAGGCCTTTGTTGGTCTCATTGTTTGCAAAAATAATCTCCAAGTCCATAGGTTGTTTTTTTGTTCTGTTTATGTTTTCCTTTTCTATGCAAATTCTTAGATATTTGATTAGGTTTCAGCTGTTTACTTTTGGTTTTATTTCTATTGCCTTGGGAGACTGACCTAAGAAAACATTGTTATGATTTATGCCAGAGAATGTTTTGCCTGTATTCTCATCTAGGAGTTTTATGGGAGAAAATTTTCATTGTTTTTCAAATATGTTTTCTGCTTGGCTTATGTGTTTTTTAATACATTTCCAAGAGAGCAGTTGCTTGAGAATTCTGACGCTGAAGGTAATAATAATGCCAGCCACAAGCCAGGTATTTTATATGTTTTAAAATAAAATTCATTATGATTAAGGGGCAATTTTCATAGTGCCTGTTTTGTTAATGAAAAAACTAAGACACAGATATTTAAGTTAATGGATGCGTTCAATACAGGCCTCCCCAAGATGTTCCTCTTGGGCATGAAGATTATTATTTTTTTTTGGTTTGTTTTTTCTTCTTCTTTTTTATTTTTTGAATGTGAAAGTATGATAACACATTTATAGAAGACTTGGAAAATACAGAACAAAGTTACATATAGTTCTACTATGTATTACAATTATTTTTTAAGTAGATAAATTAAGACTTTTGGTTAGAATTTCAAAATCAAACTGTCAAAAACCATCAGAATGAATACACAGAAAAGTAGAAGAATACAGCAGACCTGAAAAGCCCTATGAACCAATTCAACATAATTTACAGTTTTCACATAGCAGCAGTTCCCATAAACTATAAATCAAGAAGCATAGGAATATATCCAGGGACATAAAACAAGGTGCAAAAACTTCATGTCTAGAGGTATGGAAATCATAGAGTCTGTTCTCTTATCATTGTAGAATTATATTAGGAATCAATTTCAAAAGATACTCAAAAATAATTCACATATTTTCAAGTACAATATGACACTCACTGTTAAGTCCAAACTCCGGGTCCCAAGCCCCTGAAGAGACCAAGTCCACACAGCAATGCAAAAGCATAAAGGGGTTTATTGCTAGCAGGGCTAGGGCGCAAGTCTCATCCAAGAAGTGGAATCCGACAAGAGCCCTGCGCTCCAGATCACAGTTGCTTTTATACAGGCAGTTCTTTGTTACAGCATTGGTATAGCTGGCAGTCAATGTTTGGTCAGTTTAAACTGCGCATCTGCCCTGGATGGTCTATCTCTTGGCGCGCGCGGGACTTTCCTGGCTTGTGGGGGGAGGTATGAGGTGAGGGTGGAGGAGGTCACTGGAACTAGGGCAGGCTGTATATCACAGCAGCCTGTGATGGAGTAAGGTACCGGGAGGTGTGAGGATGGGGGAGGTCTCCGCAGCTAGGGCCTGCTGTATCTCCCAGCGCCTGTCAAGGAAGCTGTTTTGTTTACACACCACATCACCAAGAGAGATCTTTGACTTAGCCATCAAACGCCTCACTAAGGTTGAAAAACACACAGGGTGCTTGCAGAGATGAAAGCATTTAAATGAGAAATTAATATCAAAAGAAGAAATTAATATCAAAGATGCTTTAAAAACCCCATATATTTGGAAATTAAATGTTCACTTTTAAATGATGGGTGTTTGTAAGGAGCCATAAAAAGGGAATTCAGAAAATATTTGTAATAGAATAAAAATGAAAAGAGAATTCATTAGAATTTGTTGCATGCAACTGAAGCTTCTCAGCACAACTAAATATAATGTGGAATCTTGAATAAGTTATGGAAACAAATAGGGGACACCAGCAGAAAATTTTGTGAAATTTGAACAAAGTCTGTACTTTAGTTAATAATACTGTATCACATGTTAACTTGCTTTTTTTTTTTTAAACAGCATAGTATTTCTTTATATGCTCAGAATTGTATTAGTAGTTTCAAGCTTCATTCAATAGTTTAGAAATCACTATAAAAATAAGATAATAAGCTTTCTAGACTTTTAACAGTAATAGTAGATGCCAGAATAAATGGAACTATATCAACATTTTGAGTGAATATAGATTAGAAACCTAGCATTCTATTCATATTTAGTCAAACAGGACCAAGATGTCATAATTTTTATATATATACAAAAGCTATTCTACTATATTCTATAGAGACTTGAGAAAGAATAATAAAAAAATGAGATGGAGAGTTTGGAAAATATAAACCAAATGAAATGAGCGCATTGAGCATGAAAGAGATAACGTTAAATTAGATAAAAGTAAAAGGTCATTATATAGTCCAGTTGTTTTTCAACATGGCTGCTTATTAGAATCACATCTGGAGCTTTAGAGGAAAAACAATACCTGGGCATTTGTAGTTTTTTAAAAAAATTCCAAGACAACTTTAATGTGTATCTGGATCTTAAGAAGTGATTAGAGGTTTTTCTAGTAAATGTTAGTTTTGGTGGTATAGAATTCTATTATTTTCTGTTGACCAATCATGATGCAATGGTGTTAAAATGACTAATAGTTAAAAATCACAATAGTAACAGATATTTATCAGTTTTCACAGTCAATAGCCATACCAAAAAAAAAAAAAAAAAAGATAATTACAATTGCAAGCCCTCATGGAAACATGATTAACCTAACAATATAAAATATTTGCATACAATTTGGGAGGTTAAGTAGAATGAGGTGGTAAGTAGAAGTGCATATATGCACATGTTTTCATTCACCCAGCCAGTCTATGTCTTTTAATTGATACATTTAAGTCATTTACATTTAAGATAATTATTGATATGTGTGATCCTGTTACCATTTTCTTTTATATTTTGGGTTTATTTTATGTAGTTTTTTTTCCTCTTTTGTGTTTGCTGCCCAGAGAAGTTCTTTTAGCATTTGTTGTAAGGCTGGTTTGGTGGCTAAGAATTCTCTAAACTTATGCTTGTCTGGAAAGCTTTTGATTTCTCTGTCAGATCTGAATAAGAGACTTGCTGGGTGCCGGGAGCCATCAGGATGCCCCCTTGCTCAGATGACAAGGTCACGAGACTAAAAAGGAAATTGCAAAGCTGACTTTCTTTATCGGGGCATCCCGGGCTAGGCACCCCCTTGTATTTTTCTTGGGAGTTCTGTCCATGCTCGGAACATTGGCTCATCTCAGTAGGTCAGTCCCAGTTGGAAAGAATTCGTCCTGAGATAATCCCCCCAGACCTTATCCCCAGAGGATCTGGGAAGGTGGATCACCTTCCCTGGGGGCTAAGGAGGAATGAAAGGGACATTTAAATAGATTACTACTCCTCCTACTCATTACTGGGGAGTTTACCAAGAGTTCTCTGGGGGTCAAGGCAAGGCCACCACCAGAAGGGCTCTTACTTGGGTCACTTTTCCACCTCCCTCTCCCCCAACCACTCCACAGAGGAGGCTCCCTTCCTTGAAGAAATCAGGCTGGAATGGGATTTAGGAATGCTCATAACTGGCCAGCATAGTTGGAGACATTGATTGCTTTAGGATAATGTAGACATAGGATTCATTATAGTAGTTATAAGGTTAATAGGATTTTATTGTTAAAGCAGTGCTGCTAGACTGTCTCTTAGTCCTCTTTCCTCTTTCCAAACTATCTCTTTGTCCTCTTTCTTCCTAAGAATGGGAGTAGGTTAATAAAAAGTTTCAAGCTTAAGCCCTTCCCTCTAGCTTCTACATAGCTGCACCTGATAAGAGAAATGTAACATTTCTACTTAGATTGATGTACTTATCATGACTGAATGAAGTATGCTGAAGACATTCAAATGGTGAACATACTATTGTTAAATCTAATTACATAGAAATCTGACTTCTGCAAGGGGAATGTTTCATGATGGATTGGGAAATGAGCTCAATGATAAGGTTGCTATGGAAGGTGGAAAACAAAAAATTGTATAGAATGATAGGTGATGTAATGATGTAATGCAGATGTCTTTTGGCTATAAAACTGTAAACCAACAACAATGAACGAGAGAGACTGCTCCATCACCACATCGACTCAGCTCAATTTTTCCACGGACAACACTCATCCCTCAAGACCCCCCAGACCCGCCGAGGCTGGACCGCGGCAGCTGGGTAGAGTATTCTTGGTTGTAGGGTCTTCATTTTTATCACTTTAAATACATCGTGCTATTCCTTTCTGGTGTGCAGAGTTTGTGTTGAGAAATCAGCTGATAACTTTGTATGTTATTTATCATTTTCTCATTGTTTTTAATATTTTATTTGTGTAATTTTTGTCAGCTTGATTACTGTGTATCTTGGTGTGTTCCTCATTGAGTTCCTGGGACTCTCTGCACCTCCTGGACTTGGCTGACTATTTTATTTTCCATATTAGGGAAGTTTTCAACTATTGCCTCTTCTAATAATTTCTCAGGTCTTTTCTCTCTCTTTCTCTCCTCTTTGTGGGACCCCTATAATGGAAGGTTGAAGTGTTTAATGTTGTCCCAGAGGTCTCTTAGACTATTTTTTCATTATTTTTTCTATAATCTGTTTTGTGGCTGTGATTTCCACCATTTTGCCTTCCAGGTCACTTATCTGTTCTTTTGCCTCAGTAATTCTGCTATTGAGTCTTTCTAGTGTGCTGTTCATCTATATATATATATATATTTATTTTCTATAGCTCTCTAGGTCTTTGGTAAACATTTCTTGCATATTCTTCATTCTTTTCCCAAGATCCTGGATCATTTTCACTGTCATTATTCTGAATTCTTTTTTCTGGAAGGTTGCCTGTTTCCACTACATTTAATTGTTTTTATGGGGTTCTATCTTGTTTCTTCATCTGGGGCATAACCCTCTGCATTTTCATTTTGATTAACTTTCTGTGATGTGATTTTCATTCTGGTTGGCTACAGGATTATAGTTCTTCTTACTTCTGTTTGCCCTCTGATGGAGAAGGCTAAGAGGCTTGTGTAAGCTTCTCAGTGGGAGGGACTGGCATGGGAAAAACTAGGTCTTGCTCTAGTGGCTGAGTCATGCTCAGTAAAACTTAAATCTGATTGTCTGTTGATGGGTGGGGCTGTGCTCCCTCCCTGTTGGTTGTTTGAGGGCTTGTGCCAAGGGGCATCTCCCAGAACTGCTGCTGCTGGTGCCCCTGTCCTCAGGAAGCCACCGCTAACCCACACCTCCCCAAGAGACTCTCCAGTACTAGCAGGTAGGTCTGGTTCAATCCCCTGTGGGGCCACCGTTCCTTTCCTTTGTGTCTTGGTGCATGAAAGATTTTGGTTTTGCCCTCCAATAGTAGAATCTCTGTTTCTCCCAGCCCTAGAAGTCCTGCAATCGAATTCACAAAACTTTCAAAACCAGATTTCTTGGGGATTCTTAGTCCCTTTGTCAGATCCCTGGTCTGGGAAAACTGATGTGTGGCTCAGAACCTTCACAATGATGGGAGAACTTCTTTGGTATTATTTTTCTCCAGTTTGTGGCTTGCCTATCTGATGGGTATGGGATTTGATTTTATCATTCTTTCTCCCCTCCTACCATCTCATTGTGGCTTCTCCTTTGTCTTTTGATGTAGGGCATCTCCTTTTGGTGGGTTCCAATGTCCTGCTATCAATGGTTGTTCAACAACTACTTGTGATTTTGGTGCTCTTACAGGGGGAGATGAGTGCACATCCTTCTACTAGGCCATCTTGAACAAATCTCCCCTCAGGCATGAAGATTATTTTGAGCTAAAGGCAACAGAGACCCTATAGATTCAAGGGAAACTACTAGCTTTCCCTTAACTCCCTAGAAGAATTTAAATTGGGGGTTTTCCCCATAAAAAGTGCTGTTTATTGTCAGAGATAAATTTTTTCAAATTGGCCCCATCTGTATGGTAGGGCAAACATATAATAACCAAACATATGCCTTTCTTCATATCATCCTATGAATGACCCTTCTATCCTTAGAAGCCCCAGCTTACCATCCCATTTCTCAGCTAAGGATGATATATACACCCCCATTTTACCTTTCTGTTCCTGAACCACTCATGTACATGGGATTACTGCACATATGAAATTGAATTTGATTTTCTCCTGTTAATCTATTTTGCATCATTTAATTTGACCAGCCAAAAGAACAAGAAAAAAGGGAAGAGGAAAGGAAAAATTCACCCTTCCTGATATTAACTTCTTAAGATCACAATACTTTAGTGGAAAACTTGGTTTGAACTCAAGTCTGTCAGGAAAAAATTGTGCTGATTCCACTACATGGTACTATTATCCACCTGATACTAGACTTTCACTTCTTGCAGTCCATTTAAAGCAGTTGGGATATTATAATGGTCATTACTTCATTTTTAGTTGGTTGAAATATTTCAGCACCTTATTGTAGAGCCCAGTTGGTTTGCTATTTAATGTCAGATAGTGTGCAATAATAATGTAAGTGAAGTTACCTAAGAATAAAACATTTAACCAGCATTATGACCACACTTTAAAGTCACATTCATGATCTCTTTTTCTCAAAGAAGCATTTTTGTTCTTAAAGATAACAAGCTAAAATGTGAATTTCTAAAATGCTAAGGATATATAAAAATTTGGAATTTGTTTCTAGGAATTTCTGGTGAGAACATTTTAGGGAGTTTCAATTAAGAGGAGAGGATGAACATTCTAGTCAATTGATGCAGACACTGAATGGATGGGTTAAAATACCACATAATAAATAGTTATTGGGATGTTGAAGTGTATGAACCAGTCTGTGGAGCAGAGTGTTCAACTGGTGTTGACAGCAGGTATTGCTTTTGGCATGCACATTTAAAGTAAAGTAAAATGAAGTGAAGCTGCTCAGTTGTGTCCGACTCTTTGCGACCCTGTGGACTGTAGCCCACCAGGCTCCTCTGTCTATGGAATTCCCCAGGTGAGAATCCTGAAGTGGGTTACCATTTCCTTCTCCAGGGGATCTTCCTGACCCAGGGATCGAATCTGGGTCTCCCGCATTGCAGGCAGACGCTTTAACGCCAGCCCAGCCAGCCGGAGGTGGGAGATCAGTTCCCTGATGCAGCGGCTGGTAGTGGCCCTCCCCTGGACTAATAATGCTGGAGGGTACCCTTTGCTGGTGGGGAGCCTTCCAGGTCTGTGGGGGAATTGCAGATTTAAAGTTCCTTTGGCCAAAGGGCAGCCTCTGGACCCTCCCAGGATTAAACAGATTACAAAAGCTTTCTGCCTAATTTACAGACTGTTAAAGGGAAAACCTGGTGGAACTTTAGAATGGCATTCGTTTAGAATACCCAGAAGTCGTGAGACCAGTAGTGAGTTCTTCAAGGTATGATTCAGGCTGGCTTAGAGATATTTCCCTTTCTCTTGTCCCATTGCTGTTAGAATGTGATCTATTTTGAGTTCTGATTCCTACTCATCTTGTGTGAAATGTGTCAACTACAAATTGGCACTTACCAAAAGCACTGCCAATGACTGAATAACAAAGGCATTTGCCATCTGCCTCTATAGCTGGTGACCTTCAGCAACCCCTGAGGGAGTTTAGGGTGCAGTGAGGCACTCTGTGCTCCAGGGAATCTGGTGGGACAATCTTTAGAGATTTGGAGGTTTTTAGGAACAAAGGTTATGATCTCAGTCCTTGCATCTCTTCATATCTAGAGAAGCACTAAATCCCTTCATGGTGACATCAGACCCTCATGACTAACAAAAAACCTTTTGTAAATTGAGTGCCTCATGGTATTGAACTCCCCCTTCACCAAAACCTTATATATTAATTTTTCCCAATGCCACTTTGGAGCAGTCTCTCAGAGCTATCTAAGATTCTGGCTCCTGGGCTGCAGTCCTCATTTTGCCCAAATAAAACTTAACTCACAACTTTCAAGTTGTACATCATTTTTTAGTGAACAAACATATAGGATTTAAGCAGTTTTGAAGTCTGTGAGTTTGTTCAAAATGGAGTCACAGTGGCCAGTGTGAACTTCTGAGAGAGCCAATTCCTAGGCAGGTTAATAAGAAGTCTGGGCTTCCCAAGGAGAGAGGGGTCTGGAATTCTTAAGGAGGAGGAAAGGACAAAAAAATTTTTCCCCTCTACATACTACTGTTTAGTCACATAAAACAGTATTTTTCTTTAATCCTGGAACTGATGATTACACAACAAACAACTCAGTTTAAACTCTGTACTAGGGATTAGAGAAGAGTGAAAAAGTTGGCTTAAAACTCAACATTCAGAAAACTAAGATCATGGCATCCAGTCCCATCACTTCATGGCAAATAGATGGGGAAACAATGGAGACAGTGACAGACTTTATTTATTTATTTATTTGGGCTCCAAAATCACTGCAGATGCTGACCACAGCCTTGAAATTAAAAGACACTTGTTCCTTGGAAGAAAAGCTAAGACCAACCTAGACAGCATATTGAAAAGCAGAGACATTACTCTGCCAACAAAGGTCCATCTAGTCAAAGCTATGGTTTTTCTAGTCGTCATGTATGGATGTGAGAGTTGGACTATAAAGAAAGCTGAGCACTGAAGAATTGATGCTTTTGAACTGTGGTATAGGAAAAGACTCTTGAGAGTCTCTTGGACTACAAGGAGATCCAACCAGTTCATCTTAAAGGAGATCAGTCCTGAATATTCATTGGAAGGACTAATGTTGAAGCTGAAACTCCAATAATTTGGCCACCTGATGCGAAGAGATGACTCCTTGGAAAAGACCCTGATACTGGGAAAGACTGAAGGTGGGGATGACAGAGGATGAGACAGCACTGACTGCTGTTGGATGGCAGCACTGACTCAATGGACATGAGTTTGAGTAAACTCCTGGAGTTGCTGATGGATGGGGAAGCCTGGCGTGATTTTAGCCCATGGGGTCTCAAAGAGTTGGATAGGACTGAGCCACTGAACTGAACTAGGGATTATATAACAACAATGTATCCTGCTTTAGGACAGTTTCTCCTTCCTGAAAAGCTTCTGACTAATCCTGATATTTTAGAATGTATATTACAGGAGTGGGTCTGGTAGGATCTTTCTATTGTTAAATTCTAATCCTGTTATCCTAAAATGTAAATTGTGGGAGTGGGTCTGGTAAAATTGTTACAACCTTGAGACAATCTTTTTATTATTGTAAAAACTAATTTAAAAAGGATATAATTTTGTTGCTAAAGATTAGCAAGGGGGGCACTCTCCATGCCCCTTCTGATGTCTATGTCAGAGGCTTTCGCTGTCCCTTTTCATACTTTAATAAAACTCTACTACACAAAAGCTCTTGAGAGATCAAGCCTGGTCCCAAAGCTGAATCTTCTTTGGAGATCACAAATCTGACACAGTAGGCTATCACTTCCATATCAGTTGTTTTAAAACATCTGCTGTGAGACTGAAAGTATCTCAGAGAGACAAACTGAGAGTGTTACTTTAGATGAGCCATTTGATGGGCAATTTTTTTTCACTGTAACAGAGGAGGCAACTGATAGAGTCATGACCCTCTCCCCTAGAATAACTGCTACTCCTTAAAAAGAGACCACTGACCTGAGTGACTCAGCTGGAGGACTCATCTCCATGCTGTGGAGAGCTGTTCCAAACTGACATTGCCGGAGGCCCTGTTCCCACAGAGGGCTCTTCCCACTCACTGTTAGCAAGAGACCTGTTGCCACACGGCTGCTTGTGCTGTGATGTTTCCTTCCAGGACTTCTCCTTGGAGGCTAACTGGGTCCTCATTAACTGTTGGGTACTAATCATTTGTGAGAAACTGGGTAATTTATGAACTGAATATTGGCTACATTTTGCATACTTCCAAACTTGTGATTCTTGATCTGTCCTTACTTGCTGGACCTTGTGACAAATACTTGCATTGTAAATGTAAGGCAGACAATATATTTTCTTACCACTAGGAAAGAAAAGACATTACCCAGATGCATCATCTCTCTCTCATAAAAGTTAAGCCTTTTGGTATCCCTCTGGTGGAGAAAAGGAAAGATAGACCCATTTGAAGTTAGAGTTCCAAAGAATAGCAAGGAGAGATAAGAAAGCCTTCCTCAGTGGTCAGTGCAAAGAAATGGAGGAAAACAACAAAATGGGAAAGACCAGAGATCTCTTCAAGAAAATTAGAGAAACCAAGGGAACATTTCATGCAAAGATGGGCACAATAAAGGACAGAAATGGTATGGACGTAATAGAAGCAGAGGATAATAAGAAGATGTGGCAAGAATACACAGAAGAACTGTACAAAAAGATCTTCATGACCCAGATAATCACAGTGGTGTGATCACTTACCTAGAGCCAGACATACTGGAATGTGAAGTCAAGTGGGCCTTAGGAAGCATCACTATGAACAAAGCTAGTGGAGATGATGGATTTCCAGTTGAGCTATTTTAAATCCTAAAAGATGATGCTGTGAAAGTGCTGCACTCAATATGCCAACAAGTTTAGAAAACTCAGCAGTGGCCATAGGACTGGAAAAAGTCAGTTTTCATTCCAATCCTGAAGAAAGGCTATGCCAAAGAATGCTCGAACTACCACACAGTTGCACTCATTTGACACACTAATAAAGTAGTGCTCAAAATTCTCCAAGCCAGGCTTCAGCAGTACGTGAAATTTCAGATGTTCAAGCTGGATTTAAAAAAGGTAGAGGAACCAGATATCAGATTGCCAACATCTGCTGGATCATCGAAAAGGCAAGAGAGTTCCAGAAAAACATCTATTTATGCTTTATTGACTATGCCAAGGCCTTTGTGTGGATCACAACAAACTGTGGAAAATTCTGAAAGAGATGGGAATACCAAACCACTTGACCTGCCTCTTGAGAAATCTGTTTGCAGGTCAGGAAGCAACAGTTAGAACTGGACATGGAACAACAGCCTGGTTCCAAATAGGAAAAGGAGTACGTCAAGGCTGTATATTGTCACCCTGCTTATTTAACTTATATGCAGAGTACATCATGAGAAACGCTGGGCTAGAAGAAGCACAAGCTGGAATCAAGATTGCTGGGAGAAATATCAATAACCTCATATATGCAGATGACACCACCCTTATTGCAGGAAGTGAAGAAGAACTAAAAAGCCTCTTGATGAAAGTGAAAGAGGAGAGCAGAAAAATTGGCTTAAACTCAACATTCAGAAAACTAAGATCATGGCATCCGATCCCATGACTTCATGTCAAATAGATGGGGAAACAGTGGAAATAGTGGCTGACTTTATTTTTCTGGGCTCCAAAATCACTGCAGATCATGCCTGTAGCTTGCTCCTTGGAAGAAAAGCTATGACCAACCTAGACGCTTATCAAAAAGTAAAGACTTTACTTTGCCAACAAAGGTCCATCTAGTCAAAGCTATGGTGTTTCCAGTAGTCATGTATGGATGTGAGAGTTGGACTATAAAGAAAGCTGAGCACTGAAGAATTGATGCTTTTGAACTGTGGTGTTGGGGTAGACTCTTTTTTTTTTTTATTGTTTTTGCCATACATTGTCATGATATCACCATGGGTTTACACCCCTCCAGAACCCCCCTCCCTCCTCCCTCCCCCCCGGGAAATCTCGCTGCACCAGTCCCGAGCATCAGTCCTGGGCTGGCGATTGATTAGACACATGACAATTAACATGCTTCAATGCCCTTCTCCCATATCATCCCACCCTTACCCTCATCCACAAAGTCCACGAGTCTATTCTATACATCTGCATTCCTTTTGTTGTCTCGCATGTTGGGTTCTCGTTATCGTCTTTCTAAATTCCATATATATGCATTAATATACTGTATTGTTGTTTTTGCTTCTGGCTTACTTCACTCTGGATAATGGGCTCCAGTTTTGTCCATCTGAGTAGAATTGCTTCAAATGAATTTTTTTTTAATGCTGAGTAATATTCCATTGTGTATATGTACCACAGCTTTCTTATCCATCCATCAGTTGATGGGCATCTAGGTTGCTTCCATGTCTTGGCTATTGTAAACAATGCAGCGATGAACATTGGGGTACACGTGGCTCTTTCAATTCTGGTTTCCTCGGTGTATATGCCCAGCAGTGGGATTGCTGGGTCATATGGCAGGTCTATTTGCAGCTTTTTAAGGAACCTTCACACTGTTTTCCATAGTGGCTGTACTAGTTTGCATTCCCACCAACAATGTAAGAGGGTTCCCTTT
Organism: Antilocapra americana; assembly: GCA_007570785.1. Lineage (NCBI taxonomy): Eukaryota > Metazoa > Chordata > Mammalia > Artiodactyla > Antilocapridae > Antilocapra > Antilocapra americana. The sequence goes on from ML662497.1 coordinate 2,423,561, forward strand.
TCTCCACATCCTCTCCAGCATTTATTGCTTGTAGACTTTTGGATGGCAGCCATTCTGACTGGTGTAAAGTGGTACCTCATTGTGGTTTTGATTTGCATTTCTCTGATAATGAGTGATGTTGAGCATCTTTTCATGTGTTTGTTAGCCATTTTTATATCTTCCTTGGAGAAATGTCTGTTAAGTTCTTTGGCCCACTTTTTAATTGGGTTGTTTATTTTTCTAGAATGGAGCTGCAGGAGTTGTTTGTAAATTTTTGAGATTAATTGTTTGTCTGTTGCTTCATTGGCTATTATTTTCTCCCATTCTGAAGGCTGTCTTTTCACCTTGCTTATAGTTTCCTTTGTTGTGCAAAAGCTTTTAATTTTAATTAGGTCCCATTTGTTTATTCGTGTTTTTATTTCCAATATTCTGGGAGGTGGGTCATGGAGTATCCCGCTTTGGATTATAGCAGAGAGTGTTTTGCCTATGTTATCCTCTAGGAGTTTTATAGTTTCTGGTCTTATGCTTAGATCTTTGATCCATTTTGAGTTTATCTTTGTGTATGGTGTTAGAAAGTGATCTAGTTTCATTCTTTTACAAGTGGCTGTCCAGTTTTCCCAGCACCACTTGTTAAAGAGGTTGTCTTTTCTCCATTGTATATTCTTGCCTCCTTTGTCAAAGATAAGGTGTCCATAGATGCGTGGATTTATCTCTGGGCTTTCTATTCTGTTCCATTGATCTATATTTCTGTCTTTGTGCCAGTACCATACTGTCTTAATGACTGTGGATTTGTAGTATAGCCTAAAGTCAGGTAGGTTGATTCCTCCAGTTCCATTCTTCTTTCTCAAGATTGCTTTGGCTATACGAGGTTTTTTGTATTTCCATACAAATTGAGAAATTATTTGTTCTAATTCTTTGAAGAAGACCTCTGGTAGCTTGATAGGAATTGCATTGAATCTATAGATTGCTTTAGGTAGTATACTCATTTTCACTCTATTGATTCTTCCAATCCACGAACACGGCACATTTCTCCATCTGTTTGTGTCCTCCTTGATTTCTTTCATCAGTGTTCTATAATTTTCTATATACAAGTCTTTTGATTCTTTAGGTAGAAATACTCCTAAGTATTTTATTCTTTTTGTTTCGATGGTGAATGGAATTGTTTCCTTAATTTCTCTTTCTGATTTCTCACTGTTAGTGTATAGGAATGCCAGGGATTTCTGTGTGTTGATTTTATATCCTGAAACTTTGCTATATTCACTGATTAGCTCTAGTAATTTTCTCGTAGAGTCTTTAGGGTTTTCAATATAGAGGATCATGTCATCTGCAAACAGAGAGAGTTTTACTTCTTCTTTTCCAATCTGGATTCCTTTGATTTCTTTATCTGCTCTGATTGCTGTGGCGTAGGGTAGACTCTTGAGAGTCCCTTGGAATGTAAGGAAATCCAGATAGTCCATTCTAAAGGAGATAAGTCCTGGGTGTTTATTGAAAGGACTGATGTTGAAGCTGAAACTCCAATAATTTGGCCACCTGATGTGAAGAACTGGCTCATTTGAAAAGACCCTGATGCTGGGAAAGATTGTAGGCAGGAGAAGGGAAGAGGACAGAAGATGAGATGATTGGATGGCATCTCTGAATAATTGGACATGAGTTTGGGTGAACTCCAGGAGTTGGTGATGGAGAGGGAGGCCTGGCATGCTGTGGTCCATGGGGCTGCAAAGAATTGTACAGGACTGAGTGACTGAACTGAACTGAACTGAAGCAAGACAAGGTTGAGGTGGGTTGGCCAATGGGTGTACTTAGAAACAGAGAAGTCCTGGAATCCTGCTCTTGAGCTCAGAGGAAACATTTGAAGAACTGAGAGTTTTACACATGCAGATTTTAAAATCTCACATTTTGCAAGAGACAAGCCATTTAGCTCTTGTTTTATTGCCAGCATTTGAAGGTGTCATTGAGAGAGAAAATATGACCTGTGAGGTTTCATGACATATGTAAAACCTTACCCATTTTTCTAGTTACCTCATCTGTTTAGTCATTTAATGAAACAAGATTTCTTGGGTGATAAAACACCACTACCACTATATGCATAAATAAATCAATCAATAACTAACTTCCTTCAAATGCCTTATTACAAAAAATTCATTTGTTTTTTTCCAACTTGATTTCTTTGCAAGCTAATAACTGGTTGTTTAAATCAGTATAAGTTGCTACTGAATACAATCTTTGCTTTACTGGACCCATTCTCCTTTGAAGATGGAACTTTAAGAAGTAAGAGTGAAGTAAGTCAGAAAGGGCAAAAATATCACACATTAGCACATATATATGGACTCTATAAAAATGGTACTAATGAACCTATTTGCAGGGCAGAAATAGAGATACAGTCATAGAGAAAACACTTGTGGACACAGCTGGGGAGGGAGAGGGAAGGACAAATTGAGAGAGTAGTGTTGATATATACACACTACTATGTGTAAAATAGCTAGCTAGCAGGAAGCTGCAATATAACACTGGGAGCTCAGCCCAGTGCTCTATGATGACCTAGAGCGATGGGATGGTGTCTGAGGGATGCTCAAGAGGGAGGGGGTATGTATACACTTATGGCTGATTCACATTGTTGTATCAGAGAAACCAACACAACATTGTAAAGCAATTATCTGCCTGTTGAAAATAAAAACAAACAAAAAAAAGAAGGAGTTGATTATTCTTTGTTTGCCTTTTGATATTGTTAAATCAATTGAACAAGGAGACCATTATCCTGAGGTGGATTCAATGTCCTGGTAACCTGTGTAAGCATGGCACCCCACTCTAGTACTCTTGCCTGGAAAGTCCCTTGGACGGAGGAGCCTACTAGGCTGCAGTCCATGGGGTCGCGAAGAGTCGGCCAAGAGTGGAAATGGCAACCCACTCCAGTGTTCTTGCCTGGAGAATCCCAGGGACGGGGGAGCCAGCTGGGCTGCCGCCTGTGGGGTCGCACAGTCGGACACGGCTGAAGCGACTTGGCAGCTGCAGCAACCTGTGTAGGCAAACCAAATCGAGGTCTGTAAGGGACTCAAAGTTAGGAATTTAAACCTAAGGACAGTCAGTCACAAACAGCCAACTAAGGCTTCAAGCTGTAACAAATCAATAATTTATTTTGCTTCTGCTGTCTTTCTATAGAAGTCTTTCCTCAAGCTACTGCCAGTGGCATGCTTCTAACTATTTCTTGTTTGGCTCCACCTGATTCAGATTTTTGTTTTCCGCAGATAAACTCTTAAAATTTTGAATATTCCCTCAGTTTATCTTTAAACTGTATTAACTGATTTTCCACTTCTCATTTCCCTAGTCAGTCTATGGCATTTGCTAAATCATGTATTCTTTGATTTTGATTTTTCCTTATGATTTTGAACTATGATACTGAGTGGAGGATTAATTCTTTTACTATGTAATGTACTAGTACTTTCTTATGACAGATATCCTTATGATAAAAGGGATTAAATGAGTTAGCACAGGTGAAGTGATTAAAAGAAGCTCCTGACACATAAACAGGCATTCATAGGACTTCCCTAGAGGTTCAGTGGTTAAAACTCCATGCTTCCACTGCAGGGTCACAGGTTCAATATCTGGTCAAGGAACTAGGATCGCTCGTGACACACGGCCAAAAAATAGAAAAAATAGATACTCAGTATAAATTGGTTATAGTTATTGTTTTACCTGAATAATAGCAATAACCTCTAATTTTTTTTTTCAGATATCTAGTTCTCCCTCCAGTCTTTTTTCCACAGAACAAGTCAGAGTGATCCTTTTTAAGGTGCAAATATGCTACTCCTGTATTTGCTCTTATTGCTTTACTTTAGTAGCTCCCTGTTCCTCACAAGATACATTCTAAATTCATTATTGTGATCTGGTTTCTCTTTCGTTTTCCTGCCTCATTTTATAATTTCTCTACTCAAAATCCACAACTTCTTGATTTTATTTATAAATATAATGTTTAAAACAGGAATTAGTGCCTTCAGCTTTTAAAAAATTAATCAGTTAATTCAGAAATTAGTTGATTAAATTATCCCTTACAATAACTCCATATATAAATTTAGTTATTTTAACTCTCTTAAGTATTTCAAAATTTTAAATATCTTGATCTCAGACACTTTAGAAAACAAGTAAATGTGCTTTTTTATTGTAATAAAATATGCATAACTTAATGCTTACAATTTTTACCATTTTAAAGTGTATAATTAGTTCAGTGTCATTAAGTACATTCATATTATTGTGTAAGTAAACTTTTAAGTAATGCTTTAGAAAGTCTTTCTAAGCATTTTAATTTTATAAATCTAAATCAAACCAGTAAATGTAGATTCTTTTAAAAATGCATATTCTTTCAACAAACTTAATTTAATTCTTTTATGCCCTTTACTGATGCGAAGAACTGTCTAATTTGAAAAGACCCTGATGCTGAGAAAGGTTGAAGGCAGGAGGAGAAGTGGATGACAGAGGATGAGATGGCTGGATGGCATCACCTACTCAATGGACATGAATTTGAGTAAACTCTGGGAGTTGGTGATGGACAGGGAAGCCTGGTGTGCTGCAGTCTGTGGGGTCGCAACAAATTGGACATGACTGAGCTACTGCAGTAAACTGAACTGATGTCCTTTACATTAAGATAAAAATATCAATTAGATGTTTCAGTGTTAGATGACAAGGCTATTATGTCAGATTATCTCAAACATTTGGAACTGTTAAATATGCTGTGAAACAAAATGTTTCAGGCAGTTTAGTTAGGAGAATGTGTGAAGGTTTTATTATCGTCCTGATGCAAAGGAATAGGGTCCTAGTAGACCAATTAAAATACTCATTTTCTGTAGGGACATTATGCAAGGAAAAAAAAGAGCTGCGTGATCAAGGTTAGACTTGTCAAGAAAAAACTTAAAAGATTTAGAAAGGGGCAAAAAAGATGACTGTCCTTTTAAAGGAGTGTTGAGTATTCCCTTCAGAGGTTATTTGACTTTATAGGACTGTGCAAGTTTGATTGTCCTTCTACGACAATTTCCAAATCGGTAGGGAAAAAATTAGGTTGTAGAAAACTTGCACTTTTCAAATTATTCTCATTCATAGCACTGCAATTAAATTATGTGCTATAGAGGTATAACTTGATGCCAAAAACTTGGCCTCTGTGCACCATTGCCAAATCCAATCTCAGAGACAGAGTTTTGGGTGTAGAAGGAAAGAATGACTTTAGTGCTTTGTTGGCAAAGGGGAACACAGTGGGGCTCAGGCCTCTCAAAAACTGTGTGTCTTCATCAGAAAGGGCATGGTGAGGTATTTTATAATAATGTTTCAGGGGTTGAGTTGCTGATAAGGGTTAGGGTGAGTACAGGGCCTGCACTTCTTAATCTGATCTCAGGTAGTCTCCTCTGGATGAAGAATAACATCTTCCATTTGTTGGGGGTTTTAGTTCTGTAAAGAGGTCAAAAATAATGTAATGTGTATCACCCGCATTACCAGGACCCTGCTGAAGGCTGGGCTTCCTGGTGGCTCATACAGCAAAGCATCTGCCTACAATGTGGGAGGTCCCGGTTCAATCCCTGGGTTGGGAAGCTCCTCTGAAGAAGGAAATGGCAACCCACTCCAGTACTCCTGCCTGGAAAATCCCATGGATGGAGAAGCCTAGTAGGTGACAGTCCATGGGGTGGCAAAGAGTCGGACACGACTGAGTGACTTCACTTTTCACTTTGCGGAAGGCTGCCTAATTGCTTCTAAATTGCTCCTCCCTTGTCTCCATATCACCTCCCTTTTCTGATTATTGTTGTTCAGTCGCTAAGGTGTGTCTCTTTGTGACCCCATGGACTTCAGCACGTTAGGCTTCCCTTCTTTCACCACCTCCTGGAGTTTGCTCAAACTCATGTCTGTTGAATCGGTGATGCCATCCATCCATCTCATCTTCTGTTGTCCCCTGCTCTGATTAGCAGTAGTTCAGATTTCCCCTTTGAAACTCGGGGAAGGTCATGGAGGCTGGAGTATATTCCCTACAAAGAAGAAACAGGGGACACAGAAAGGCAACTCCATAGGGTCCTGCTCGGTTTCAAACTCATTTCTACTCTAGAAAGATCATCTCAAACATTGTTTTTTAGATTGTTAATCAGTCTTCATCTATTAGCAAATTCATTTTAGCAGTCCTGATTGCCTGTATGTATGTCTATGTTTCAAATTCTCCTTGGAATCAGTTTTAACAACTTATTGATTTTTCATTAATAAGTTAAATAAAAATTTTGACAGTATCCATTTTTATATTTTAATGAATGTTCTTAATTTTTTAAGAATCCATACTTCAGTACATTAGATTTTTAAAAAATGTCTCATTAAGTTTCTTGACTGACACTCAATAGTATGCTGAAAATGAACTGGTCACTGCTAGAACAGACCTGAATCCCTATAAAGTTCACCAGCAGCAAATTGTTTATGCATTTTATAAAAAGTAGGAATTTATTCACAGAGCAAGTTGTAAATTATAGCATGGAAAACGTCTTTATTTCAGACCAGTTTTGGAAAAGAATTACAAACTTTTACAATTCTTCTAAAAATCATTCCTAATATTTCTGGGGCTGCAAAGCCAATTACCCAGCTGAAAAACTGCAATTATATATATATCAGTATTATCATACAAACTCAGGTTATTTCTCCAGGACAGACCCCAGAGCTATTCATCACCTGGTCAGAGAATTGTAAATGAGAGTCATCCTGATTCCAGAAACTACAATTAAGTCATATCACAGAATTGTCACAGATGGTAATCAATTCTATCATCTCTGTTCTTCCTTTTTTAGTAAAAAACCCTGACTCAAACACCAAGTGGGAGTGGATCTGAGGCTTTCTTTCACTTCCATTCTTGAAAGTGAAAGTGAAAATGTTAGTCACTCAGTCCTGTCTAACTCTTTGTGACCCCATGGGCTGTAGCCCACAGAGGACAGGCTCTGTCCATGGGATTCTCCAGGCAAGAATATTGGAGTAGTTTGCCATTTCTTTCTCCGACTCCCATGCTTGGCGCCCTGCAGTAAACACTGTCTGTACTTTCTTTCACCACAACCCAATGTCAGTAGATGAACTTGGCTGCAAGGAAGGCAAGCGGACCTGCATTAGGCTTTGTTTTGTAACACATCTCTGGCTGTCTGGAGTAGAGTCTCAGACTGCTTCAGCCCAAGTCACAGGTAAACATGCTGAACACCCTTTTTTTTTTATTTTTTATTATTGTTTTTGCCATACATTGTTATGATATCACCATGGGTTTACATATGCTTCCCCTCCGGGTCCCCCCTCCCTCCTCCCTCCCCCCCGGGAAATCTCGCTGCACCAGTCCTGAGCATCAATCCTGGGCTGGCGATTGATTAGACACATGACATTAACATGCTTCAATGCCCTTCTCCCATATCATCCCACCCTTACCCTCATCCACAAAGTCCACAAGTCTATTCTATACATCTGCGTTCCTTTTGTTGTCTCCCATGTTGGGTTCTCATTACTGTCTTTCTGAACACCCTTTTTAAAGTAGGCATGTGAGTAGGCTAGAGCCCATGGGGTCGCAGTTTTTTTCAAGCCTTGCTTTTTTCTGTGTGAATATGACATGTATAACATATATACCTTTGCTTTTTACGTCTTTCTACTTTTCATCCCCTGATTTTGATATAGAATTATTCACTCTTTCAACTATTATAGCTAACCTCTTTGCTGCAAGATTACATTCAACGAATCTTTTTATTGTCTGATTAGATTCTTCATTCTTACCTTGCTCACTTAATGCCATTCTTTCATTGACATCTATCTTCAAATACTCAATTTCATGCAAAACTACCTTCATTTCCTTGGCACATCAGGTTGTCTCTTGCTCTCAGCTCTTGTACCAAAATCTGGATTTGCCCTGTCCATACCTCTGAGTTTAACTTCCTATTAAAAGTTTTTCCTGCTTTGAGATTCAGGGTTCCTATCACAACTGTATATATCTCTCCTGTAGTGTTCGTCACACTATCTTATAAATACCCATTTCCTTGCCTGTTGTCTCTACTAGGTTTTAATCTTCTAGAGAATGGTAACAATGTCTTGTTCACTATTAACACTTTCACCATAAACAGAGGCACATAGAAGGTGCTCAATACATATGAGGAAAAAAAAGATGAAGTTCAAGGACCAGCTGTGAGAATCAGTGCTATATTCTGATTTTATTTTAAAAAAGATTGAACATTATATGCCTAAATCCATGCTGTTGAGGGCTTCCTTGGTAGCTCAGACAGTAAAGTGTCTGCCTGCAATGTGGGAGATCTGGATTCAATCCTCAGGTTGGGAAGATCCCCTGGAGAACAAAATGGGAACCCATTCCAGTACCCTTGCCTGGAAAATCCCAAGGATGGAAGAGCCTCATAGGCTATAGTCCATGGGGTCACAAAGAGTTGGACACGACTGAGCAGCTTCACTTTCACTTTTCATGCTGTTGAAGCAACTAAAGAATCTAAGGCAGCTTTAGTAGGATTTTTGCTAGCCATCATTTATTAGCCTTATCTAACTCATTCTTCATCACTGGTGGTGTTGAATCACTACCTCTTTTATACAGCTATACTGAGGTTCGGTTCAGTTCAGTCTCTTAGTCATGTTTGACTCTGCAACCCCATGAATCCCAGCACACCAGGACTCCCTGTCCATCACCAACTCCAGGAGTCCACCCAAACCCATGGCCATTGAGTCAATGATGCCATCCAGCCATCTCATCCTCTGTCATCCCCTTCTGCTCCTGCCCTCAATCTTTCCTAGCATCAGGATCTTTTCCAATGAGTCAGCTCTTCGCATCAGGTGGCAAAAATATTGGAGTTTCAGCTTCAACATCAGTCCTTCCAGTGAACATCCAGGACTGATCTCCTTTAGGATGGATTGGTTGGATCTCCTTGTAGTCCAAGGGACTCTCAAGAGTCTTTTCCAAAACCACAGTTCAAAAGCATCAATTCTTCAGCTCTCAGCTTTCTTTATAGTCCAACTCTCATATCCATACATGACCACTGGAAAAACCATAGCCTTGACTAGATGGACCTTTGTTGTCAAAGTAATGTCTCTGCATTTTAAAATGCCATCTTGGTTGGTCATAACTTTCCTTCCAAGGAGTAAGCATCTTTTAATTTCATGGCTGCAATCACCATCTGCAGTGATTTTGGAGCCCAGAAAAATAAATTCAGTCAGCCACTGTTTCCACTGTTACCCCATCTATCTGCCATGAAGTGATGGGATCGAATATCATGATTTTAGTTTTGTGAATGTTGAGCTTTAAGCCAACTTTTTCACTTTCCTCTTTCACTTTCATCAAGAAGCTTTTTAGTTCCTCTTCACTTCTGCCATAAGGGTGGTGTCATCTGCATATCTGAGGTTATTGATATTTTTCCTGGCAATCTTTATTCCAGCTTGTGCTTCCTCCAGCCCAGCGTTTCTCATGATGTACTCTGCATATAAGTTAAATAAGCAGGGTGACAATATACAACCTGGATGTACTCCTTTTCCTATTTGGAACCAGTCTGTTGTTCCATGTCCAGTTCTAACTGTTGCTTCCTGACCTGCATACAGGTTTCTCAAGAGACAGATCAGATAGTCTAGTATTCCCACCTCTTTCAGAATTTTCCACAGTTTATTGTGATCCACACAGTCAAAGGCTTTGGCATAGTCAATAAAACAGAAATAGATGTTTTTCTGGAATTCTCTAGCTTTTTCGATGATCCAGAGGAAGTTGACAATTTGATCTCTGGTTCCTCTCCCTTTTCTAAAGCCAGTTTGAACATCTGGAAGTTCATGGTTCATGTATTGCTGAAGCCTGGCTTAGAGAATTTTGAGCATTACTTTATTAGTGTGTGAGATGAGTGGAATTGTGAGGTAGTTTGAGCATTCTTTGGCATTGCCTTTCTTTGGAATTGGAATGAAAACTGATCTTTTCCAGTCCTGTGACCTTTGCTGAGTTTTCCAAATTTGCTGGCATATTGAGTGCAGTACTTTCACAGCATCATCTTTCAGGATTTGAAATAGCTCAACTGGAATTCCATCCCCTCCAGTAGCTTTGTTCATAGTGATGCTTTCTGAGGCCCACTTGACTTCACATTCCAGGATGTCTGGCTCTAGGTGAATTATCACACCATTGTGATTATCTGGGTCATGAAGATCTTTTTTGTATATTTCTTCTGTGTACTCTTGCCACCTCTTCTTAATATCCTCTGCTTCTGTTAGGTCCATACCATTTCTGTCCTTTATTGAGCCCATCTTTGCATGAAATGTTCCCTTGGTATCTCTAATTTTCTTCAAGAGATCTCTAGTCTTTCTCATTCTGTTGTTTTCCTCTATTTCTTTACATTGATGTACTTGGCTCACCCTAAATCCAGAATGTTCTCATCTCAATATTTTTAGCTTAATTACATTTGCAAAGGCCCCTTTTCCAAATAAAGTCCTCTTTACAGGTTCATGATTAGAATTTGGACATATCTTTTTGGAGGTGGCTATTTATAAAGTCACCCACTGAATGTAGCAACAATGGAATGTCTCCATAGGCTGTGGTGGCTTTAAGGCTTCTCTTTGCTAGGGTGTCAGCTCAATTAGAACTGTGGAGTTACTAGGTCAGCAGCAACAGCAACAGCAATGCTGGTGAAACAAGCTCATGTGTTGGGAACACTTTCTGTATATATTTTATAAGCTCAAAGAAGGAGACAGTAATTCTTACCTCATTCAAAAAAGGTAAATGACGAGCTGAGGGAGAGACACTCCAGAAGCAAATTGAAACAGACTTATGGTGAAATCGATGTATAGCAATCATTTTAGTAAAGTAAGTTTCCAAAATAGAGATCCAGCAATCATTTCAGCAAAGAAACTTTCTAAATCTCTCATTTTAATACAGAGAGAGAGGTTCCCTTTCTTACTTTAAAGTAAAAATCTGAAGATGAAGATAAAACCAAAATCATGGGAAAAAATATGGCAGTAGGGTATATATTTAAACCAACTCACCAGCCAACTCCACATACTTTTTTGGGGAACTGTGCCCCATGGCATGAAGAATCTTAGTTCACCAAGCAGATCTCACAGATATATAGTGGAAGCACAGAGTCCCCCACCCCACATACTGGAGAAAGGAATCCTTGGCAGGGAGAATGGTAAAGATAATTCGGGCAAGTATTGAGCTGTTCAGTTCAGTTCAGTTCAGTCTCTCAGTCATGTCCAACTCTTTGCCACCCGATGGACTGCAGCAGGCCAAGCCTCCTTGTTCATCACTAACTCCTAGAGTTTACTCAAGCTCTTGTCTCTTGAGTTGGTGATGCCATCCAACCGTCTCACCCTCTGTCATCCCCTTCTCTTCCCACCTTCAATCTTTCCCAGATAAGGGTCTTTTCAAAGGAGTCAGTTCTTTGCATCAGGTGGCCAAAGTATTGGAGTTTCAGCTTCAGCATCAGTCCTTCCAATGAATATTCAGGACTAATTTCTTTTAGGATGGACTGATTGGATCTCTTGAGAGTCTCCAAGGGACTCTCAAGGGTCTTCTGCAACACCACAGTTGAAAAACATCAATTCTTTGGTGCTCAGCTTTCTTTATATTCTAACTTTAGCATCCAAACATGACTACTGGAAAAACCATAGCTTTAACTAGACAGACCTTTGTTGGCAAAGTACTGTCTCTGCTTTTTAATATGCTGTCTAGGTTGGTCAGAGCTTTCCTTCCAAGGAGCAAGCGTCTTTTAGTTTCATGGCTTCAGTCACCATCTGCAGTGATTTTGGAGCCCCAAAATAAAGTCTGTCACTGTTTGCATTGTTTCTGCATCTACTTGCCATGAAGTGATGGGACCAGATGCCATGATCTTAGTTTTCTGAATGTTGAGTTTTAAGCCAATTTTTCCACTCTCCTCTTTCACTTTCATCAAGAGGCTCTTTAGTTCTTCTTCACTTTCTGCCTTCAGAGTGTTGTCATCTTCATATCTGAGGTTATTGATATTTCTTCCAGCAATCTTGATACCAGTTCCTCATCTAGTCCAGCATTTCTTATTATGTACTCTGCATATAAGTCCGATTATGCCCAGATTATCTCCAGTTTTCAAAATCTTATAGATGTTTCTTTTTAAATGGAATGTATTATTTCTAATTGTAAATAATTTATAAAATGTTTTTATTTCTCAGATCCTTAGCCTAATACCATGAAATGAGTATGATTATCACCATTTGTGATAGAAATTTTATACATATGGCTTCAATAATTTCTCCCCTCCCATTACTTTACCACCCTTTGCAGTGTTACTTTGCCTCCTCTCTCATCAAGAGGTGGGTTTATTTCTTTATCCCTTGTATGTGGGTTGGCCTTGTTTGTTGCTTTAACCAATAAAACACAGTGGAAATGATGCTCTGTTCCTTCTGAGACTAGACAAAAGTTTTCACAGCTTCTGCTCTCACCCTTTTCACAACTCTGGGCTGTATCTTCGAAGAGCGGTCTAGAGCAGTGCCTTGGTTTCCCTTCCTCTAAATAAAAATGATGACTAATTTACAAATTGATTTATTTTCCTCATGTAATAATTTTGATTTTAATTAAATTAATCCATTACATTTATTTATATAATTTCATTATTATAATTTTAATATTTTAATTTATATAATATGTATGTTTACTGTTAACCTTCAGTATACCCTGCTTCACTCATGAGTGGCTGAAAATTAGGGAAATGTTTAAGAGTATGTAACATGATAAGAGTAGCAAGAGTTTCTGTTTTTAAAATATCTTTTGGCCAATTTTATTTCTGCTTTAGATTTCTCAAGATACTAATCATTTCTGGGGCAGTTGTGAGCCACTGTGGCTCTGATATAAGCTTCCTGCTGATAAAGAGATTATTTGGATATAAGAGGAATCTAGGTGCATCTTTACGGTAGATTAATTGCATCAGTGGCCCCAATCTGTTACCCCTCCTTTTGTCCATGACCTTTGCATTGTGACTTTGTAGGTCTTCTCATTAAAGACACAAAGTTTCTTTCTGTCCTTGGATCCTGAGTTTGGCTGTGTAATTTTCAGACTTGATGTATGTAGACATTTTAAAAAGGGCTCATTACTGCAGCTTCTGCTCTTGAACCTGCACCTTTCTTAAGGGAACACACTCAGCCTAATTTGTTAGAGGAATGTGAGAGATATGTGGGCTGAGTCAGGTCTCTGCACTGACAGCTGGTCAACCACGGATGGGCAAGTGAGTCCAGCAGATACCAGTAGAGGTCTGCCTCATCTAAAGTGCTTGCACAGACTTGTGCACTAAATAAAGGTTGACTTGGGGGGGGGGGAGTTTATTAATAGTAGTATTGTAGCAGCAGTTAACTTATGCAAATCTCATTCAAAATTTCTTATTTCTAGGGAGTGAAGATCCCAAATGATAACATAAGGGACACTTTTTTCCCCTTAGATTCAGATGGTTCAACTGTGAGATTCCAGAGGCCTCATAATTTGGCTAGATGGGAGTATAATCACAACTTCAAAGGTGAGGATCAATAGGACATGTGTTTTAGGGCCACTGATGCATGCCTCAGGTACAAGAAGCAGTATTGAGCCAAATGCAGAGTATTAATTATCAGAGAACACATATTTAGGCCTATATTTTTGCTAATGGAATGCAGTAACCTGATTAAAATAAATCCTGGTGGACTCAGGAAAAAAGCTCTTAGTGACATTTTGTAGTGTCCTGGTTGCACTAAATCCAAAGTAAGGTCAGGAGGAATTTTGAAGCCACCATTCAAAGACTTTCTTGATACATAACTTGTTCAGAAAATATTTTCAATATATTCACTATACAATCACATTTTTCTGCCCTTTCTAGAAAATTTTACAAGGTAAAATATATTTTCTTTTCAATCTTTCTTATTAGTTTTTCAATACTACCCCTTTTGACTTTGGTATTTCCTTCCATTAAAAAAAAATTCCAAAGTGCTACAGTGTGCAATTCTACTTTCTGCTTTTAAAATAAAAGTCACTTAAAATTTATTATAAGTATAATATATAATGGTTATATAATGTTTAATTACATGAATACTAAAATTTAACCATTTCCTTTTTTCCATTTTGTCACTATTCAAAATAACTACTGTAGTAATATTTTTTGTTTGCATTTCTACTTATTTCCTTATGAAACATTTCTAGAAGTGGGATTACTGGTCCAAATATCATAAACATTTAAATGTTAAGATTCTGAGTACATACAGCCAAAGTTTTTAAGAAAGATTGTGTTTCTTACTGATGTGTGTACGAGAACACCACTCTTACAGGAAACTTGCCAGAATTGAGTATATTCTTGAAAAATTACTCTTTGATAGTGTATATGTATTATTCCATTTGCAATGCTCAATAGTGCTAAAAAATAGTGAGTCATTTGATTAAACATCACTGAGGTGGTTGTGAAACTGATGGAGCTAGAAAGCTAGCAACTAGTCCCCTTCCCTACCCCTCATGCTTCTCAAGTGGCCTGTAAGAGTAGTTTGTGATTGGATTCTAATTTCCAGCTTATTGTGGGCATGTCTTGGGGTTTCATTTTGGTATTCTGGTTACTTAAAGAAGTGGGAATGACATGACAGATGCCACAGGGAAAGTAGCAACTAGCCCCAAGAATATGTCTTTGAAACATTTCAGGGCAGATAGAGACATACTTACAGATAAAAAGACTATGCTATAATGTTTGAATGGTTTAATACTTTTCGAGAGATGACAATGAGATACAGTGGGAATAGTGGAAGATTCAGAATATGACAGACTTGGTTAGATTCCCATCTGTCACTTACGAGAAAGTTGTTTTGGGCAACCAAGGTGTATATTAGTCGTTCATTGGTGTCCTACTCTTTGTGACCCCATGGACGGTAGCCCTCCAGGCTCCTCTGTCCATGGGATTCTCCTGGCAAGAGTACTGGAGTGGGTTGTCATTTGCTCCTCTAGGGGATCTTTCCTGCATCTCTTGTGTCTCCTGCATTGGAGGCAGATTCTTTACCACTGAGTCATCTGACAGGCCTCTCAAAATTTATAGACCCCCAACTGTTAAATGATAAATGACAATCCAATTCACTTATATTTTCTTTTCTTTAAATCTTGTTGTTCCCCCCACTCTCCCTTCTGGCCACATCTCAAGACATGTGGGATCTTAGTTCCCCAACCAGGTATCAAACCTGTACCCCTTGCAATGGAAGTGCAGAGTATTAACCACTGGACCACCAGGGAAGTCCCCATTTGCATTTTCTTTGACTCCCATTATTAGGTATATTTATGCTGTGCTGTTATTTACTCACATTATAACACCATTTCTCATAATAATCTTTCTATGTGGTGACTGCTTTCTCTTAAAAAAAGAAAACACAAAAAACAAGGAAAATATGTCTCTGATTTGGGCCTCCCTGGTGGCTCAATGGTGGGCTATCATCCATGGGGTTGCAAAAAGTTGGACATGACAGAGCACACATGCATAATGCATAAATTTGGAAGCTTAGCAATGTTCCATAATGTTTGAAGCAAGTTGCAAAATGTTGTGGACGAGGTGATAAGATCTTTAGGACTCTGGTGGGCATGTGGGCTATTCCACACTGACTACAGTATAATCCACTTTTCCAGTGGTAGTGCCTGAGGGAGCAGTGACCAGAGTGAATACCTGGGCTGCCTCATTTTGCTGCATCTTGAACTTCATCCCTAGTGAGATGACTAATATCAGAAGCCATGTGCCTGGGACTACACCTAGAGAATCCTAAGCATTTATGGGGATTTCCCTAATGAAAGGCATCTGGGAGAAAGGCAATAGTATGGCTATAGCCAAGCCATGACTTTGGAGAGAATCTGCCTCCATATTTAGGAAACTAGAAAACTGCACAGAAGGTCTTTGCCTCAAACCCACTGTGGTTTAGAGATGACTGAAAAACTCATCGGTTATAATAATTATCTAAAAATTGATAGAGAGCTAAATTTTAATGAAGACACAAGTGGTTTGAATTTCCCACTGCCAATATGCCAAGTCTAGACTAGTTATTTTAAATTCACAAGAAATGTAGAACATGTGTTGACATATAATGCCACATTTGATTAATTGTGACTGTTATTAGGATTGTCAGTAATTCCTGTAGCTAAATTTATTGTGTAGACATATGCATTGATTACTGAGCTAGGAACATTGATGTGTCAGCTATGCCACAGGCAAATCATTTCAGCTCAATATAGAAAGACAGAGTTTGAAATTCTTTCAAATTCTTCTAATAAAACCACCTATTAGAACTAGCCCTACTTAACTGGACAATCATAATTAGGAAAGGGACTTTGGTTTCCCTAAAGAGCAGTCTTCTACTAAATGAAGATTAATTTGAGAATTAGAGAAATTACTTAGAATCAGAAATAGCTGAGAGGACAATGTTTTAAAGGTCTGCATTGGGTTGGATGACTGTGTCTCAAAGAACAACTCCCCTTCAAAGAACAACTCAGAGGAGTTGTTCTTTGTGAGAAATGTCATTAATCCAGATTGAAAGATTACCAGAGACTTGTAAAGAAGTAAATGAGGCAATTCTCATTAAAATACAGTTTCTTTGGACTTAGTAGAGATGGACAAAGTGCACTGTTCTTGTATTACTCATTGGTAAAATATTATTGGTAAAATATTGGACAGAAGAAGCCACTTAGACTTAATTTGTTTTGTTTTTCTTTTTTTCTTCTGTGTTATGTGATGTTTTCATTTCACAAGGGATGTTCATAGGGTTTCACTATCAATGATACAGAAACTAATGTTGATAGAACCAGAGACTTCTAGAGTTGGAAAGCTCTTCCTTATGTAATGGCAAAAATTATTGCCATACCCCACCTAGGGGCTGGTTTGGTAAGAGACTCAATCTTCTGTTACCTATTTACCCTTTTGCTTCAGTGGTGATGGAGGGGAGCACCGTATCATTAATCGTGAGCCCTTCTAAGAAATTTGTAACGTGAATTTGTAGATAAAAAGTTTAGGTCTGTGATCTATAATAAAAAAAAATTATTATATGGTCTTCATCTCAGATTCCGGTACAGAGCTCCTAAAACCCTTGGAATTTCCTAAAACAAAGCTGTTTTTTTATGGTAATGAGGTGGTTTTTATTTTAATTGGAGGATAATGTACAATGTTGTGATGGTTTTTGCCATGCATCAGTAGGAATTGGCCATAGGTGTACCCCTGTCCCCTACCTACCTTCCTCCCACCTTATCTCTCCAGGTTGTCACAGAGCACTGGCTTTCAGTGCTCTGCATCATACATCAAACTCACACTGGTCATCTATTTTACATATGGTAATCTCTATGTTTCAATGCTATTCTGTCAAATCATCCCACCTTCGCCTTCTTCAACTGAATCCAAAAGTCTGTTCTTTATGTTTGTGTCTCCCTTGCTGCCCTGCACGTAGGACCATTGGTACATCTTTCTAGATTCCATATATATGTGTTAATATGTGTTTTTCAAACCAGACCTAAGGATGCAGGCTGGTTGCCAGTGGAGCCAGTCATGTGACTAGAGGATTGGAACTTTTAGTCTCATCTCCTGACCTCTAGGCAGGGGAGAGGGGCTGGAGCTTGAATCAATCACCAATGACCATGGTTTTAATCAATTACGCCTAAGTAATAAAGCCTCCATAACCCCTCCCCTACACAAAAAAAGATAGATAGTTGAGAGAGCTTCTGCATTGGTGGACATGTGGAGATTCCCAGAGAGTGGTGACCTTTCCTCATACCTTGCCCTGCATCTCTTTCATCTATCTGTTCCTGAGTTATAACCTTATAAAAAATTAATAAGTAGGAACCTCAATTAAATAGAGTTGGGAGACCAAAAGATAGAGCTCTCTTGCTCTGCAATGATAGAAGAACCCAAGAGAAAGAAGAATGACTCTTCTCTCCTGGCAAGGATTCAGCCAATAAAAAGCTATGGACTCTCTGTCTACTGGTTTGCTGTGGCCTTTCGAATTCCTTTTTCTTCTAGAATGTTTTCCTTCCATAGCTATGTGGAGACTTGCATGTGATTTGCCATGATTACAGAACCCGAATTGTAATTCTCTGCTGATCCCGAATAAACCCATCTTTCCTAAAGAAATACCTGGAGTTTTATTTATTTCAGGCCAATGTGCTTTTATAATAAACCAGTCATCTAGTAAGTAAAATGTATCTCTGAGTTCTGTGAGCTGTGCTAGCAAATCACAGTAGTTCCCCCTTATTGGTGGTTTCACTTTTCTATGTTTCAGCTACCCAAGGTCAACCATGGTCTGAAAATATTAAAAGGAAAATTCCAGAAATAGACAATTATAAGTTTTAAATTAAGTAACATTTTGAGTAGTATGATGAGATCTCGTGCCGCCCTGCTCCATCCTGCATGGGATGAATCATCCCTTTGTCCAGCGTGTCTATGTTGTATATGTTACCCACTCGTTAGTCACTTAGTAGCCACCTGGACTGTCAGATCCACTATCGTGGTATTACAGTGCTTAGGCAAGCAACCCTTACTTGAATTAATAATGGCCTCAAAGTGTAAGTATTACTGATGCCAGCAATTTGGATTTATCAAAGAGAAAGGAAAAAGTTCTTGACTTAATAAAAAAAGAAAAAAATTATATATAAGCTGAGGTTGTTAAAATCTATGATAGGAACAAATTTGGGCTTCCCTGGTAGCTCAGCTGTTAAAGAATCCGCCTACAATGCCTGAAACCCTGGGTTGATTTCTGGGTTGGGAAGTTCTCCTGTAGAAGGGATAGGCTACCCATTCCAGTATTCTTGGCCTTCCCTGGTAGCTCAGACAGTAAAAAATCTGCCTGCATTGCGGAAGACTTGGGTTCAATCCCTGGGTTGGAAAGATCCCCTGAAGGGGAGCAAGGCAACCCACTCCAGTATTCTTGCCTGGAGAATCCGCTTGGGCAGAGAGCCTGGCAGTTTACAGGCTCTGTAACAGTTTGGACACAACTTAGTGACTAAGCACAGCACAGGACATGAACAAATTTATTTGTGAACTTGTTAAGAAGGAAAAAGAAATTGGTGCTGAGTTTGCAGTAGCAACACCAATTGAAAAAGTTATGGCCACAGTGAAATAGTGCTTAGTTAAGATGGCACAGACATTAAACTTGTACACTGCAGTATTTTGAAAGGAGAAACCACATTCATGTAAATTTTGTGACAGTATATTGTTAGAATTGTTATATTTTTATTATTAATTATTCCATTTTATTATTAGCTGTTGTTAATTTCTTACTGCACTCAATTTATAAATCAAACTTTATCACAGCAGCCACTGTGGAGGACAGTATTGAGTTTCCTTAAAAAAAATAAAAATAGAGCTACCATATGATCCTGCAATTCTGCAATCCCTGGACAAATACTCCTGGGCATATACCCAGATGATACTCTAATTAGAAAAGACACCTGCACCTCAATGTTCATCATAGTACTACTTATAATAGCCAAGACATGGGAGCAATGGATGAATGGATAAAGAAGATGTATATAGCACAGTTAAGTTCAGTTCAGTTGCATAGTCATGTCCGACTCTTTGTGAGCCCATGGACTGCAGCATACCAGGCCTCTGTGTCCATCACCAACTCCCGGAGTTTACTCAAACTCACGTCCATTAAGTTGGTGATGCCATTCAAGCATCTCATCCTCTGTCATTCCCTTCTCCTCCCACTTTCAATCTTTCCCAGCATCAGGGTCTTTTGAAATGAGTCAGGTGGCCAAAGTATTGGAGTTTTAGCTTCAACATCAGTCTTTCCAATGAACACTCAGGACTGATCTCCTTTAGGATGTACTGGTTGCATCTGCTTGCAGTCCAAGAGACTCTCAAGAATCTTCTCCAACACCACAGTTCAAAAGCATCAATTTTTCCATGCTCAGCCTTCTTTATAGTCCAACTCTCACATCCATACATGACTACTGGAAAAGCCATAGCTTTGACTAGATGGATCTTTGTTGGCAAAGTAATGTCTCTGCTTTTTAATTTGCTGTCTAGGTTGGTCATAACTTGCCTTCCAAGGAGTAAGTGTCTTTTAATTTCATGGCTGCAATCACCATCTGCAGTGAATTTGGAGCCCCCCAAAATAAAGTCTGCCACTTTTTCCACTGTTTTCCCATCTATTTGCCATGATGTCATGGGACCGGATGCCATAATCTTAGTTTTTTGAATGTTGAGCTTTAAGCCAACTTTTTCGCTCTCCTCTTTCATTTTCATCAAGAGACTCTTTAGTTCTTCTTCACTTTCTGCTATAAGAGTGGCACAAAGTTGTGTGGCACAAAGTAAGCGTGGCACAAACTTATGTGCCATAAGTTGACACAACTGCATTCCTGAGGTTATTAGTATTTCTCCCGGCAATATTGATTCCAGCTTGTGCTTCCTCCAGCCCAGAATTTCTTATGATGTACTCTGCATATAAGTTAAATAAGCAAGGTGAAAATATACAGCCTTGACGTACTCTTTTTCCTATTTGGAACCAGTCTGTTGTTCCATGTCCAGTTATAACAACCTATAATAAAGAGGAATCTGTAGAAGAATGTATATCTATATCTGAATCACTTTGTCATACACTTGAAGCTAACACAGTATTGTAAATTAACTATGCTTCAATTAAAAAAATAATATGGGAATGGAAACAAAATAAAAGCTATATGTAGGCTTTAGTACAATCTGTGGCATCAGACAACTACTAGAGTCTTGAAATGTATTCCCTACAGATAGGCAGGAACTATTGTAATTGAATCCAAGGACAAGGGGTCATCAGAATGTCTGGTCTATTGGGTTGGATGACCTATTGGAATTGGTGCAGGTTAGTTTAAAGAACAGATGACAACCTGGTCTGGCACACCACCCACCCCCCCTGCTCCCATCCCTGCTCTTCTTTTTGCTTGGTGAATAAAGCTACTTAGGAAGCTAAAGGTTTCAGCTAAAGCTTATTTCATTATAGGGTTGTGTAATGGTGCTTTGCAAAATGAAACAGAAGATTTGCAGAGAGAAAATCTAGGACAGTTGTAGCTAAAGGGTGAGGTAACCAGAGTAGCATATGAGGAAAAGCTGACAGCAGGCATAACAGGGGAATGGAGAGAAAACCACTTGTAGAATGTAAGCAACTTCCTCCTCTCCAGGAAATTGTGGAAAATGGGGAAGGGAGGAGTGCTGTTTGGTTTGGTTATTAAGGGAAAAGATGATCACAGAAAGCTAGAGCACTTGGGGTCATTTAATTGCAGTAGCCAATGATTACATAGTACTAATTGATAACAGTTTTCAGAAACCTAATATAAATTTAGCCTCAAGTAACAAAGACATTTCTTTTAAATATTTGGAAGTAGCTCTGTCTTTCCCAGATGAGTCAGACACAGCTTTCTCAAGCACCACACATATACCTTGATCCCAGATTCTCTCCTCTCACCATCTTGGTCTTGGTACTCTGGACCTGTGTCCCTTTCTCAATATCTCTCTTCAGATATCATATTTAGACTGGAACTTAGTATTCCTAAGATGGATTTATTCAGGGAGAGAGCACATGTGACTCTTCTTTTTCTGAGCTCTATATTTCTAGCTATGCAAACTGAAATGGAATCAGTTCATTTTTCACCTTCTCATTTTACTACTGACTCATATTCATCTTAGGTTTAACCTAACTCCCAGTTTTTTGACACAGAGATATTTTCTACTCACATTTCTTTATCCTACAGTTGTAGAGTCCATATTTTTTAAAACTAAATTTTATTATGCACATGTGGTCCATCTTTATTGTTTCTTGTAATGATTTATGTCTTAGATTTAGGAAGGTTGCAAAATGTATATACTGTACTTATTTTTAATATTTTCAGTGTTATTGAGGTACAAGTGATAAACACATGGTAACATATTTAAACTATACACTATGGTGATTTGATATATATACATTGTTAAAGAATGCCTATCATTAAATTGATTAACACATTCACTACCTCTCACACCTGTCTTTTTTTTTTTTTTTGGTGAGAACTTTAAAGTTCTACTCTTCTAGCAAATTTCAATTCTATTATATGGTGTTAGCACCTATAATTACCTAGTTACCATTCTTCAGATCTTATTCCTCTTATAGCTGAAAGTTATCTTTTTACTAGCCTTTCTCTATTTCTCCTACCCACCCAGCCTCTGGCAACCACTTTTCTACTCTCTCTTTCTGAGGTTAACTTTTACTTCTTAGCATTACACATTATAAGTAATGCTATGCAGTATTTGTCTTTCTCTATATGATTTATTTCACTTAGTAAAATGACCTCAAATTCTGTCCAAATTGTTTCAAATGGCAGGATTTTTTCCTTCTCATAGCTTAATAATATTCCATTGTGCAAAAAAACAAGTTCAAAGTGGATTAAAGACCTAAATGCCGAACAGATACTATAAAACTCCTAGAGTAAAACATAAGCCAACCAATCTTTGACATAAATTGCAGCAATATCTTTTTGGATCTATCTCCTAGAGTAATGGATATAAAAACAAAAATAATCAAATGAGATCTAATTAAACTTAAAAGCTTTTGCACAGAAAAGAAAACCATAAAACAAAAAGACAACCTACAGAATGGGAGAAAATATTTGCAAATGATGCAACTGACAAGGAATTAACCTTCAAAATATACAAATAGCTCATATAGCTCATTATAAAAAAACAGTCCTTCAATCAGCTGTACGTTTATACAACCATCTAACATCTGGTCCTCATATCTCTCTTATTCATCCAGAGATTCTAAAGAAGAGAGCAGACTCCATAATTAACAGAACTTCATGTCACACATTATAAAATTTGAAATCTCAAGTAACAAAGAGATGTAATGTTTTATTCAAATGGGAAAACATTGTAAGGGTCTTCAGTAGTTTACAAATGCTGTGACCTCTTTCAAATTGATGTTATTAGCATCTTTTTTAAAATAGTGTTTTTGATGTTTGCCACGTTAGGAGTTGAAGATTCCTTTTCTTCTTTAAGTAACTACAGGTTTCACTTTTCCTACCTGAGTGTCATGAGTTCTTTTTTCTTACCTAAGTGTCATGAGGTCCTTTCTTCCTCTCTGTTTTCAAGACAATTCTTAGACGATGACTTATATTGTGTTTTTTATTAAAGTTAGTCTATAATTTATGTGTTAAGAACTAAGACATGGTATTTGCTGAGCTTCTGCTTCAAAGTTGCCTTTTTCATTTCAAATTTCATGTAAGCCTTCAGTAAATGATAGTCTTATTTAAAAAAATTAATAAAAGCATAATTTATACATTATTATAACAGATTATATAAATAGCATACAAACTTGGTCTTATTCTAGAAGGTTACTATAAATTCTAAATAAACATAGCTTTAGTCTATCAAACTATTAAAGTCTCAGTTGTATATACATCACTATCTCCTTGTATTAGTATTTTCAGTTATGGTCAAATTCATTCTGGTTAGTTTAAATGGGAAGGAATTTATTACGAGTATTTGTCGGCTCAGAGAATTTCTGAGTGTGCACTGGATTAAGGCTGTGTTCACAGATGGGTGACACAAATAGAAGAAACTCCCAAACACATCACTGCTCTGTTTCTAGGAAGTCCAGAAATTGTACTGCTGCCCTCTGTTCTTCTATACTCCTATTCACCAAACTTCCTCAAGTGCTGCTATTGAAATTCTAAGCCTTCCTTGATCCTGTTTATTAGATCTGTGCAGCCCCTGCTCACAATCTTGTCTCCACTATCAAAGCCTCATAAGTGAATCCTCTAGGGGAATGTAGTCAAATGTATAAACTCGCTACAAGGAACTTGGGAAAAGTAGACAACATTCCAACCTCTAGTGAACAAGGAGATATGCTGTAAGGCTTCTGGAGTGG
The DNA here is from genome assembly GCA_007570785.1 of Antilocapra americana. Taxonomy (NCBI): domain Eukaryota; kingdom Metazoa; phylum Chordata; class Mammalia; order Artiodactyla; family Antilocapridae; genus Antilocapra; species Antilocapra americana. The sequence continues at coordinate 2,447,354 of ML662497.1, forward strand.
CCCCGAGGGAGGCAGCCATCCTTAGGCAACCTCACACGCGTGTTCTTCTGCCCAGATTCTCCCCTGTAACAGTAGGAGACCACAGCATTGTTCATACTAAAGGAACATAATACAAAATAGCTATTCTTTTCAGAATTAGGTTTGAAATTTCATCAGTCATTACCCATCTAAGTGATGTTCATAACTCCTCTAGTACAGTCACTATTCTGTATTAATATACGAATAAGAGTCATAAGGTTTATCATCACCAGCTCATCCTATATAAAATAGTAGGGGAAATTGAAAGGAGAAAAAATTAGCTAATGGATAAGGGGAGGGAAATTTCTTATTCTTAATTCCCCCTTTCCCTTGTCCATTATCTAATTCCTTTGTCCTCAGCCAGCGCTTCTAGGGCTTAGAGGGCCTCCCTGCACTGGATCGCTTTTGTTCTTCCATTCATCACTGGGTAAGGTGGAACTAGCAGGCAGTTTAGAAAAGCCCATTGGTTCCAAACTTCACTCCTCCTGTTTGCACTACACAGTAGCATTCCTATTTTCTCTTGATAATCAGCATTCGTTTTCCTAAACAACGTGGTAACTTTCCACCTATTGGTCTAACTAAGGACATCACAAAAAAAGACTGGTCAAACTAAAGTCCTGATGTAGAATTCAGTGGAATTAATACATGGCTGTTCCATGAAGAACTGAAATTGTCAGCAAGTAGAATCAATTATTGTCATATTCTCTGAACTTACCTGAATAAATTTCTAGCAAATGATCACAAGGGAATTCATGTCTCTGAATACCTTGTGGAAACTTTGGGTATGTGTGTGTGTGTATTGTTGTTAAGTCACTAGGTCGTGTCCTACTTTCAGTAGACTCTATTTTTTTTTATATATATATATATAAAAACTATAATCTCTGCCAGTGGTGTTCCAATTGCTGCTAGCTAGGAAGTTTATAGTGATGTTTTGTTTTTCCTCTCTATCTCCAAGTGACCTCTGTGATTCTTTTCTCAAGTTTGTGAATTTACATGTAGATTTCACTTCCAGCAAGGTATCTGTTCTGTGCATGCATGCTCAGCTATGTCCACTCTTTGTAATCCCATGGGTAGCCTGCCAGGCACTTCATGGCGGTGTCATGTCATTGTATGGCAAAACCAACACAATAAAAAAAAAAAAAGAAAAAGAAAAAAAAGAAAAAGAAAAAAACAATGATCACTCATGATCCCTTCACACAGAGGCCATACTGCAGACATTCTGATTTGTTTCTTTGTTGATAAACACCTACACCAATAATTAGGATCATGATACATATTTAATTTTCATCCTGCTTTTTGCCCTTAGCATTTTATTTTGAGTTGTTCTTCAGGTTATTAAATGCTTTTTGAAAAGAGGAGTTTTAGAGACCACATAATAGTCTACTGTGTGTCTGAACCAAGATGTATTTGATTATTATGGAAAATTTAAAGAGAATAGTGGAATGAACCACCACACACTCATCATAGGACTCAAACTTCCCTCTCCTGGTTTAATAGCTCAATTATGATTTATGTCCTTCCCATAGGTACAAGGGAGTAGTTACAAGGCTGTCAGCCCTAAATGATCATTTTAGTTTGTTCTCAGAACCAATTCCTGTCAGTGGCCACCAAGGATGTTCATATATAGTCTAGCCCTCAGATGAAGCCCGGTTCTTTGATGCAGGCTCTTTGATACAGTTTCAAAGAATCTTTGACTGCCCACCCCCTGCCCCCAAATGTTGGACTCAGCATATCTTAATGTATTCATGTATGGAGGGCTAAATCTGTGTTATATAATATTACCCATTAGTTAATTATATGGGAAATTTAGATTGTATGTCATTGGTAGCTTTCTTTTTAAATTATTGTTATGACTTCATAGTTTTTAATCATGTATCTTTACCTGCAAGCTTTACAAACTGATGTATTTTTAAAAATAGCTGCATTGATAGATGAATGAGAATACAATGAAATGCACATATTTTAAGTTGTATCATGTGATAAAACTTGAAATATTTATATAGCTATGGTCTGAATGTTTATGTCCCCCAAGAGTCATATGTTGAAATCTTAATCCTGCAGGGTGTATTAGAAGGTAGAACCTTTGAGCAGTGATTAGGTCATGAGGGTAGAGACCTCACAAATGGGATTAGTGGCTTTATAAAAGAAGTTTCAGAAAGATTCCTTGCTCCTGTACCATGTGAGGACACAGGAAAAGTCGTCAGTTATGTACCAGGAAGAGGGTCTTATCAGATACTATATCTGTCAGTACCATGATCTTGGGCTCCCCAGCCTCCAGAACCATAAGATACAACTTTCTGTTAATTATAAATCAACAGAAATGATTTATAAAAATCATAATGCTGCTAACGCAGCCTGAACAGACTCAGACTAAGACAAGGATGGAAGGAAGACAGTTTAGAGAAGCACAGAGGAAGTGAGCTGGGAAGAGCATGGTGCATGAGGTCAGGGTGTGCATGCATGCTAAGTCACATCTGTCATGTCTGACTCTTTGCAACCCTATGGACTGTAGCCCACTAGGCTCCTCTGTCCATAGGGTTCTCCAGGCAAGAATACTGGAGTGGGTTGCCATATCCTCCTCCAGGGGATCATCTCAATCCAGGATTTGAAGTGGTATCTCTTATGTCTCTCACATTGGCAGGGAGTTTCTTTACCACTAGTGCCGCCACTTGGATTCAAATCTCAGCTCTTCTATTTGTGATACTTATGATCTTGGACAACTGGCTAACCCACTTGGGCTTCGGTTTTCTCAGCTGTAAAATAGGTATTGCTAATATTTGCATTTTCTCTTCCTCCAGTTTTCTTTACTTGATTTACCTCTAATCATATTTTAAAGCACATCTCAAACACTGCCTCTTTCAAGAAGCTTCCTCTGACCTCTGCAGACTTTGTTAAGTGCCCTTCATCAGTATCCCTTTGATCCTCTGTGCTCTGTGTTAATTCTACATCTTATATCTCTATCCTTTAAATGCCTTTAAATGGCAAGCTCTTTGAATGCAATTATTGTGTCTTATTCATCTGTATCCCCAGTGTCTGGAACTATTCCTAGATCAGCAGATGCTTGGTAATTGTTCTCTCAAAAAACAAAACAAGGCAAAGTGAATTAGTAAGTAAACTGAATTCAACTTTTGGATGGTAGGGTTGATCTAAACCTAGCCAATTAGCAAAATCACTTGGAGATATTTTTACCCAGCTTTATTGAGATTTAATTGACATATTGTGTAAGTTTAAGGTATATGATTTGGTTTATTACAGTTATATATTGCAAATGACTACCACTAAAGGTTAGCTAAACCTTCATTATGTCACAAAATTACCATCTCTTTCTTGTGGTGAGAATGTTTGAAGTCTACTCTCTGAACAACTTGAACGTATACAATGCATTCTTGCTAAATGTAATCACAGTGACTGGCATTAGATACATCAGAATTTATTCATCTTCCAACTGGAAGGAAGTTTGTACCCATCAACTAGTATCTCTCCATTTTTCTCACCCTGTCAGCCCATGGTAACCACCATTCTGTTCTTTGTTTCTATAAGTTCAGCATTTTCAGATTCCACATATAATCAGATTCCATATGTAATTCCACACAGATACCACATAGTATTTATTGTCGTCTGTCTGACAGTTCACTTAGCATAATACCCTCAAGTTCCATCCATGTTGTCATGAATAGCAAGATTTCCTTCTTTCTCATAGGTGAATAATATTCCATTCTGTGATATCCATTCATCTTTGACAGACATTTAGGTTATTTTCATATCTTGGCTATTGCAACTGATGCTGCAGTAAAAGTGGGATTTCAGATATTTGTTATTCTGTTTTCATTTCCTTTGGATATGTAGGCTTGTGCTCATGTTCAGTCACTCAGTTGTGTCTGACTCTTTGTGACCCCATGAATAGTAACACACCAGGTTCCTCTGTCTGTGGAATTTTCCAGGCAAGAATCCTAAAGCAGGTTGCCATGTCTTACACGAGGGGATCTTTCTGACCCAGGGATCAAGTCGTGTCTCATTCATTGCAGGCAGATTCTTTACCACTGAGCCACCTTGGAAGTCCATATTTAAGCCTAGAGATATTTTAAAAGAGAAAAACTATTTGACTAATACTTAAGGATTTTGAGTTAGTAGATGTATTAGTCTGCTGAAAGTGAAGTGAAAGTTGCTCAGTTGTGTCCAACTCTTTGTGACTCCATGGCATGTGGTCCATGGAATTCTCCAGGCCAGAGTACTGGAGTGGGTAGCCTTTCCCTTCTCCAGGGTATCTTAGTCATCTATGGCTACTCCAACCCCAAGGTACCAGAGACTGGGTGGCTTAAACAACAGAAATTAATTTTCTCATGATCTGAGGGGAGGCTAAGAGTCTAAGTATCTGCAGGGTTGATTCCTTCTGGGGTCTTTGTCATTGGCTTGTAGATAGCCATCTTCTTCCACTGTTTTCACATCAACTTTGCTCTCTCCCTCTCTGTGTCCTAATCTCTACTTACAAGAACACCAGTCATACTGGTTTAGGGCTCACCTTAATGTCCTTATATCTCATTACTCACTTCTTTGAAGCCCCTATCTCCTAAAATAGCACATACTGAGGTAGTGATGGTTAGGAATTCAACACATGAGTTTCAGGAGACATAGTGCAGCCCAAAATAGCGTCTCTGGGATAGTGCCTAGGAAGCTCCATAAGTAATTCTGAAGATTAGTCCAGTTTGGATAGTGTGGACCTAAATCTCCTTTAACGTTTCTGATTCTATTAAGGGTAACATGTTTTAAATATTTATGTATTTGGCTGCATCAGGTCTTCGTTGCAGAATGAGGGATCTTCCACTGCAGTATATGGATGCTCTGGGGTGGCACACAAGCTCCAGAGTGTGCGAGCTCAGTAGTTACAGTGCCTGGGCTTAGTTATTCCATGGCATGTAGGATCTTAGTTCCTCGACCAAGTATTGAACCCACATGCCCTGCATTACTACATGGATTCTTAACCACAGGGGGGAAACCAGGGAAGTCCCCAAACTAGCATGGTTTAAATTAATAATCAAGTGTGCTTTACAAACATGCAAATAAAGACTCAAGAGAGTTTACCTCCTTGAAAGTTCTCCAGAAAAAGCAAACAGATAAAAAAGCTAATAAAAACTAAAAGTAGGAACAAGAATTAGTGGACCTAAACCAGGATTCAGTGAAAATAAAGTGTAATCCCCTGATAAGAAGATCAGAGATTGGCTCTAGGACCTCACCCCAAAATGTAGGCGGGGTATGTTTCTTCTCTTTAATGTGAGAAAGACAAGTTATGAAGTAGATGTCTCTTGCTCTTTAGGGTTTCCCTCAGTTCTGTGTTTAGTGTGTTTTGTACCATGTAAATTGCAGTATCTTAACTCTTGTTCATTTTGTGAAAGCATAAACTATCTTTTAAAAAAATATCATGTTTTACTTCTCTTGAAGCTATGAAAACCAACATTGGTGTTCTAGTTCTTCATTATTTTGAGATTCAGGTTATGGCAAAATATCCACATGAAAAATTTACCTATTTACTTAGTCTATAATAATTATTACTATTTAATCTTCATGTATTATTATTTTTGACAAATCTTTGCTGGAAGGCCAAACCTATTTATGCTTTTTGAGATTATCGAATGCTCATAAATGATATGTATCTGAAAAGCTTATTTTCTCAACTGTTATTTATTTGCTTTGTCACATTAGAAAGATGTATGGGCTTGTGTTGTTCTCAGCATCACACATCAAGCCCAGCTATTCACAGGAAAGAGGACTCTGCGTCCTTTACTAAAATTGCTGAACCATTATCCTCCTTGTTAGAGAGGCTTTTCTTTTTTTTTAAATTCATGAATTCTAATAACTGTTTGCTTCCTCCATTGCTTATTCAAAGTCATTGAATATTGTAATTTCTTTCTATTAATCAGCATTATACCTACATGCATGCTGAATGAACATGGAAAGGCTTAATGAGGCATGATGTTTACTCTGATGCTTTTGGTGGGAATGTTCATCTTATGAAGAAATGAACTGAAACCTAAAGCATTCTCCCAAAGAACACCTATTATGCATTCCACTGAATTTACTTTTTAGGTTTCTTTTCCCTGAAGAGAGAGGGTTTCCTCTACCCCTTTGGTCAGTCTAGTATGGCACAAGGGTAATGACAATCTAAGAGATGCTCTAAACCACTACTTTTAGTGCTCAGTGTAACTGAGTCGGAATATAGTGTCTATACTGATGATGTCCCTGGTGCTTTAACAGCTGAAATTATGATTAGAAAGATCCAGATAATGCTGACTTCTATTATATTAAGCCACAGTATTATACAGTTTTCCTTCCTGCAGCCTGTCCTTTCTCTTCTTTTGAATTATGCAGTGTTGTCTTAAATGGTTTAGTAATTCTTTATAACAGAATTCAAAAAAACTGCTGAGAGAATTTAACATTTTTGGTAAAACAGATGCAAGCTCAATTTCTCAACTGTCAACAGACAATTTCTTTCCATAGCTTTTATAAGAAAGTGCCTTTTGAGTAGCACCCTATCTCAACCGTCCTAAACAGCTGAAATGGGGCGGTGTGGGAGCAGTCCAATGCCCTGTACAAGGAAAGATCATTACCTTAATTGCTATGTGGTGTTTAGAAGATGTATTTTTACTTTGCACATTGTCAAGGGTACAAGGTGAGAAACACTTTATGGATGGTAGTGAGGAGTGGGAGTTACTCTTAAAAATAATGAATGCCTCCATAACTCAGACCTAGTGAGGTGTGAGTGAAATATGTTGTTTTCTTCTTTTGTGAATAAAGATCATCAATTACTGCTATGGACTAGGACACCTTTATTTGTGACCTAAAGCCATTCAAAATGTAATACTCTAAAACTGTTGATTTCACCATCTGTCTACTGGGGTATTTGCAATTTGTTTTAAAGGGCATTCACTATAACTGTACATGGAATAAATAACAAAAATAATTTTGTGTTGATGCTATTACTAATAATGTTACGTGTTACCATTTCCTGAAAAGTTCTTTACATATAGTTAAATACAATTCGCATGTGATAGAGTTGAAAAAGTTTAAGAAACTTGCTAAATGGACAACAGCTAGCAAGTGGCAGAACGAAGATTTGAACCCTGGGTCTTTTCAAAGCCACAATGCTTTATGACACCTCTAGTGAATCTCTTTGAGAGAATTATCTATTTTAAGGAAAAATAAGCATGATTACCAGTAATTTTAATCTAGAGAGTAATCAATTTATCTAAGTGATTAGAGCAGGACTAAAGTGGGTTATATGATTTTGCCTGGAATGATGGGTCTGAGTGGCATAAGTAGTTATGGTTTCCATTATAGGTAGCAAAGGTAGCGTTATATTCAATAAAAAGATCCTCAAGCTTATCTAGGGGTAACTAGTTGATTATGGGGTCACTGGGATTGAAATAGGTAGCCTACTAAAGTCTCACTTGCATTGGAAAACCTAAAACAAACAAAAAAACATTTTATGTCTGGTAAAAAGAGGCTTGTCTTAGACTCCCATGATGGAGAATCATGGGAATTTTTCAATTCCCATAACTAAGTCAATTAATACACTGGGCACTCTTAAAAAACAGAAAGAAAAAGAGGAAGGTGTGATGTACTTGAGGAAAGTTTCTGTGATAATGTCGTAGGAATTTGCTTAAATCTTCCACTCAACTTTCCCAAGGTTGCATTCAAGTATGGAGTAACTGTCCGGTAACTTGAACACAGACATAAGGCCAAAACTAATCAATAGAAACCTCACTTAACTTGTTTGGTCATTCAGAAGGCATATTGGTTTTAAAAAGTTGATGTAATTTCAGTAGCTTATTCAGAGAGTGACAAATTTTCAGTTGATGTTCCAAATGTTATCTCTTTATTGGAACAAATTAACATAGTCTGTGGCATCTCCTACATAGCTCTTGATGTTTATCTATTTCAATATTTAGAGGAAAAAAAGAAGCAGTTTTCTTTTACCTTACAAGGAGAGCAATTCATTTTCCTCATCTTATCTCAGGCTCATGTTAACTCTTCAGATTCAAGAAATAAAATACAGCCTTCAGGCATCCTGATTTTCTATTTCACAGGACATCATATATTCTATTACCTTGATGCCATCATGCTGAGAGGACTAGGAGATCAGGGAGTATCAGATATTCCTAGTGCCTTGGTGTGCAGTGTCAGAAGGAGGTAGATGAAAGAGCAAAAAGATGTGGGGGCCTCCAGCTCCATTTACCTTTTAATGGGGCTACTACTAAGGGACCTGCTATGATACCCCTTTCAAAGTAAAAGAAGTTGTGCCCTTTATGTAAGATATTACTGGTAAAATGGTACAAGTTTGGCGGGCCCATTTATATTAGAGAAATGCCTCTCAAATTTGAGCCTCTGAATAATTCACTCTATTACCCAATATGCCAGATTTGAGAAGGCCCTACACCAAGGGGAGCCTCCCAGCAGAACCAAGCTATAGTATAATTTATTTTACCATTTTATCCTTATGATTTAGTGGATACAATGGAATTCAAAGTGTGTGTAGCCCATTAGGGTGCTTAACAGTGTTAATCACTGTTAGGAGAATTACCACTGAGATTCCTTGAGATTTGACACAGAACTATGCCTTCTTTGACAAATAACTATTCTCTTTCTCTCTCTTTTAAAAAGTATTTATTTATTTGGTGTGCAGGATCTTTTAGTTGCAGCATGCGGAATTTTAGTTGCAGCATATGGGATCTAGCTCCCTGACCAGGGAACGAGCTCTGGCCCCTTGCATTGGGCATGCAGAGTCGTAGACACTGGACTGCCAGGGAAATCCCTTTCTTCTTCTTAGTAGCTTCTAGTAGAATTTAAGGGCTTCCCTGGTGGCTTAGACTGTAAAGAATCTGCCTGCTATGTGGGAGACCTGGGTTTGATCCCTGGGTTGGGAAGATCCCCTGGAGGAAGGCATGGCAACCCACTCCGGTATTCCTGCCTGAAGAATCCCTGTGGACAGAGGAGCCTGGTGGGCTACAGTCCAAGTGGTTGCAAAAAATCAGACATAACCGAGCAACTAAGCACAGTAGAGTTTAACAATTGGCCATTGGCCATATGTAAACTGTACCTTATCATGAATCTGGATAACTTGGTGAGCCAAACTACCAAGAAGAAAAATTCAACATGCCTAGCAGTACTTCATTACAAGTGATTATTAAAATCTCTCACTTTATGATAGGTCATTCTCAGATGGAAGACAGAAATGCTTTCCTACTTTCCATTAGAGTTAAAATACAGGTTGGAGAGAACCCTCCTGGGAGTCAGTTCAGAGGAGAGTGACATGAATAGGTCAGATGCAGAGAATTAATTGTTATGGAAACAGAGAAGAGACAGTGAGCTTTCCAAAGTCACACACACACACTGTGAGGGTACAGTTCCATGCTCTGCAGGGGCAGTATGAACCGAAGGGCCATGGTGGTGACGAGGAGCCTTACCGGAGCATTCAGTCAGTATACAGTTGGATTAGTCCTCCCGGCTATCCAATCTGCAGGCCAGATATCCCTAGCCTTCCTTGGTAATTTAAGAGTGGCCTCAGAACCTTTAATACATTCTTCTTCTGTATATCTTGGATGGAATGGGTTCTGTTTCTTACAGCTAAAAATGATTCCTCATACATGGATACATGCAATAACCAAAGAAAGGAATGTAGGCAATAATCTGGTCAGTCACATAGAAGAAGTGATATATATATGTATCTGTGTATATATATATATATATATATATATATATATATATATATATATATCTGTGTATATATATATATACATTTTTTAAACAACCCACTCAGTTTTAAAAAGATTGAGCAGTCTCACCCAAGTCTGAACTCATGCAATTAAAATTATTTCTTCCTCATCCATAAAATATACAAATCTGTGCATTTTAAGAAAATCTCATACGTGAACTCTTAATTCACAAAGCAGATATATTAAAAGATCTCCCTCTTTTAGTTTACCAAAAGATTTACCATGTCAAAGAATTAACAGTGTATTTTACCTGAACTGGCCAAGTCCCCATTTACTTACTACACTGTTATTTATTAAAGAATTCTGTTTCTAAAGAGTTCTTCAAGACCATGTCTACTACATAAATAGAGATTTGCTTTTATTTAAGCACAAAAATTTGAGTGGTTGGTTGGGAAATTGTGAGTTCTCCAGTCCCCATGGCCTAACAAACGATTCTAATCACTTTCAAAATTGAAATGTTTTTTAAAATATCAACACTACAAAGGATGTATACTGTTGAGAAATATGTTTATTATGTAGGGCTTTTAAATGAAGACAATATAACACATATCTAACTAAAAAGTTCACCAGTACAAAACAGCATGCCTCTCAATTCCTGTATGTTTTGGTGGTAATGTGGCTAGCTATTGATTTTGTAGAGTCACTATAATTCATTTTTCTAGTTATTTTTTTCAGTTGTAAATTTTAAAAATCTCTTTTGGGAGGACTTGATACTATACAGGTAGCTTTTACAGTGATGATGGTGCAGTAATTGTGCCTGAATTAGATATGTGTGCGTGTCATACTATGTGGTTCCACACTTAAAAATACTCCTAAATCCCTTTTAGGTTCACAAGGTCACAGTGGATGTTGAACACCTATTAGATATTTAAGAGCATCGTAAAAACTGTTTCTGGAGGGTTGTGCTTATGCTTGGACTAGATCTCCTTCCCAGCAAGTCAAAAGTCCACTAAAAGGATTTGATTTCAGCCTTTGTTAGATGTTTGCTTTCCTATCAGAGAGCTCATCTTATAGCTGTAACATGGGTAGTCATCTCTTTAATTACTAGGAACTTGACTTGATAACTTCAGGAGCAGAACTTGGTGACTAATATTTAACCTGATGATAAACATTCATCAGAGTTATCACAATTGAAAAGATTTAGTTTGTTCAAGACAGCTGAAAAAATGTTAGAGCTATATTTTTTAAAGCTTTTCAAGACATACTAGATTTCAGATTATGTAATAAGCTCTGCTATTTAAGTTCTGTCTTCCAAGTAAAGCAGTGGATCCTATAAAGCCTAGGAATATTCCTTTTTTCATAAATGTGATCTCATGAAATTTTGGCTCAAATATTTGTGTGTGTATTCTCAGTCACTTAGTATGTCTGCCAGGCTCCTCTGTTCATGGAATTTTCCAGGCAAGAATACTGGATTAGGTTGTCATTTCCTACTCCATGGGATATTCTGGAACCAGGGATTGAACCATGCCCCTTATGTCTCTTGCACTTGCAGGCAGATTCTTTACCACTGAGCCACCTGGAAAGCTCAAATATTTGGAGGCTATACTTTACAGAGTTTTACTGTATCAGAGCAGCAATAGTAAACAGCTTACTTGATATATTCAGTTACTAGTATTCTCAATATCACTCAAATCTTCAAAATCCTAACCCTCAGTTGATAGTTTCCTAAATGGTTTTAATTAATTAGCTTTCTCAGCTAACCAAATGTTAGTGGAAAATTTTAAGGGAGAGCTCAAGTACAAATATTGGGTTTCATTGGTGAGGAAACATTGGAACTGAGGTTATCAAATGTTTTTAGTCTGATTTTGATGATAGGAAAAACTGAACATGGAGATTAGTAGTTTTGTCTTCATGCCATTTCATCTGGCCAAAGGGCAATGTAATTGAGACTGAAAGGTTTCCTATTTTCATCTGCAGTCTGTAGATACGGATGTGGTTATGGTAACTACTCAATCATCCTAGTACATACATGTCATTTTACCTCTCAGATGATCAGAAACAAGATGTGTTTCATTTATATACTCCATGATATTTCCATGAATAAAATGCTGTATGTGTTTTCTAATGGTACAAACCATCTATATATCTGTTTTAGATTCTTCATAAGCCTCTGGGATCAACTCCACATGAACTTATGCTTGCAAAGGAAGGATGTCAGAATTCCCAGGGCTGAAACCATTCACATCAGGTGACCAAAATACTGGAGCTTCAGCTTCAGCATCATTCTTTCCAATGAGTATTCTGGGTTGATCTCCCTTAAGATTGACTGATTTGATCTCTTTGCTATCCAAGGGATGCTCAGGCGTCTTCTCCGGCAACACAGTTCAAAGGCATCAATTCTTTGGTGCTCTGCCTTCTTCTTTGCCTCCCTTTAACATACAGCTCAGGAAATAAACCCTCTAGCATATATCCTCTGGTGTGCCAGACTTAATTAAGTGCCTCTCCTTTGCGTACCTATGGAACCCTGTGTACAGCCTTACCATTGCATTACCTTAATATCATATGCTTATATATTTGTCTTCTCTTGTACCCTTTCCCAACTTCTATTCCTGAACCATGTTTAACTCATGGTAGCTACTTAACAAATGTTTACCAAAGTGAATTAAACATTTCTTCTCTGCCTATGCTTTGTTCATCTATCTTCCTTTTCCCTCATTCTTTGTGCTCCTCGTTGCTGATTGGTCTATTTGTGTTGACTCTGCCTTACTGTATAAAGCTCCAACTTTATGTATATCTCCTACCTTCACATCTCTCTCTCAGTGTGATGACTTCAGTACAATTAGGCACTCTTAAAGTCAGATGAAGAATATTGGAACAGTTTTGATTTTGGAATGTTTTCTTAAATGAAAAAATGGAGGTCAAGACTGCCTTAAAGGCTAACTCCTTTAACTTCCTTAAAGAAGCTTGTCCTGCTTTTAATTGCTAATGATCTGTCCTTTTAGGGTCCTCACAGGCAGCCTGAGGCAATCTATATAAAGATGAGATCATATATTGGAAGGATCTAGGGGAAGGCTTTTGAAATTAGAAAGCTCTTTTTCTTGACCTAGGAGTCACGTTGTGTTGGGTTTAACAAATGTGAAAATAAAGACCTAACAATTGCCATAAAAAGTTTAGGTTTAAGTTATGCAGTTAGCCTGTGTTTCCTGTGAAATCAGAACCTGGTTTGAATGAAAGAGGACTTCTGATTTTGAAATGGTTATTATACTTGACATGTTCATTGTCAGCCACATATCCCTCTCAATTTGTGCCTTAAAGCCTAAAATTTTGTAAAATTTGCATAATAAACCCAGATTTTTAAAGTTTGCCTTTGTCAGTTTTTTCTTCTCCAACCACCCCCATCTGCCCAAATTTCCCCAAATGATAAACACTCCAAGACACTTGACCCACATCATGGACAATTAGGCTTCCCTGCTGGCTCTGTGTTAAAGAATCTGACTGCAGTGTAGGAGCCACAGGAGACATGGGTTCGATCCCTGGGTCAGGAAGATCCCCTGGAGGAGGCAATGGCAACCCACTCCTGTATTCTTGCCTAGAGAGTCTCATGGATAGAGAAGCTTGGTGGGCTACAGTCCATGCGGTCTCAAAGAGTCAGATATGACTGAAGGGACTTTGCAGTAGCATGGACAATATCTCTCAATAGTGAGCTGATGAATTTTTTACAAATGCAGTGGGTTGTAAATTTAAGCAATCTTTAACTGAATGGCTATTTCAAGTCCTCAAGTGATTAGTCAAGTAAAGGATGTCACAGCAGTGCACATTCAAAATGTCACACGGTAGGAGTACAGTAATAATGCAAGTTTGTACCATGTATCCAAATCAGTATTTTACATTGGAGAGTGACTTCTTTGTGAACACATCACTGGATTTGAAAGTCACTGTGAAATATTTTGATTTCTGGAATTAAGACATTGATCCCAGCTGATTTCTCTTTTGAACATATTTTGTCTTTGTCAGTAGCTTTATTGTGTAGCAGAATTAGATTGCCCTGGTATGAACAATTCTCTCTGCAATTTTTGACTTATAAGCAAGTCTTTTTTAAAAATAAGATTTCTCTGAACTGTTATACTTTTCTTAAGCCCTAAGAATTCTGAAATTTAAATGTTGAATTTACATCCAGTTTAACATGAGGGAGACCAGGTATGCACATGCTCTTTCTTCCTTTCTGTTGTTCTTGAAGACATGTTCCTGAATTTACATAGTGAGGCCAACCCCTCCAATTTCAGCCAAGCTACTCACACACTTGGTTCCCACAGGAATCCTTTTCTCTCCTGAACTGTATTTCTCCTGAGTCATTTCAATCAGTAAGTGAACACAATCATTCACATCCATCTTAAAAAACAAAAATCTACCAGACAGACAAAATAGAGACCTTCACTCCACAGCATCTTTAGTTTGGCAACCACCCATCTGTGACTTTTTGGAGCAAAATGCTTCAAACAGTTGTGGCTGACTCTATGGACTTGACTTCTATTCTCTTGTCAACTCTCTTGCCCACATATGATAATTTATTTGTATTGTGGGTTGTGATTAATAACCTTCTTGTATCCATGCTCTTTGGTCTCTAACTTTGTAGTCTCTCACCCACTCTGTTTGTGGGAGGACTTGGACTTGCCTTTGCCTATAGGATATGAGAGAGATGATGGAGTGCCAGTCAGTGTTTCAGGAAGCCTTGTGTCCTTTTGCTTTCCTTTACTTGGAAGACTGCCACCATTCTGAAAGCATGCCAGGACAGTCCTTTGGGAGGTTAAGAGATCTTGCAAAACAGAGATGAGTCATTGCCATTGTTATACTTGAGGATATTCTAGAGCAACTGACCTCTAGGGTACCCATTGGTTATTTGCAGTCACATGACCTAACCCTGTTGAGATCAGCTGAGACTGGTCCAGAGGAGCAGTAGACCTGTAAGAAATAATAATTGTTGTTTTAAGCCACTGAGTTCTGTGGTGGTTTATCAGGCAGCAATAGCTAAGCTAACATATTCCATTGATCTGGCTTTCCTTGCCACCACATTCTGAAAGTGACCTTGTGTTTATCGAAGTCAGCAAGGCCCTCTAATTCACCACATCCTAGAGTCAATTATCTGACAAAACGCTCCCTTTTGAAGTTCTTCTCTAAGCCTTCATGATATCCTGTTTACTTGGCTTCCTGCTACATCACTGATGTTCTTCCTCAGTCTCCCTTGCTTCTTTCTTCCTCTGCTAGATCTTTACATGTTGGAAACCACTGGTCTCTGTGTGTATCCTCATTGCCTTTATAAAAATACTTTTTCTTTAACAATATAATTCAGTTCCATGTATTCAAATACTATCTATGTGATGATAGCTTTCAGTTATAAATCCCCTTTTCTATATCTTTTCTCTGAATTCTAGACTCATATTTCTAGAAGCTTGTGTAGCATCTTTACAGATACATAATAGAATTACAATTTTAGCATGGCAAAGATAGCTCTTTATTTTTTAATCTTCCAGTTCTTCTTTAGTTTATTTCTGGGTCTTATCTTTATCATCCCACTCAAGCCAAAAACCCAAATCACGAGAATATTGCTAGCTCTACTTCCAAAATGCACCACGAATGTGATCGTATACATTCTGACAGTTCTTACAGGTATAGTCTGACCCATCCTCATGTCTGATTTGCTAAAATTCAGTTGCTTCTTAATTGATTTCCCTGCTTTCATTCTTAATCTATAGTCAGGTCTCTTCACAGTAGCTTGAACAGTTTTTTTAAGGCTAATCTAATGACATCATTACTTTGCTTAGACTCCTCTGCTGGCTTTCCATGCCAGTGGAGGGGGGGGTGGAAACTCCAAACTTCTTACCTTGTTTTCTAAAACCCTCTCTGATCTGTCTAGAGCTATCTTCTCTCATCTCATATCTGACCACTTTCATTTTTTTTTCGCTATTCTCTTTTTCTTGTTCAGTTTCTCAGTCATGTCTGACTCTGCAACCTCATGGACTGCAGCATGCCAGGCTTTCCTGTACTTCACCATCTCCCAAAGTTTGATCAAACTTATGTCCATTGAGTCCATTGCCATTCAACCATCTCATCCTCGGCCATCCCCATCTCCTCCTGCTTTCAGTCTTTCCCAGCATCAGGGTCCTTTCCAATGAGTTGGCTCTTCACATCAGATGGCCAAAGTACTGGAGCTTCAGCTTCAGCATCAGTTCCTCCAATGAATATTCATTTACTCCAAGTTCCCCTCTGTCTTTGAGCCTCTGCACTTGCTGTTCCTACTTCCTGGAATTTTCTTTACTATGTATTTCATAGTTGGTACCTTTTTCAACATTCCAATCAGATTAAAATGTCATATTTTCCATTTTAACTTTAATTATAATATTTAACAATTACATTCATTTATTATTCACTTTGCCTTGGACAGTGATGTTAATTTCTGGTAGTCTTTGTAGCAGTTCTTAGGACATCATTTTTTTACACTTATCATAATAAAAACCTTAATGTTCCATTTTTTATGAAAAAAATTTATTTTCATAATAGGTTTTGAGGGTCATCCTTGCCCAAATAGCTTGCTTCTATAGTTTTCAATTCAATCTCTAACATCCCGCCTTTATTTATTTTCTTTATAGCACTTATTTATCTTCTAGTTCTTATGTAAAAGCAGCTTATTTATTCATTTCTTTTGTGGTTAATGTCAGACTTTCTCCATCAGAGTTCAGCATTCCTGAAACTAGACTCTTGCTTGCTTTGTGAACTGCTGTCTACCCCATGCCCAAGACAGTACCTGGCACTGAGTGGGTGTTCAGTAAGGATGTGCTGAAAGAATGAATGCATCTGAAGTGGAACACTACTGATGAATGCATCAAAATATTGAATCTTGTTCTTAGTTCAAAAATATTGACAAAGACCCATGATGTATTTCCAAATCCTTAGATCCTTTAAATGTGTAAAAATAAGGTACTAAAATGGATTAAACTTGTGAAATCTCTTTATTAATGGCATTGATCTAGTCATTGTCTTAGCTTTTGTATTAGTCAGCAGAAAGGCACTGATGTGAAAATACATGTGTACATTGCCCTGGCAGCTGGCCTTTCACTAAATTGACTTTCCAAATGCCATGCTCTAAGTTAAACTGATTTTGCAACATATGAAGTTAAATTGTGTCATGAATGAGCTACATTTTTCAGGTTTGCATGTCTGTGGGGAGACATGATGCTCCTCACAAGACAAGGAGATGCTACATACAATGAAAGATTTTATTTAGGAATGAAAATTTATGTTTTCAAATGAAAAATATTCCTTTCATAGAAATATTAAAAATGTATCCTTTAAGATTCAATTTAAGCATTACTTTTTCTGGCAAGCATTCCTTGATCTTTTAGGAAATGCCAGTCACATTTTCTTCTTTGGTATCGAATGGCTGAGAGCGTTGACTGCATTGAAATTTTAATTGCTGATTGAAGAGACTGCTTTTTCCCACTAAACTATCAGGTCCTTCAAACAGATCCCACACCTTCTTCTTGAATGCAGATCATGATTTTGGCATTTTTAGTCAGTTTGTAAAATAAAGTAAGTTCCAGCAAATGTTTATTGATTTGGATGAAATAAATGTCATTCATGATATTTAACATGTATATTGGGTTGAATTGCTCATTTTATGTGAATATCTAAGCTTGGCTTCAGAATGTGAAGCTTTGGAGGGTAGAAACGATGTATTATTGTTGTTCAATTTCTCAGTGTATCTGACACTTTACCACCCCATAAACTGTAGCATGCCAGGCTTTCCTGTCCATGACCAACTCCGGGAGTTTGCTCAACTCATGTCCATTGAGTCGGTGGTGCCATCCAACCATCTCCTCCTCTGTCATCCCCTTCTCCTCCTGTCTTCTATCTTTCCCATTATCAGGATTTCTCTTATATTTCTCTTAGAGAATAGTACACTACTCTGCATATGATAGTGATGCTCTCTCCTCCATTAGATTTGGGATCTACCCAGACTAACTACCTCCTCTGGGATTAGGGAAGCTGGTAACCAACTTCCACTTAGGGTTCTGCATTAAATCTCTATCTTGACTGCTGTCTTGGTGAGCTGACTGGATAATATGAAAACTTCACAAACTTTTAAGAGGCAGCATAGTTAGTATAGTTTCATGACTTTGGGCATTTTACTGAATCTAATTTTTTAATTGGTACCTAACTCATAGAGTTCTTAGAAAGATCACATAAGTTAGCATATACAAAATACATGACATGTTCTGAATGTCTGGTTCATATTAGATTATAAAATTATTAGGTATTATTAATAATAGGAATAATATTTTTATTCTTGTTGATATTATTATGATTACTCTTTTCTGAGGTCTACATCAGAGATCAGTCTTTACCTCCTATTTTCCATTTTGCTTAGGCCACCGGATCTGGGGCCTAAAATGTCAGACTGAACCAACAGATTCTAGGAGAGTGTTCAAACTGGGTAGAGTTTTCATCAAACTATGTTAGGCTAATGGAAATATTTCTTTACTCTTCCCACTGAGTGTTCTACACTCAATCATGAGCAAGCACCTTTAAAAATGACACCTTTGTGTGTTATTTCCTCTATTTTTACTTAATGTATCAGACACACAATTTGGTTTGGGAGGGCACTAGCTGTGAGTTAGAAGGTTAAAGTAGCACCTAGTCAATAAATAAAAACACTCCCTGAGGGAAATACATTTTCTTAGAGTTGATATTTTTCTTCCCAGAAGGAAATCCAGTGGAATGAGCTGGCTCTTCAGGAATAAATCAGTAGAAAGAAGGTACAACTTATGAGAAAAGCAAGTAATGGATTAGGAGCTGTGGTAAGCAGATTCCTGAACCTGAGGTAAGAAATCTTCTTAGCTACCTTGGGTGTAAGTCTCCAAAATGTATAAGAGCTAAACTAACTGATTTAAAAACCCATGTCAGTTTTTATCACACAAAATTAGACTAGGAAAAGGCAATGGGGATTTCAAAAATTTTGAAATTTTTAAATAAATTATACCCAGATCTTAGGAAGCACAAAATAGTGTTTTTCAGGTATTCTTTCTTACAGTTAAAGTTAATATTTTATGATTATTTTAGTCCTTACTGAGGAAGCAGGCAGTGCAACTTTCCCTTCTTTTTTTTTAACTTTCTCTTTTCAATTTTACTGTTTTCTCAGAGAATTTCTATATATCAGTTGAGTTCAGTCACTCAGTCATGTCTGACTCTTTGCGTCCCAACGGATTGCAGCATGCCAGGCTTCCCTGTCCATTACCAACTCCTGGAGCTTGCTCAAACTCATGTCCATTGAGTTGATGATGCCATCCAACCATCTCATCCTCTGTTATCCCTCTCTCCTCCCACCTTCAATCTTTCTCAGCATCAGAGTCTTTTACAATGAGTCAGTTCTTTGCATCAGGTGGCCAAAGTATTGGAGTTTCAGCTCCAACATCAGTCCTTCCAATGAACACCCAGGCCTGATCTCCTTTAGGATGGATTGGTTGGATCTCCTTGCAGTCCAAGGGACTCTCAAGAGTTTTTTCCAACACCACAGTTCAAAAGCATTAGTTGTTTGGTGCTCAGTTTTCTTTATAGTCTAACTCTCACATCCATACATAACTACTGGAAAAATCAGAGCTTTGACTATACGGACCTTTGTTGGCAAAGTAATGTCTCTGATTTTAATATGGTGTCTAGTTTGGTCATAGCTTTTCTTTCAAGGAGCAAGCATTTTTTAATTTCTGTACATAAGCCTTTTCAATCCATTGATTATTCAATTCTTACTGGAGTGAATCAATATATTCAACCTATTTGTCTCAATTATGGAAAAAAGAGTATGTAACACTTTCCCTCAGGAAGATGATAATAATTATGGTGTAAAAAGTCATAAAAAGTACAAAAGTGAACTTTAGCTTTTTGCTGTATCTTTCTGTTAAATCTTGCTACTGCTGCTGTGAAGTCGCTTCAGTCATGTCCTGACTCTGTATGACCCCATAGACGGCAGCCCCCCAGGTTCCACTGTCCCTGGGATTCTCCAGGCAAGAACACTGGAATGGGTTGCCATTGAAATTTAAAGTTTATACTTTTATATGTAAGGCTTTTATATTTACATAACATCAACCTTTATTTGAGAATGTGGGAGAGAGTTTTGGGTGTCAGAGGACCTATCTAAACACACTGTCTAGACTGAACTTATTTTACTTATATCTTTAGTATATACATACAGTCCTGTGAGACTAGTATCAGTGGTAATTTTACTCCAGGTAAGTAAAATAAGGCTCAGAGAATTGAATGATTTGGCTGAGGCCAACCAGTTAATAAATTGCAGAGTTGACATTAGAATCCAGCTCTTTTGATATTTAATCCAATACTTTTGTTACTACATCATATAGTCTATGAGGTAAGACTAGTCCCAGAGTTGGTGATGACTCTTGGTGCATGATAGGAAGATGCTATGGGGAGGAACTAGTACATACAGCTCTCTTTCAATGTTTAATTGGCTCTTTCTTCTGTGTTCAGTTTATTTTTTTTAATTTTTAAATTATGAAAGTATAGCACATTTACAGGAGACTTCAAAAATACAAAGCAAGGTTACAAATAGTTCCACTATATATTACATTTTCTAAGTAGATAAGTAAGATTTTTAATTGGAATTCCAATATCAAACTCTCAAAACTAATAGAATGGATATTCAGAGAAGTAGAAGAATATAGAAGACCTGAAAAGCACTGTGAACCAATTCAACATAATTAAGATTTATAAATTTTCACACAAGAGAAGAATACAAATTCTATTCAAGTTCCCATAGACTGTAAACTAGGAGACATTAGAACATATCTAGGGACATAAGAAAAGGTACAGAAATTTCATGGTCTAAAGGAATTGAAATCATACAGAATCTGTTCTTTTATCACTGTGGAATTATGTTAGAAATCAATATCAAGAGATATTTGAAAATAACCCACATATTTTCAAGTGTAATGTGGCATTTACCAAGAGATCTTTGATTTAGCCATCTAAAGCCTCAATAAAGTTAGACTGAAAAAGACACAGAAAGTGATTGCAGAGAAGAAAACATTTAAATGAGAAACTAGTATCAAAATGAGATATTAATATTAAATATACTATAAATAAAGTCCCATGTATTTGGAAATTAAATGTTCACTTTTAAATGATAGGTGTTTCTAAGAAGCCATAATAAGGAAAATTAGAAAATAAAAATGAAAAGAAAATTTATCAGAATTTGTTTCATGTACCTGAAGCTGATCAATGCAACTAAAAACAACATGCAATCTTGAATAAGGCATGAAAGCAAATAGTGGACACTATCATAAAATTTGTGAAATTTGAACTAAATCTGTACATTAGTTAATATTATATCACTTGTTAATTTCTTGTTTGTTTGTTTTTTACAATATAATGTTGCTTTATATCCTCAGAATTGGGTTAGAAGTTTTAAGCTTCATTCAAACTTTTAAAAAATCACTAAGATAATATATTTTCTAGACTTTTTAGCAGTAATGCTTGATACCAAAATACATGGAATTATATGAAAGTTTTGAGTGAATATAAATTGGAAATCTAGCCTTCTATTCATATGAAGTCAAACAAGTGAAATAAAAAGTCATAATTTTTTTAGCTAGTCAAATTGCAGAAGTTTTCTAAACTATATATTATATTATACATATTACTTGTGTGTGTGTCACACAGAGAGAAGTTTTTCTACTATGTTTGATAAAGGCTTGAGAAAAAACAACAGCAACAACAACAAAAAGAGACTGAGGAATTGGAAAACATAAACTAAATGAAATGAGAGTACTGAATATGATTTAGAAAAAGTGAAACATACTAGATAAAAGCAAAAGATCATCATATAGTCTGGTTGTTTTTAAACATGGCTACTCATTCAAAACACATCTGGAACTTTAGAGAAGAATAGCAATGCCTGTGCATTTGTGTTTTTCACAAAGTTTCAAGATAATTCCGTCATGCATCTGGATTTTGAAAGTGATTATAAGTTTTTCTATTAAATGGTAGTTTTAGTGAATTCTGTTAGAGATTTCTGTTGACCAGAAATCTCAAATAGATTTTTCTGTTGACCAAGCATGATACAATGGTATTAAGCGAGTAACAGTTATATAATCACAAGAGTAAAGATGTTTATTAGCTTTCACAACCAATAGCCAGACAAAAAATAAAAGATAATAGCAATTGCAAGCCCTAATGGAAACATGATTAATCTAACAACACAAAGTAATCACATACAACTTAAGGGAGTTAAGTCGAGTGGTGTGGTGAGTGGAAGTGCATACAAGCACATGTTCTTACCTGCCCAGCCAGTGTTTAGTTTCTTGATCCAACAAAATGCATTTCATAATTCACTGGAAACTCATCTGAGTGGGGACCTTGGGGAATCTCTTTTTGTCCATTTCCAGCCAGGCTTGCTGTTGCTCTGTCAGGCCATGACACCCCTTCTGTTCCTTCGTTTTTCAGAATATGTGAAGTCTTTCTAGACCATAGAGTAGAGATCCTGGATTGCTTTAGTTATTTCAGAAGGTTACAGTGTGCCTGAAGGATTGTTAAAATGTAACTTTAAATTTATTTGTACCTTAGATTAGATATGGACATGAGTATATTCTTGGAAGAAAATTAAAAGAGAAAAACAGCAGTATCTTCTAAGGTTCTTATTTACCATATGAGGGGGTTTCCATCTATTTACTTACTAACATGCCTTACTCTGTTTTTCAGCTTTGCTGCTCACATGCCTCTCTCTAATGTGTAGGAGGGAGCTTTAAATTCCTGTATGTAGTCATACTTCAAGGGAAAAAATGCTCTTTTTATCTGGGATAAACTACAAACTTATTTCCCTAGGCTTATCTTATTAATATTTGATGGCATTTACCTTCAAAGTGACTTTGCACAGTTGCCCAGGAGTGTTTGCACAAAGGAGGCTTTCTAATGCAAATCTGACTCTACTGAAAGTTTAAAAAAAATTGACCCAAATGAGACTGCCCTCAAAGTTAAATATTAGCCATCAAAGCACTTATTCATTTTTTTCATGCATTGATTTATTTTTTAATTAAGTGTATGTGATAATTGATTAAACAAATATTTTCCAGACACCCTATGGTGGTTATTAGCACTGGTCTAAGAGCTTATAATTCAGTAGGGGGTAGTGAGATATTGTAAAAACACCACAAAATTTAAAATGATTGTGCTGTTGATAGAAATGCATTGCAAAAAGGAAGGAAGAGTGTAGCCACCAGCCAGTCCCTGGGGGGGTGCCACACACTGCTTCTTAAATGAATCAAAATTACAATTAAGTATGAACATAAAGGACTGTCTCCCAGACTTGTATTCTGCAGGAAAGGATGCACTTCATGCACTTCAGCACTTAAGCTATGGTGAATGGTAGCAGCAGCAAAAGGAAGGTGGATTCTGTCATTCTTTACTGAGCTTTGGACTATTAAAAAATACATATGTATATATATAAATTCCAAATTTGAAGTACAGCATTTGAAATACTGCACTGGTCACAACTGTTGTCTAGTGAAAAGTAAGGATCTTTTAAAAGAATTATAGGATTTGTATAGGAGAAAAACATAGTCAAGGTCTATGAAGGGGTTTCAATGTTTTCCCAAGGGAATAGAACATTAAGATTCTCTTTGTCAGTTGAGATGATCATTTTTAGAGTATGGGACATGAAATTCTATTAGTGATGGAAGGACTGATTGCCTTGCCACAGTGGCCCAGCAATGACAATATAAGAGTAAAGAGTTGATGAATGAAATTGGTGAGAATGACACACTGTTGGAGGACTGAGGAAACAGCAGAGAAGGCAAATGCAGGAGTTGTTGATTAATTGTACTGGAAAAATGAATAAGCTATGAAAAAGTGAACATGAGTAAGATGGTTTTCTAAGAGAAAGTAATTCCTATACTGAAAAACGTTTTTTGAACCATTATTGTGAGAAAAATGTAAAGAATTATGGAGAGGATATAAAGGATCATAAACTTACAATTTAATAAGGTATAAATCCTATACATGAAAAAGAGAGATAACAATTAAAGATCATTTTAATGATAACTATAAAAAGTTCATAAGGGGATTTCTGTATAAGGTTGTGTAAGATTTTCATTTTAAAGACCTAAATATTCAAACTGCTATTGTCAGTTTCTTTCTAACAATCCTCTTAAAGGTGATTATTTTTCTTGCAAAGGAAGTTCAGTTATATAATAAATCACATCCTTAATTTTTTTGGCTTAGTCATTTTTGCTTCATGACATTAAGAGTCCTGAAAACTAGAGTAAATTTAATAATTTAGTTTAGCTTGGAGATTTGGTAAGTATATCATATTATCTAATCATCACATTCTTGAAGTTGATCATTAGATGTAGTTATGAGATTCTTGATTCCTCTTTTTTTTTTATTCACTCACATCTTATAAATCCCATGGTTTTTATTTCCCAAAGAATCCTGTACCACTCCACTTCACTTCATTTCAAACTTTTAGCCTAAGCTACCATCATCATCCATCTCCTCTGGACTATTATTAATAGCTTCCTACTAATAACTTCCATTGCAATCTTGAGTCCTAAATCCAGCCACCCATATGAGCTTCTGATCTTTCTGAAAAGGAAATTATATAGTGTCATTCCTCATCTGAAACTCCTTTAGGGTTTCTCAGACTAACCATTGCTTGCAGAGCTCTCTGACCTTATCACCTACCACTCTCCTTCCTTCTCCCCATACTCCAACCACATTAGATATCCATCTACTTTTCTTGAATTTCAAACACACTGCCTCTCAGAAAATTTGCACACCAGTTCCCTCTGCTCAGAATGCTGATCTCCCAGGTTTTCATGTCTGGTAACTGTCATTCAGATCTCAGCTACATCATCTCCTCACAGGAGATTTCCCTGTGTGTGTGTTAGTTGCTCAGTCATGCATGACTCTTTGCAATCCCATGGACTGTAGCCCACCAGGCTCCTCTGTCCATGGGATTTTTCAGGCAAAAATAGTGGAGTGAGTTGCCACTCCCTTCTCCAAGGTATCTTCCTGATCCAGTGATCGAACTCAGATCTCCTTCATTGTAGGCAGATTCTTTACCATCTGAACTACCAGAGAAGCTGGATTTCCCTGATCTGGTCATGTTCTAATACAGTATACTTTGCATTTTGTTCATATTTCATTATCTCTTTCTGAAATTATCTCACTCATTTGCTTACTTTATTATCTTTGCCTCCAATTAGAATATCAGAGTTCTTTCTCTTTCTCCATGGTTTTATCTTTAGAGCTTAGAATAATACTTCTGTCTTGGTGAACACCATCATCAGTGAATGCTGAATTACAGTTGAGGTATTTTCTTCCTACTCATCTTCTACACATGGAGGAAAATTTACAGTTGTGTCTTGATTTCCAAGGGTTAATAGGGAATTTTAGTTTCACCAGAATTACAGTTTAACACATTCCTGAGCTTACCACAGGGTAAAACTTCTATTACAGTCTTGTGGATATCTGAGCTTATATTTCTGAAATTCAGTGTCCATAAGATGAAACTCATCCATTGGTAAATTTATTTTTTTTATTTTTATTTTTATTTTTTTTTATTATTGTTTTTGCCATACATTGTCATGATATCACCATGGGTTTACATATGCTTCCCCTCCGGGTCTCCCCTCCCTCCTCCCTCCCCCCCGGGAAATCTCGCTGCACCAGTCCCGAGCATCAATCCTGGGCTGGCGATTGATTAGACACATGACAATTAACATGCTTCAATGCCCTTCTCCCAT
>ML662497.1:2473284-2629019 GCA_007570785.1 Antilocapra americana
TTTCTGTCTTTGTGCCAGTACCATACTGTCTTAATGACTGTGGATTTGTAGTATAGCCTAAAGTCAGGTAGGTTGATTCCGCCAGTTCCATTCTTCCATTGGTAAATTTAAAATAGCCTTGCAAAGCAATTAAAAAAAAAAAAACCAGGAAATGCAAGAGACAGTTCCTAATAAGCTGTAAATGTGTCTAATACAATGTGCTCAGACACTCAGTCCTGTCCTGACTCTTCGTGATCCCACGGACTACCAGGGCCCTCTGTCTATGTAATTCTATTTCATGTAGTATCAAACCCATACCTGCCAGAGATGATCAGAGGGCTCAAACAAAACCTTGTGCATACCAGGGCTCAGAGACACCACAGAGACTGAGCCTGACCTGTCTTTGAGTATTTGAAAATCTCCAGCAGAGGCAAGGGTCAGCTGTTGCCTGCCACGGGTCAGGGGCGCTGACTGCAGCAGATGTGGGAAGCACAGCATGTGGCATAAGTCCTCTTGGAGGAGGTCACCATTAGCCCCAACACAGAGCCACCAAGCTGACAACCCACGAACTGGAGGAAAATGTACCAAAGAGGTTCTCACACTGTTACAAAAGTTCCAGGACCCACAACAGATTTCCCAACCCAGGGATCCAGCAAAGGGACTGAGAACCCCCAGGGAATTTCAGTTTGGAGGCAAGTGAGATTTGACTGTAGAACTTGCACAGGACTAGAGAAACAGACTCCTAGTGGGCACAAACAAAACCTTGTGTGCACCAGGACCCAGGATAAAGGAGTAGTGACCCCACAAGAGACTGAGCCAGACTTGCCTGTGAGTGTCCAGAAGTCTCTGGAAGAGGCATGGGTCAACAGTGGTCTGCCAACGGCACTGAATTCAACAGCTGACATAAGTCCTTTGAAGGAGGTCACCACTACTACCATTACCTCTACCATAGTTTGGCCTCAGGCCAAACAACAGGGAAGGAACACAGCCTTTCCCATGGAAAAAAAGTTCGATTAAAGATTTACTGAACATGGCCCTGACTACCAGAACAAGACCCAGATTCCTCCACAGCCAGTCCCTCCACTCAGGAAATTTCCATAAATCTCTTATCCCTATCCTTCAGAGGGAAGACAGAATGAAAACCACAATCACAGGAAACTGATCAAACTGATCACATGGATCATAACCTTGTCTACTCAATGAAACTATAAGCCATGAAGTGTAGGGCCCCCCAAGAAGGACAGGTTATGGTGGAGAGTTCTGACAAAACATCCACTGGAGAAGGGAATAGCAAACCACTTCATTATTCTTGCCTTGAGAACCTCATGAACAAGTATGAAAAGGAAAAAAAGTATGACATTGAAAGATGAACTCTAGAGGTCAGTAGGTGATCATCATGCTACTGGAAAAGAGAGAAGAAATAACTCCAGAAAGAATAAGAGATGGAACCAAAGCAAAAACAGTGCCCAGTTGTGGATGTGACTTGTGATGAAAGTAAAGTCTGACGCTGTAAAGAACAATATTGCATAGGAACCTGGAATCTTAGGTCCCTGAGTCAAGGTAAATTGGAAGTGGTCAAACAGGAAATGACGAGAGTAAACATCGGCATTTTAGGAAGCAGTGAACTAAGATCATGGCATCTGGTCGCATCACTTCATGGCAAATAGATGGGGAAACAGTAGAAACAGTGACATACTTTATTCTGGGGGGCTCCAAAATCACTGCAGATGGTGACTGGCCAATGAAATTAAAAGACGCTCCTTGGAAGAAAAGTTATGGCCAATCTAGACAGCATATTAAAAAGCAGAGACACTACTTTGCCAACAAAGGTCCATTTAGTCAAAGCTCTGGTTTTCCCAGTAGTCATATATGGATGTGAGAGTTTGACTATAAAGAAAGCTGAGTGCCAAAGAACTGATGCTTTTGAACTGCGGTGTTGAAGAAGACTCTCAAGAGTCCCTTGGATGGTAAGGAGATCCAACCAGTCCATCCTAAAGAAAATCAATCCTGAATGTTCATTGGAAGGACTGATGATGAAACTCAAATTCCAATACTTTGGCCATCTGATGGGAAAACTGACTCATCTGAAAAGTCTCTAATGCTGAGAAAGATTGAAGGTGGGATGAGAAGGGAAAGACAGAGGATGAGATGGTTGGATGGCATCACTGACTCAATGCACATGAGTTTGAGTAAGCTCTGGGAGTCGGTGATGGACAGGGAGGCCTGGGATGTAGCAGTACCATGGTATTGCAAAGAGATGGACACGACTGAGCAACTGAACTGAACTGAACTGAACTAAAGTAGACTGGAATGGGGAAATTTAACTCAAATGACCATTATAGCTACAACTGTGGGCAAATATCATTTAGAAGAAATGGAATAGCTCTCATAGTCAACAAAAGAGTCCAGAAACTAACCACAAAAAGACTCTTTCCCATCATAGGGAAGTGTGTTAGTCGCTCAGTTGTGTGACCGCATGGACTGCAGCCCACCTGGCTCCTCTGTCCATGGGATTTTCCAGGCAAAGATATTGCAATGAGTTGCCATTTCCTTCTCCAGGGGATCTTCCCAACCCAGAGATAGAACCTGGGTCTCTTGCACTGCAGGCAGATTCTTTACCGACTGAGCTACAAGGGAAGCCCTCATCACAGGGAACTGAAATGCAAAAGTAGGAAGTCAAGAGATACGTGGAATAAGAGGCTAGTTTGGCCTTGGAGTACAGAATGAAGCAGGACAAAAACTAACAGAGTTTTGCTAAGAGAATGCACTGATCATAGCAAACACCCTCTTCCATCAACACAAGAGAAGACTCTAGACATGGACATCACCAGATGGTCAATACTAAAATCTGATTGATTATATTCTCTGTAGCCAAAGGTGGATAAGCTATATACAGTCAGCAAAAACAAGACCAGAAGCAAACTATGGATCAGATCATGAAGCTGATTGCCAAATTCAGACTTAAATTGAAGAAAGTAGGGAAAACCACTAGGCCATTCAGGTATGATCTATATCAAACCCCTTATGATTATACAATGGAAGTGACAAACAGATTCAAGGGACTAGATCTGATAGACAAAGTGACTGAAGAACTATGGATGGAGGCTTGTGACATTGTAAGGAGGCAGCGGTCAAGACCATCCCCAAGAAAAAGAAATGCAAAAAAGGCAAAATGGTTGTCTGAAGAGGGCTTACAAATAGCTGAGAAAAGAAGGGAAGAGAAAGGCAAAAGAGAAAAGGAAAGATAAGATATACCCACTTGAATGTAGAGTTCCAAAGAATAGCAAGGAGAGATAAGAAAGCTTCCTCAGTAATCAGTGCAAAGATATAGAGGAAAACAATAGAATGGAAAAGATTAGAGATCTCTTCAAGAAAATAAGAGATACCAAGGAAACATTTCATGCAAAGATGGGCACAATAAAGGACAGAAATGGTATGGACCTAACAGAAGCAGAAGATGTTAAGAGGAGGTGGCAAGAATAAACAGAAAAACTATTAAAAAAAGATTGTAATGATCCAGATAACCGTGATGGTGTGATCACTCACCTAGAGCCAAACATCCTGGAATGCAAAGTCAAGTGGGCCGTAGGAACCATCACAACGAACAAAGCTAGCAGAAGTGATGGAATTCCAGCTGAGCTATTTCAAATCCTAAAAGATGATGCTGTTAAAGTGTTGCACTCAAGATGCCAGCAAATCTGGAAAACTCAGCATTGGCCACAGGACTGGAAAAGGTCAGCTTTCATTCGAATCCCAAAGAAGGACAATGTCAAAGAATGTTCAAACAACTTCACAATTGCAATCATCTCACATGCTAACAAAATAATGCTCACAATTCTCAAAGCCAGGCTTCAATAATATGTGGACTGAGAACTTTCAGATGTTCAAGCTTGATTTAGAAAAGGCAGAGGAATCAGAGATGAAATTGCCAACATCTGTTGGATCATTGAAAAAGCAAGAGCGTTCCAGAAAAACATCTGCTTTATCGAGTATGCCAAAGCCTTTGACTGTGTGGATCACAACGAACTACGGAAAATTCTTCAAGAGATAAGAATACCATACCTCCTTATCTACCTCCTGAGAAATCTGTGTAAAGGTCAAAAAGCAACAGTTAGTGTCATGTGTCTAATCAATCGCCAGCCCAGGATTGATGCTCGGGGCTGGGGCAGCGAGATTTCCCGGGGGGGAGGGAGGAGGGAGGGGGGTTCCGGAGGGGAAGCATATGTAAACCCATGGTGATATCATGACAATGTATGGCAAAAACAATAAAAATAAATAAATAAATAAATAGAAAAAAAAAGTAGTCTACTCACTTCACCTGTATAGTTAGTATCCATGGACAAGATTACTTAATAAACCTAAAAGAAAAGAATAAAGATTATGCTAAAAAAAAAAAAAAGCAACAGTTAGAACTGGACATGGAATGATGGACTTGTTCCAAATTGGGAAAGGAATACGTCAAGGCTATATATTTTTTACCCTGCTTATTTAACTTAGACACAGAGTACATCATGTGAAGTGCTGGGCTGGATGAAGCACAAGCTGTATTCAAGGTTGCTGGAAGAAATATCAATAACCTCAAATGTGCAAATGATGCCACCCTTATGGAAGAAAGGGAAGAGGAACTAAAGAGCTTCTTGATGAAAGTGAAAGCGGAGAGTGAAAAAGTTGGCTTAAAACTCAACATTCAGAAAACTAAGGTTATGGCATCTGATCCCATTACTTCATGGAAAATAATTGGAGAAATAATGGAAACAATGACAGACTTTATTTTCATGGGCTCCAAAATGACTGCAGATGGTGATTGCAACCATGAAATTAAAAGACATTTGCTGCTTGAAAGAAAAGTCATGACAACCCTAGACAGCTTATTAAAAAACAGAGACATTACTTTGCTGACAGATTGGTCTAGTCAAACCTATGTTTTTTACAGTGGTTATGTATGGATATGAAAGTTTGACAATAAAGAAAGCTGAGCACTGAAGAACTGATCTTTTGAACCATGGTGTTGGAGAAGACGCTTGGGAGTCCCTTGGACTGCAAGATCAAGCTTGTCAATACTACAGAGAATCAATTCTGAATATTCATTGGAAGGACTGATGCTGAAGCTCAAGCTCAAGCTCCAATACTTGGGCCACGTGATTCGAACAAAGGGCTCCTTAGAAAAGCCCTTGATGCTGGGAAAGATTGAAGGCAGGAGGAGAAGGGGATGAAAGAGGATGAAATTGTTGGCTGATATCGCTAAGCAAGTTCTGGGAGTTGGTGATGTACAGCGAAAACTGGGGTGCTACAGTCCCTGGGGTAACAAAGAGTTGGCCATGTCTGAGTGACTGAAATGGCTGACTGACCAGCTGGTAAGCTCTCTAATACAATATGAAACTCTAAAATCATGAAAATGAATTAGTAAACATCTAACCTTTAAGAGTCTTCTATGTTATGCAGGATATGCAACACATATGAACTTAATTATATCTTTTTTTCCTAAAGTAACTTTATGAGATTTAATATGAAAGCCAACTATGAATTGAAAGTGCACTATAAGCAAAATTCTTGCTTATTCTGACAGCAATTTTGAATTTTATTTACATCTATAATGAAATACATTGTATTTAAATCTATAACGATCACTTGTTTGATTACCTGCATTTCTGCTGGGTACTCTGGGGGTCTGTTAAAGCCCTGCTGACCATTGTGGTATTTATCATGAGCTTCTCTGGGCAGGTAGTAGAAACTTGGATCAACGTCACTGAAAAGGAAATTTGTTAGTCACAATACCAGAAATTTCAGGAGAGTTTCATGAATATTTCTCTCTCTTTGTTCACCTCTTAGTTATACTTGTCTCTGCTTTCCTTTAATCTCAGCATCCTTACCATCTACTGATGTTGAGCTCCTTCTAGTCAGTTAACAGAGGCTGTTGCTCCCCAGGGTGATATTCTCCTAGCATTATGACCCGAACGGAAAGGAGAACTTCTAGCTTATTCCCATAACTTATTCATTCAATTGCCTGACATTCGTTTAAACAATGTTTATTGAGCCTCATTTCTGTCAGGCTAAATTCTCAAAAACTCCTAATTTTTAGAGCCCTTGTTTAGACAATGTACCTCTTCCTAGCCAGAGGAATAGGGTATATTGATTGGCCATATTATGCCAAATGCCTCCATCTTGACTGAGAAAATAGAGAGTATTGCTATTTATATGAGTCATAAAAAATGAAGGCATGTTGTTCCCAGTTATAGAAAAATAGGAAATGTACTGGGCAGACACAAACCAATAGCTACAATTGTTTAGTTGTTCAGTCTTGTCCAACTCTTTGAGATCCCATGGACCACATGCCAGGCTTCCCTGTCCTTCGCTATCTCCAAGAGTTTGCTCAAATTCATGTCCATTGAATCAATGATGCCATTCAACCATCTTACCCTCTGCTGTTCCCTTTTCCTATCTTCAATCTTTCCCAACATCAAGGTCTTTTCCAGTGAGTTGACTCTTTACATCAAGAGACCAGAATATTGGAACTTCAGCCTCACCATCAGTCCTTCCAATGACTATTCAGGGTTGATTTCCTTTAGGATTAACTGGTTTGATATCCTTGCACTCCAAGGGACTCTCAAGAGTCTTATCCAGCACCATAGTTCAAAAGCATCAATTCTTCAATGCTCAGCCTTCTTTATGGTCCAACTCTCACATTCATACATGACTACTGGAGAAACCATAGCTTTGACTAGATGGACCTTTTTTGGCAAAGTGATGTCTCAGCTTTTTAATATGCTGTTAAAGTTTGTTATAGCTTCTCTTCCCAGGAGGAAGTATGTTTTAATCTGATATGTGGCTAGAGCTGAGAGATTGTTTGAACTTAACAGGATATAATTTTTGTGTGTAATTAAAAAAAGGAAATTCCCAAGCTAAAGAAAATCTTAATTTTGTCCATTTTAATGCTGTTATAATTCTGAAGACCTGCCTCTTGAGAAATCTGTATGCAGGTCAGGAAGCAACAGTTAGAAATGGACATGGAATAACAGATTGGTCCCAAATACAGAAAGGAGTACATCAAGGCTGTATATTGTCATGCTGCTTATTTAACTTATATGCAGAGTGCATCATGAGAAATGCTGGGCTGGATGAAGCACAAGCTAGAATCAAGATTGCCGGGAGAAATATCAATAACCTCAGATATGCAGATGATACCACCCTTATAGCAGAAGTGAAGAAGAACTAAAGAGCCTCTTGATGAAAGTGAAAGAGGAGAGTGAAAAAGTTGGCTTAAAGCTCAACATTCAGAAAACTAAGATCATGGCATCTGGGTCCCATCACTTCATGGCAAATAGATGGGGAAACAATGGAAACAGTGACATACTTTATTTTGGGGGGCTCCAAAATCACTGCAGATGGTAAGGGCAGCCAGGAAATTAAAAGACTCTTCCTCCTTGGGAGAAAATTTATAACCAACCTATATAGTGTATTAAAATGCAGAGACATTATTTTGCCAACAAAGGTCTGTCTAGTCAAGGCTATGGCTTTTCCAGTAGTCATGTATGGATGTGAGAGTTGGTCTATAGAGAAAACTGAGTGCTGAAGAATTGGTGCTTTTGAACTGTGTTGTTGGAGAAGACTCTTAAGAGTCCCTTGGACTGCAAGGAGATCCAACCAGTCCATCCTAAAGGAAATCAGCCCTCAATATTCATTGGAAGCCCTGATATTGAAGCTGAAACTCCAGGACTTTGGCCACCTGATGCAAAGAAGTGATTCATTTGAAAAGACCTTGATGCTGGGAAAGATGGAAAGTGGGAGGAGAAGGGAATGACAGAGGATGAGATGGGTGGATGGCCTCACCGACTCAATGGACATGAGTTTGAGTTGGTGATGGACAGGGAGACCTGGAATGCTGCAGTCCATGGGGTTGCAGAGTCAGACATGACTGAGCGACTGAACTGAACTGAACTGATAATTCTAACCTGAGATGAATATTCCTGTTTCTAACACTTCTTCAAGCAAATTTCTCTTCTAACCATTCATGACCCTAATGCAGAATTTTATATATTAGTGGATAAGTTCTTTCTTATTCCTAAATTCATTACAGCGTTCTCTTGATTACCTCATTAGTTTAGATTCTATCTGAAAAGTAGATTTCTCTTTTCTTTCTTTTTTTCTACAACAAATATGTATTGACTGCCAGCTACAAACCAAGCACTTGGATAAATTATAGGAATGCACATTTTGTTCAGTAAGGTACATGGTTGCTTGTTACTAACTAACTAGACTTCCTCCTCTCTCAGCACCCCCATATCCCTCCTTCTAAACTGAATTCATGTATTACAAGATTTTATGTGGCACAAATTTCAAACTCATTTGCTAACACCCAGTGATGCACTTCACTGAACTTATTATCATCTTCTAAAATTTCTACCACATTTATTTGAAGAGATTTCCCCTTTAGGAAAGCATTCTGGACAGTTTTTATCACCTCGTGTTTTTACATTTCACACTTCTGTGATATTTTATGATTTCATCCTCTATTCACTTCTCTGACATCTGCTGGCCACTACTATTAATGTTGATAATGTATTAGTTTTGAATATTTCTTAATGAATGAACATCTTTTTGGTTGTTTCTGTTGGTCCTTTGGAAGAGATCAATTAACATTCTTATAGGCCAATAGTTTTTTGTTGTTCTTCTTCTTAAAGATGTTCAAAAGGGTAACCTTGGTGACTCTGAAGTGGTATATATACTTGGGAATTTTGACTGTGACAAAATCAACAATATTGTGGTGGTGAGTGCAATTCTCATTTACTTACTTGAGTAGTTGCTTTGTTTTTAATTCCCCCCCCCCCTAGTTTTCCCTTTGGACACTGAAAAAAATGACTTTCTTTATATTTTAGTGGCATCCTCATAACCTAACAGGGCTTCCGTTGTGGTTCAGCTGGTAAAGAATCCACCTGCAATGCAGCAGATCCTAGGTTTGATCCCTGAGTTCTGAAGATGCCCTGGAGAAGGGAAAGGATACCCACTCCAGTATTCTGGCCTGGAGAATTCCATGGACTGTATAGTCCATGAGGTTGCAAAGAGTCAGACATTACTGAGTGACTTTCACTTCACTTCACTTTATAACATAATCGCACTATTCTCTTTATCTTCCTAAGAACTGAGTGTTTTCTTCTATGAAACTTTGAATAAGAGCATAATATTTCTCATAAGCAAGATTGTTCATTTCAAAGCTGGATAGTCATTTAATCTCTTTAATCTTATCTTCACAAATATCAACATGTGAGGATTTCCCTATTTATTTAATAAATGAAGAATAAACAGCAAAGGCAGATGATTTCAGAATCTCATTACATGATGACTGGTTATTCTGACCAGTAAAATGGATCACAGTATGTTCAGAACAGACTGATGGTTTCCTGCTGCTTGTCATTAGGAGACCTGACAGCAACAAAACAAGGGCTCATTTTTACTCTACCAAAGATTATTTTCACCAGATGAATACAGATCCAGCCACTGCCCTTGATTTTGGATATTATAACATAGAATGGTCCATGTATTGAAAGAGAAATAATGATCTCTTTTCCTGTCTTGGCTTTATATTGACTTAGTTACATTTTTAAATTCCTTTCAACACTTATTGTCAATATCAGGAGTTTTGGTGTCAGTTTTAAGTCATGCAACATTGGACAACCCACTTAACCTCTATGACTAAATACTGGAGCCAAACTGAAGGATATATAAGGCTCATTAATGCTGAAAGGTCTATAAATTAATAACATCTAGGCTATAAAATTGAAAAAGGAAATGGCAACCACTCAGTATTCTTGCCTGGAAAAATCCCATGGACAGGGGAGCCTGGTGGACTACAGTTCATGGGGTTGCGAAGAGTCAGACATGACTGAGTGAGCCACACAGGCTATATAAAACATATTATCTTGTGCTGCTATTAACTCACTTATTCTATTGTAATTATCTTTATCAGCTTATCTTACTAGTATGTTCCCAAAAGGTCTATACTATTTTTCTGTTCTTTTATGTTCTTCCACCAGATATTTGCACATAGGACTCAGTAAATGTTTTTGAATGAAGATGACTTGTTAATAATATTGAAGATGGATTCAGTTTACTGATTCATTCCTATTTGTGAAGACCTAGGTATAGGGGAAGACAAAGGTGAGATTTTTCATCATTATTACTGTTCTTCCTTTATGTAACAGATTCTGCTTGTTTCCTGCTACTCACAGATCCAAACTCTACCCAATAAGGCTGAGCATTGTTAACACCCATGACTATCCTGGAGCTTATTTCTGGCTGTAAGAAAACACTTGGCCTCCAGCGAGAGAACATGTTTCCAGAAACCACCTTCAACCAATGACAGAAGTGGTGGAACATACCTACATCACATAGAGAATGAGGTCCAGTAGTTTATTCATTCTTGCTTTAGTGAATATTAGCATAAGGAGATATTTTTGCCTGCATTTCCCCTGCTAGAATCATTAAGGTAAATGTGGGGCTTCAATAGTGAGATGGGACAAAGAGAAGGAAATAGCAGTTTGAAAACAAAGAAGGCTTCAGGGAAAAAGCAAATATTTTGGGGGCTTGAATAAGAATCTTTGGGTGGTTTCTGTGTAGCTTGATGGACATCAGGAACATGACAGGTGTGAGAAATAAATCCTAAGATGAAGTATACATTAGATTTTCAATAAATGAAATAGTGAATAAGTGTATAAAGTATAAAGGAAGTTGTAAATACCAGAAGTAAGTTTCTTTGTTTATTTTGAGAAAAGACATGCAGTATTTTTTTTTGAGGAGAGAATATTGTGTTAATTTTATGAAATGGAGAGTTTTCTTATTTTGGGCAATTACTGGCTCAAAATTGAAATTGATTCATTAATGAAAGATCAAACTGTGTTGTATATGCTTGCTATTTTCCTTTAGAAGTCTTAGAAGTTTAATAATTTGCAATAGGAAAATAAATAAGGCAAATATTTTTTTTTAATACAGTTTATGTAAAAGCTCCTTCACACTTACCTATTTCCTAATGGTGGCTATTTGCTCTATTTTTACATAATTATTTTATGATGTATGATTTTATGTGAATTTAACATGTTAGCAAGAAAAATAATCTTTTACTTCATATTATCCCTCTTGATTTCTGAATTCACGGGTATACTAAATAAACATGTATTTAGGCATTCTTGAAATATTGTAAGTTTCCAGATTATAAATGAATGCACAATTTTCTATGCCATACCCTATCAAACATTATGATTTCCTAAAAAGAAATTTAAAGGTCAGATTAAAAGTGCTATCTCCTTCTGGTTATATCCAGATGTTTATACTTAGCTAATGTGTTGATATGTTTAGTTCACATGATATCTATTTGTACCATCTCTTAGGTTCTCTTCAATGATGAAATGCATGAGCAACTACAATTAAAAATGCAATTGGAAGACAGATGTTATCATAAAGTGCTAATAACCAAATTGAATGGAATTTTGTTATTATAGGATGTGTGCATTTAAATATTAACATATTATATTGGGTTCACCATTTGTTTAGGAGTTGAAAACTCCAGATGGAACACATTTCATCTTGATATTGTAAATGGTGATTAATCCATAGAGACAATGAGGAAGATGAAAAACTGAGGAGTGCAAATAATGGAAATACAAAGAAAGACTACTAATGTGGCATATGAGCTGCTTATGCAATCTCTGAGTCAGGGAGATTCCTTAGAGAAGGGAATAGCAACCCAATCCAGTATTCTTGCCTGTAAAATTCCATGGACAGAGAAGCCTGCCAGGCTGCAGTCCATGGGGTTGCAAAGAGGCGGACACGACTGACGACTAACACTTTCATTTTATGTGAATTAGATAAATCTGTGAGTCAAATGACCTGAGACAGAAAGGAGTTTGGAATAAAAAGAATTATGAACTAAGTGTTCATTGGTAATGTCTGTCACATTGTTGCTGTTTGTGACCATCACAGTGGCAATCGGTTGAAAGCTGCCACTTGCCACAGATAAACTCACCTAACAAAGCAATAGTTCTTAACAAAAGTTCTGAACAAACAGCCTTACCCTAATAGCTACAAAAATCAGTTAAACAATGTGTTCAAGGTACTACAAGCTTCTTGAAAGTCTGATTGTGTAGATGATTTCATTGCTTTCTGTTTATATGAATTACTTTTTAAAAGATACCTATGAACAATTCCATCAGGCATTTATCAATGTGAATGAACTCTGTTGACAGAAAAAGCACTCAGGAAGCCTGGGTAGTACCTTCTGTAGTCTAAGACTACACCGACAGAAGCAAGACTCAGATTTATTTCTCACAGGGAGAGCTACTGCCACCCCAAAGTGTTGATACTGGTTCTTGCTCTCATCTTTCTCAGAATGGACTCATGCGATATGAGTCCTACATCGAGTGACTATTACCTTCTCCAGGCCTCTTGATCTTAAAGTATTATACCTGGAACATTGATTCTTGTCTCTTTACTAAACCTAATGGGTAGCCTCTCTATGGCTTGTGATTTTCTCTGGTGCCTCTCTGTAACTCATCTTGGCTCAATTTCTATGATCCCTCGTCTCCCTGTAGGGCTTCCTGGTCTCTTTATTCATTTAACGAGTAATTAAAGAGTGTATACTACATGTATGGCACTGTACTAGATTCTATGGTGTGTGTGTGTGTGTGTGTGTGTGTGTGTGTGTGTGTGTGTGTGCATGCACGCATGTTCAGCAGCTCAGTCATGTCTGACTCTTTGCAATCCCATGGACTGTAGCTTGCCAGGCTTCTCTGTACAAAGGATTCTTCATGCAAGATTACTGGAAGGGGTTGCCATGCCCTCCTATAGAGATTCTATGGAAATGGCAATAAAACTCTCCCAAAATCCTTGTTCACCTAGTTTGCCCTCTAGTATAGTGGAGAAGGGCAGATATTAGATGAATAAATGTGTTACATACCAGTTATTGATAACTGCATGGCAAAAATGAAACAAAGACATACTTGTTGCTGTTCAGTCAACCAGTCATGTCCAGTCCTTTGTGACCTCATAGACTGCAGCACACCAGGCCTCCCTGTCCCTCACTGTCTCCAGAAGTTTGCTCAAGTTCATGTCCATTGCACCAGTGATGCCATCCAGCCATCTCATCCTCTGATGCCCTCTTCTTCTGCCCTCAATCTTTCCCAGCATCAGGGACTTTTCCGAAGAGTTGGCCGTTCCCATCAGGTGACCAAAACACTGGAGTTTCAGCTTACCTACACTAAACTTACCTAGAGTAGTTAGGGAAGTCCTCTCTGGTGTGGTTGCATTTGAACAAAGCCTGAAAAAAGTGAGAATGAGAGGCATTTCAAAATCTTGGGGAGGAAGTGTGCAGGTGAAACAAGAGACAATGCCTGAAGTAGATGCATGGTTGGGGAGCTCAAGGAACCTGGAGCAGTGAGTGAGAAAAATAGTAAATGAAGACAAAGACAGTGGGGAGGGGCAGAGTTTGGGTACAAATTATATAAGCTCTTGTCATTCAATGAGTTCTGAATGAGATGGGAACTTACAGAGAGCTTTTGAGCAAAATCACACAAGCCCCTTTATGTTCC
This sequence comes from Antilocapra americana, assembly GCA_007570785.1. Taxonomy (NCBI): domain Eukaryota; kingdom Metazoa; phylum Chordata; class Mammalia; order Artiodactyla; family Antilocapridae; genus Antilocapra; species Antilocapra americana. The sequence continues at coordinate 2,486,838 of ML662497.1, forward strand.
CTTGCAATCATTGTTCTAAGAGTAATCTCTACTTTTAACACCATAGATTACTTTGACTTGAACTTTATACAAATGAAACTGTGTGGTAGAGTCTCTTGATTTTCTAACTTACTTTATTCAAGTCATATTTGATAGATTTATCCTTATTTTTAGATATAGTTGTAATTTACTCATCTTCATTGTTGTACCAACTTTCACTGTACAAATATGACACTATTTAAGCATTTAAGTAATAATTGACATTTAAGTTGGTTTGGCTGTCATGGACAGTGTTGTTTTGAACTGTTTTTTACACTTCTTTGTTTTGTTTTTAATATTTATTTATTTGATTGCACTGAGTCTTAGTAGCAACACACAGGATCTTTGTTATAGCATGAGGAATCTTTTTAGCTGTTACATGAAAACTCTTAGTTGTGGCATGTGAGATCTAGTTGCCTGACCAGGGATCAAATCTGGGCCCCCTGCATTGGTAGTGTAGAGTTTTAGCTGCTAGACCACCAGAGAAGTCTGATTTTTATGTTTTTTGCATGAACACAAGCATACTTTTTTTTTTTTTTTTGGTCATTTGAGAGCATGTGGAAATGCTGGGTCAGACATTATGCATATATTCAACTTTAATAAATGCTACCAAAGTAGTTTCCAAGATGATTATAAAAATGTATACTTCCATCAGCAGTGTTCCAGGGTGCTAGTTGTCATTATTCTCATGCTTTTATGTAATCTACCACCTACCTCGTGTGAATATGCTGGACCCAGTGACTTGTTTTTATTGTGTAGAATATGACAAAAATGACAGAATGTTACATCTGAGATTAGGTTGTAATGACTGTGAGTTTGAATGCTTTGCTGGCATTCTTGCCACCTTTCTTGCTTCCTCCAATGAAGCCAGCTATGTTGTGCCCTGCACTATGGGGAGGCTTCCTGAGTAAGAATTAAGAGATTCAAGGCTTCAGTCCAAACAGCCAAGTAGGAAGTGAATGCTGCCAACAACCACTAGAGTGAGCTTGGAAGCAGGTTTCACCTTCAGCTGACCTTTATTTAAGATGACTACAATTGTGTGAGAGACTAAGAGTTAGAAGACCCAACACAGTACACAGATTCTTGACCCACAAGAATAATAAATATATGTGACATAAATGTATAATACAAAATGTATGTTTTCTGTCATTAAGTTTTTGGGTAATTTGTTATATATCAAGAGACAATTAATATCTGGCACAGGGTGGCACAGGGGTAAAGAATCTACCTGCCAATGCAGGAGACTCAGAAGATGCAGGTTTGATCCCTGGGTGGGAAGATCCTGTGGAGGAGGAAATGGCAACCTACTCCTGTATTCTTGCCTGGAGAATCCCATAGACTGAGGAACCTGACAGGCTACAGTACGTGGGGTCACAAAGGACAGGATGTGACTAAGTATGCAAAGCGAACAGACAAGTAATACACTGGCCATCTGGATATGCTCCTTTATAATGTCTCTGTACACAAAGCTGGCCCAATGTTTGATGGGTTATATGCATACTTGCTTATTATTTGTTTATTCATAGGGATTTTTGAAATATTCTGCATATGAGTTTCTAACACATATATTGCATATACCTTTTCCCATTCTATGATTTATCTTTTCACTCTTTTAGTAGAGTATTTTGATGGACAGTGATTATTAATTTTAATATAGTTAACTTGATCAAATTTTTACCTTTTGCAATTGATGTTATTTTTGCCCTGTTTAAGAAATTTCTACATACTTCAAGGTTATGAAGATATTGGTCTGTGTTTCCTTTTAAATTTTTGTTTAACATTTAGAACTGTAGTCCATCTGATACTGATTTTTGTTTATGGTGTAAGCTAGTATCAAGATTTATTTTCTCTCTTAAGGATATCTAATTGATCCAGAAACATATATTGAAAAGATTATTCTTTCTGCATTGCACTTCAGTGTTATATTTGTCATCAAGCAGGTGACTGTATATGTTGAATTCTTATGTATTAACTTGGTAAGATGAGAACCACTTTTCCCAGAATCTTCTTCCCTGAATGATTTCAACTAGAGCTGGCTAATAGAGGAACCTATACAAGATTTAGGAGGAGAAAATGAGGAAGTTATCATTGTTCTTGGAAGTCTTCTTAGATATGGCCATGGAAAGACACAGGGTGCTGGTGGGTTGTATTAATGGCTTTCCTCTTTTCTTTCTATTTCCATGTTTAGCTTTCCTTCCTGACTGCTACCCTTGCTGGGCAACAGCAGCTCTAGGCCACCAACAAGTGTTGGTCAAGATATGGAGGCACCAGTTTTCTATAGACCTTCCACTATTTTCTTCTCCATGGTCTGCATCCTTGGGTTTCTTGCTTAGATTTTTATCTCAGCAAACTGACTTTTCCTCCTATGCCAATGCATTAAGAAGATTGGTTAATGACTTCTTCCCTGATTCTCCAACTCCCCTAGGAATCAGAAGACATAGATGTTAGAAGCATGTAATGAGAGATCTTTTCCTGAGTACAAGCTGATACAATTTGTACATATGGGGCTGGACATAGGATCTTCTATTTGTATTGTTGAACAAGTTTTCTACTCTTGCATCAGTAATACACTATAGTTTTAAAATAAGTCCTAATACTTGGTAATATAAGTCCCTAGCTTTCTTCTTGAAGATTGCCCTGGATATTCTTAGCCTTATAATTTTTATACAAATTTCACAATCAGCCTGTCAATTTGCATGCACGTGCACACACACACACACACCACACAAACTACTAGGATTTTTAACTGAGATTCCACTAAGTCTTTAGATCAATTGGGAAAGAAATGGCATTTTCAAATAATGTACCTTCTGACCTATGTATAATTTAGGAATAAATGGAATCAATCTTCCATAAACTGTTCTAGAGAATAGAAAAAAAGCAGCACTTACCAGATTGTTCTGTAGACAGTATAACATTGATATCAAAATGAGTTAAAAGTTAGAGATTTCAATATTGGACAAAAGTATCCACCAGTGTGCTATCTGAGTACAGGCATCCTTCCAGTTCTCTGACAGCTGAACCAGGGCTCCTTCCTATGCTCCAATAAGGGGATGACATTTGGCTTAGAAATGGAAAGTCCTGATAGTGATCTAGCTTGTTATAGTTCCTTAGAATCACAAATTTATATACATCTCTTTGAGCAAAGTCTAGGCATTGCCATTTCCCCTGAGGTGAATCTCTGAACAGAAGAAATGGCCAGCACAGACTCCAGAGCCATAACTTCTAGATCTGTAAAAGATGACCAGATCATATTTAGGCTGTTCTTTCAGAAAAAGGAAGAGTTAAGAGAAAGGGAAGCCAAAGTTCCCATCTTAATTTTGAAAATTCACTGATGCCAAATGGTCCCATCAGAAACTCTTAGGACCTGCCCCAAAGATTCCAAGCTGAAGTCTCCACCTTGTGCTCCATGACCCAACTGCAGACTCAGATGGAGAATTAACTCTTTATTTTTCTTTTACATCAGGTAGATGGGACACAAATATCATTCTCCATCTCCTGGGATGGTATAAATATCAAGCCCTCTGTCCTCTCAAAGAAACAATTGATTATTTAAGTGTTAATATTTGGGCTTAGAGCTTAATATGCCATTAAAGAATAATGTAAAAAGAAAATCAAAACAAAACACAGATTTTAAGAGAGGGAGGACCTCTTTGTGAAGAACACTGGAAAAGGTTGTAGAGGGAAGGATTAATATAAGATTAAGAGGAGGTAAGAAAAGAGAGAGAAAGTGAAAGAGTTATCAAGGGTGCCAAAGAATCAACAGGCTGAAGTTGAAGAAGTTTCCCAGACTGAGGGAGGACCTGCATGAGTGCCCTGGCTAAGATACTCTGGGTACTTAAAAAGCTATACCAAATAAACTGTTTTATGGCCTGAGCCTTCTGCTCTGTCCCTGTCAGGTAATTCTAGCAGATCCTTTGTGCTCTGTGTTCATTGTTCATCATCTTCTCCCAATCCCACCTGTCCAGAACTTGGTAAACTTCAGAGAAGTATGTGTTCTGTTTACTTCCTAACTGGGTTGTTATGGGGAAATACCCTTGGATTTGTTCTTGGGGAGTGATTACAAATTGAATACCCACTGACCTTGGAAAGTAGATGGTGACAGCCCTATTATCCTGCCATTTCTTGTCCACCTATTAAGTAATTTTAGTCACTATATGTGTAATGACTTTTTCACTGGAGAATTTCTGTTTATTCTGAAGTTTCAGTTCAATTGTGATCTCTTCTGAGAAGCCTTCCTCTGTGCTCTCAGGAGAATCTTTAACTTCTCCCTTAGAGTTCTGATAGTCCTTTTCATTTGCCTCTACTATAGAATTTGTCATATCATTTTGTAATTATTTGTAAATATTTGTTTGGATATCTCTATCATCTGTAAAGACATCATCATATTCATATTTAGCATCCTCACAAATAGTTCTCAACATATAATAGGATCTTAAAAGCTATTGTGGCATGAATCCACCCATAGGGAATAGGACTGGCTACATCATTTGTGGATTCCAGTGCAAAATGTAGACATAGGACTCCTTGATCAATAATTGTTAAAAATTTCAAGACAGTAAAAATAGAGCATTAAATTGGGTGTAAGGTTTTCCTGATGTAGAAACCTGCCCTGTGTCACTTCTTAGGGTGTGTGTGCATGAAGCTGGCCTGGTGGAAATCAGTCTTGGATTCAGTAAGATCTGAATTATAGTTTTAGAATAAAGGGTGGTTGTATTGTCTTCTGAGTTATAGAAATTACCAATGAGACTGCTATTTATTATAATTAATATATTTATTGGGTCCTTCATTCAACAACTATTTATTGAACACATACTGTGTACCAGATAGTTGGCCCAGTGTTTGAGATATCAGTCAGTTCAGTTCAGTTGCTCAGTCGTGTCCAACTCTTTGTGATCCCATGAACCGCAGCACTCCAGGCCTCCCTGTCCATCACCAACTCTCAGCGTTTACCCAAACCCAAGTCCATCGAGTCGGTGATGCTTTCCAGCCATCTCATCCTCTGTCATCCCCTTCTGCTCCTGCCCTCAATCCTTCCCAGCATTAGGGTCTTTCCCAATGAGTCAACTCTTCACATGAGGTGGCCAAAGTATTGGAGTTTCAGCTTCAACATCAGTCCTTCCAGTGAACATCCAGGACTGATCTCCTTTAGGATGGACTGGTTGGATCTCCTTGCAGTCCAAGGGACTCTCAAGAGTCTTTTCCAAAACCACAGTTCAAAAGCACCAATTCTTCAGTGCTCAGCTTTCTTCACCATCCAACTCTCGCATCCATACATGACAACTGGAAAAACCATAGCCTTGACTAGATGGACCTTTGTTGGCAAAGTAATGTCTCTGCCTTTAAATATGCTATCTAGGCTGGTCATAACTTTCCTTCCAAGAAGTAAGCATCTTTTAATTTCATGGCTGTAATCACCATCTGCAGTGATTTTGGAGCCCCAAATCACTTTTTTTTTTATTAGTTTTGCCATACAATGACATGATATCCCCATTGGTTTACATATGCTCCCCCTCCAGAACCCTCCTCCCTCCTCCCTCCCCCCGGGAAATCTCGTTGCACCAGCCCTGAGCATCAATCCTGGGCTGGCTATTGATTAGACATATGATAATTAACATGTTTCAATGCCATTCTCCCATATCATCCCACCCTTTCCCTCATCCACAGAGTCCACGAGTCTATTCTATACATCTGCGTTCCTTTTGCTGTCTCGCATGCTGGGTTCTCGTTACCGTCTTTCTAAATTCCATATATATAGGCGTTAATATACTGTATTGTTGTTTTTGCTTCTGGCTTACTTCACTCTGGATAATGGGCTCCAGTTTCATCCACTTGTTTATAGTTAAAAACAAGACCCGAATCATTTTTGAACAAGGATTGTGTTCAGTGGGAAAGGTAGAACTTAAGGGAAAGCTATGCAGTAAATGACAACTCTATAGAAATGGTGGTATGATTGTAAAGCAAGAGGTACTTACCTTGTCTGAGGAATAAGAAAGACTTACAGGGAAATACATTTAAGCCAAGTTCTGAGCTGCATAACAGAGTGTTAGCAGATCCAGAGGGAGAAGAAGCACATAAGTGAATAGAAGAAGAATAGAGCATGAAGGAATCAGTGAAATAAAAGTTGAAAGATGAAAGCCTCACATTAAAGGTGGTAGGAAGCAGATATAAAATGGGAATGAGAATCCTTGAGAAGAGAATAAGAGGTGAATTGAGGAGGTAATAAAGTGAAACAGTATGCTGTAATTAAGGTAGGATTTGGAGAAGTTGAGTAGACATAGATATTGAAAACAGATATGAGAGGCCACAGGAGCAGAGGTTAGTGTTCACGGCTATCAAAATCTCCTAGGAGGAACCTGGCAATGTGGAAAAAGAAAAAAGTTTAAAATAAGTGTTGATGGTTACTATGACTATATTATTGTCCTGTGATTGTTATAACAGATTACTACAATCTGAGAGGTTTAAAACAACACGAGCATATTATCTGACAGTTCTGGAGGTCAAAAATCTGACACGGGTCTCAAGCTAAAGTCAAGGTGTTGGCAAGGCTGGTTTCTCCTGGAGGCTCTACGGAAGAAACTGTTGCTTTGCCTTTTCCAGCTAGTAGAGGCTGCACAACTTCCTTGACTCATGTCTCCAAGCCAGAAATTGCATGGCTTTGACCTCTGTTTCTGTCATCACGTTCCTTCTCTGACTCTCCTACCTTCCTCTTTCACTTGTAAGGACCCTTATGTGATGGCATTAGTCCTGCTTGAGTAGTCTGGGATAATCTCCTCATCTATGGGCTTCCTCAGTGGCTCAGCAGGTAAAGAATCTGCCTGTGCAGGAGACACAGAAGACACAGTTTTGATCCCTGGGTTGGGAAGATCCTCTGAGAAGGAAATGGCAACTCACTCCAGTTTTCTTGCCTGGAAAATCCTATGGACAGAAGAACTGGCAGTCTATGGTCCAAAGGGTCCCCAAGAGTCAGGCTCAACTGAGTGACTAAGCGCTACAGATGCTTAAGTTAATCAGACCTTCAAAGTCCTTTTTGTCTCAAAGGGTAACATATTCATAGGTTCCAGAAATTAGGACATAGACATTTTCTTGGGGGCCATTCTGCCTTCTGCAATTCCTAAGCAGCGTCTGTGCTTGGTCACTCAGTCATGTCCAACTCTTTGTGTCCCTATAGACTGCAGCCCACCAGGCTCCTCTGTCCATGGGGGTTTTCCAGGCAAAAATACTGAAGTGGGTTGCCAAGTGCCACTTCTGCTCATCCCTACGGATTTAGTTTCCAGTCAGTCTGTGGGATTATTCAAAGAAGCCAGTCACACCCTCCCATCAGAACCAGGGGGTGCCTCACCCTCTTGAATACTGCAAAGCCTGCCTCCCACTGCCCTGGTTCACTCTACTTCTGAGTGCAGCCCGTGTGGTCTTCTATGGCATGGCGTATCCTCCTCCCCTAGGCTGTGAGTATTTGTGATAATAATCAATCTCATCCATCAAGTGTTGGGTGTTATGTGCTCAGCCAGCTCCCTCCCCAATGGGGCAAAATGGATATTTGATTAAAACAAATATCTATCTCCTCTGAATTTCTGTGAAGTTAAAAAAAACTTTTAAAAATTATGTTAACCTCTTAGTCAAGAACTTGGCAAATTTCTATATAGGATATCATCAATAACCAGTAGCCATTATTATTATTATTATCGTGACTGAAGTATCAGTATTATTATATTTTAAAATTCCCATTCTCTGTGCTCAACATGAGTTGAAATTACACACTTTTGTACTGACCCATATAACTGTGTCCTGAAGAAAGTAGGAGATTAAGTTAATACACATTTGGGGAGCACAGTGCAACAGAGAGTTTTAGTGGTATGAAGAAGACTAGTTTGTAATTTTCTACATATGCTAATCCATCATTTTTGCTGGAAGTTGTCCAGCAAAAATATATTTTAAGTTAGTGAGGGTAGAGGGTAGAGATAAGGTTAAATTGTATTTGTCAGTGAAATAATGATTTTTACTTATTGTATACAAATAGACTTCAGATGATGGCCAATGAGCTATGCACCCCCTTGATTTGTACAAAGAAATGGTTCCCAAGGTGGATGGTGGAAACATCAGAAAGAATGCAACAAAATTCAGAGATAAGATGCAAATGGGAAGAAAGATGAAATGATTTTTGGATTTGGAGTATTTTTGTTGCTCTTCATCATCAGTGAGTATCTGAAACATAGCATCATTATTTACTTGGAAGGGAAAAATAGGCCTGTTTTAAATGCAAGTGCTATTCATGACTGAAGCAAGAAAATGCATTTTAACAGCAGAGCATTGATTAAACCCAAAAGGATAGGACAAACATCAGGGGAAAAAATCTGTTCCTGAGATGTTTATGAAAAATATTTTCTTAAGCCCATGATGCAATTGGCAAATAAATTATCCATGGTTATAAAGTGCCCAGCAGAGCTTTCCAGAGTAGAAAATGAATAAGGGAAGCTCCAGTTCTGTTTGCAATCCTGCACTAATCAGCACACACTCTTTTATGTTGCTCAGTTTGCGCAAGAGCTCTTTGCAGAATATTTCCTCAAGCTCGTTATGCTGCAAACATGTTTCTCTCACAGAATACCAAGGAGCCCGCTTGCTCTCTCAGCTCCTCAGCACAGAAAGCCTCCGCTTTTCATTTCTTCCCCTCAGACCACACTTGATGAAAGCCTGCTACATGTTAGCTGAGGCAATCCGCTGCGGCAGCCTTTTTAGGTTTACTGACAGGGAGAAATGTTGTGAGAAAATGGCAGATGTATCGTGTACACTGAGCAAAATCAATTTTTCATGCAGCAAATGTAGTTTGCTGTCTTTGCATACCAAGATCAGGAAGTCTATCCCTGGAAAAAATTATAGATCTCTTGGAAACAGAGCTGATAAACACTTAAAAACGTTTTTTGTTGCCCTTACACTGCAGTGTTTTCACAGTTTCTGACCTCAATGACCTGAGGAAATATGAGCTGTGTTAGATTAAATAAAAATGATCTTAGGCAAAAATCTAGAATGAGTTGATAAATAAAACATATTAAAGTGGTACCTCATTGTGGTTTTGATTTGCATTTCTCTGAGAATGAGTGATGTTGAACATCTTTTCATGTGTTTGTCAGCCATTTTTATATCTTCTTTGGAGAAATGTCTGTTAAGTTCTTTGGCCCACTTTTTAATTGGGTTGTTTATTTTTCTAGAATGGAGCTGCAGGAGTTGCTTGTATATTTTTGAGATTAATTGTTTGTCCATTGCTTCATTGGCTATTATTTTCTCCCATTCTGAAGTCTGTCTTTTCACCTTGCTTATAGTTTCCTTTGTTGTGCAAAAGCTTTTAATTTTAATTAGGTCCCATTTGTTTATTTGTCTTTTTATTTCCAATATTCTGGGAGGTCTAATCAATTGCCAGCCCAGGATTGATGCTCGGGGCTGGTGCAGCAAGATTTCGGGGGGGGGGGGGGGAGGGGGGGGGGGGGGGGGTTCGGGAGGGGAAGCATATGTAAACCCATGGTGATATCATGACAGTGTATGGCAAAAACAATTTAAAAAAATAAATAAATAAATAAAAAATACAGAAAGAAAATTTCGAAAAAAAAAAAAAAGTAAACCCATGGTGATATCATGACATTATATGGCAAAAACAGTAAAAGAAAAAAATAAATAAATAAATTAATTAATTAAAAAACATTAAAAAAAATAATGTTGACATATCTCAAAAACTGTCTCCTAAACACTACAACTGCTAGCCAGGTCAGGTCCTCATGGTGAACTCACCTGCTTCCTGAGTAGCAGTCCAAGAATTCCAGGAATTCTAAGAATATCTAAAACAGCCAACTCCTCCTTCTTTCCTCTCTGGTTTCCCAGTGAAAGACCCTACCATTCAGGCAGTTGTTGAAACCTAACTCCTTGTCTTCTCAATTTTATCACTCCTTACTTCTTCCCCGCCTCTCCCCACCACCCTCTTCCACGTACATCCAAGTAAGTTACCAGCTATCTTTTTATTATATCTGCAGTCATTTTCACATATCTATCTTCAGTTATCCCTCATTGCTCCTGCCCCAGGTCATGTCGGCATTCACTCCCTTCTGGAATGACATCAGTCTTCAGGTGGGAATCTTTACCTTCTGTCTTGCGCCGCTGCAATCCAGTTTTCAAACTAAAGCAAAGTGATCATTCTAGAATTTGATTTTGATTATACCCCTCTTTGATTTAAAGGTATTGTATGTGTTTCTATTGCTCTTCCAACAAAGTTCAAACTCCTTCAGAGGTCTTTATTTTTCCATTTGGGTTCTTTTTTCTTGGGCTTCCCAGGTGTCGTGGTAGTAAATAATCTGCCTGCCAATGTAGGAAATGTAAAAGGCCTCGGCTCAATCCCTGGGTTGGGAAGATTCCCTGGAGAAGGAAATGGCAATCCAATCCAGTATTCTTGCCTGGGAAAGCCTATGGCCAGAGGAGCCTGGTGGGCTATAGTCTATGAGGTCACAAAGAGTTGGATGCATCTGAGCACATACATATTTTTACACACAAACTGCCAATCCCATAAAACACATCTTTCACTTTCTGAAATAAACACAGCCTTCCCTCAACTGCCTTCTCTGCCTTTAACAATCTTCCCCACTAGGTGGCCTGACTAATTCTTAAATATCTTTTAGTAATTTCTGCCACCTGCTAGACTAGTACAGATGCCTCACAAAGTTCCCTGTAATTCCATTTTTAGAGCACTAGTGTGATTTATAATGATTGTGTAGTTCTCTGTCCCATCATTAGACCTTAGCTCTGAAAGGGGGACAAGTCTCTCTAGTTCACTATCCCATCTTTAGCTCACCTATATACCAATCTAGTCTAAGTGGATCAGAGCAAGCTTTCAAGACATATTTGTTGGCATGCTAAATTGCTTTATTCTTCTCTGACTCTTTGCAACCCAGAAGACTACAGCCCACCAGGCTAAGATATATATACACTATATACTCCAGGCATAAAATGAGGTGTCCACATACATTATTTTCTTTAATGTTTATGATAACTCTTGCCATAGATATTATATTCATTGTACAGATCAGAAGTGTGAGGACGGGAGAAGGACTGAGCTTGCCTAAGGTTGCAGAATGAGGTCAGGGGTAAGGCTGGAATAAAGATGCAATATCCAATTTTCTGCCTAAAGTTGCACACTTCTTTTGTGAATGCAGAATACTGGTTGGATATGGCAGAGAGGCTGGTAAAGAAAAGGAACAGTTTGATACAAGGGGCCAGTGAAAAAGTGAGGAGAGCATAGTGGAGAACAAGAGTGAGAAGAGACTCTCCTAATTTCCTGAATGCACAGAATCCAGCCTTCATCTGGAAAGAGGGTTCCTCTCCATATCCTGTGTTAGACAGCTCCCCCTCCCAAAAAAAAAACCTCCATTCTACCTGCTGCATCCCAGAAAGGTCAGAATTTTAGGAAGGAGGGCAGGTAAGGAGACCAAGATCTGTCTACCAGGTCTGATTCATGTGAAAGTTCTAAAAGAGTTTCTACTTTTTATTTCTTTCATACCATAATCCCATCTCTTTGTTGGTCTAGCTGAGTAAAATGTGTTTGGTTTAATTTTTCATTGTCTTTGCTCCCAAAAATTCATTTAGGAAAATTGGAAGAGTTTATTTACTGCCATGATATGTAGGCCTGCAAGAAGCTTTACCTACACAATTCTTTTGTTTTGAAATATTAATTATTACCAGTGTAGTACTTTGTGTTTGGCAAATATGGCCTGGAATTTACTGCTTCAGTTCTATACTACATGTAAGGCTCTAGGGAGGGCTTTGAGTAGCAAATTTTCTTACTTTTCATTTTGTAATATTGAGTTCTATTTTATGATGTCTCTAAATTTCTTCAAATTTAATAGACAGAGAATGATAAAGAAGGAGAACAGTCTCAAAATTAAGGCTGTCTTTTAGTGATTTGACTCATTGAAAATGGAGAACAAAGCAATCTGAATGAAGATTTTTAGAATAAATCATCATTAACCAGGCATGGCATGTTGTACATCAACTAAGTTCTGATGCACAATTAGTCACCTAATTAGGTTTAAAATTCATTTAAATACATGGCTTCAATCCCTGGCCCACCCACTTATTTTTATTACTCCCATGTAAGCACTGAATACAATTTAAGGCTCATATTGCAAAGCTCTGTGGCCTAAACAAATGTACACTAGGGGAAAAGACAAGCAACCTATTTGAGTGATCAGTTTATCAGGGTCTGCTGAGACTCATATTTTACAGTGAGTTGCATGTGCTTTGGACAGTGTTCAGTGGGAAAACTGTCTTTCTGTAGAATTTCTCAGACTAATTCCTGAAATGGAGTATGAACCCTACCTTGCTTTACATGGTAGTATGGTGAGTCAGGAATAAGTGGATGATATCATTAAGAAAGGGCTTCCCAGGGGCACTACTGGTAAGGAACCCGCCAAACAATGCGGGAGACATGAGATACAGGGTCAGTCCCTGGGTCGGGAAGATGTCCTGGAGGAGGGCATGGCGGCCCCACTCCAGTATTCTTGCCTGGAGAATCCCATGGACGGAGGGGCCTGGCTGGCTACAGCCCATGGGGTCTCAAAGAATTGGACATGATGAAGTGACTTAGCACAGCACGATGTTGATTCTTTTGGGCACCTGCTGAGACGGCTGTATTTATGTCTGGTCTCCAAGCGACTAAGGACATATGCATTATTAAGAAAATTGCTTTCTGTGGCTGTGTTTACTCTTTCCGGATGCCATATAATAAGTCCCCCATTATACTGATACTAAGATATACACTTTTTCACATTTTTATTATCCTTAAAACTGGGTTGTATCTTACAATCAATGATGATATCCCATTTATTTTCTGGAGTTTTTTCCTTGGTAGTATATAAAATAATAGTGCGTCTTATAATTATTGGCAACTTAGATGGAATGAAATATAATGTGTTACTCTTTAGGCAACTTTAAGTGGAGCTTCTCTGTAGCTCGTATATCTGAATAAGCTTACTTAATAGACACAATGTTTATTCTTTTGTTCCTTCATTTCAGTAGTATAATTAACACTGTTCCTGAGACTAAGAAAATAAAGTAAGACACTGGTACTCCTCTAGTCAAGTAGGAAAAATTGATGTATCAAATATATTTTGGTATAAAACATTGTGGTGAGTGCTACAGTTGAGAGTAAATACAAGGTACAGTGTGAAATTTTAGGAACTCAGTATATTTTGTTCAACTAACTTCTTTGTACCTTTTTTAAATTTTATGAAATGTTTTTATCATCTGTTCCCTCTTTTGTGGTGACAGTTCATAAAGAATTTTTTTAAGAGAGAAAGTAAAGGTTTATTGATATGACAGTTAATCTCAGATTTTAGTGCCTAAGGATGATGAGGGATGTTTATTAACAATGCAAATTCCTTGGTCCTCTCCAAGACATTCTGATTCAGTCAGGAATCTGTGTTTCTAATAACCTGCTCCTTACCTCCACATAATTCTGATGTTTAAGATGGTGTTTAATCTATGCTTTGGAAGACATTGGACTGGACAGAAAATGCTAACATGGAGCTGGTTATATTAAGAAGGATTAAGAAGGATTAATAGAACATTTTGTTGTTTAGTCACCAAGTCAAATCCAACTCTTTGTCCAACCACATGGACTGTAGCCTGCCAGGCTCCTCTGGCAGTGGGATTTCCCAAGCAATAATATTGGAGTGAGTTGCCCTTTCCTCCTCCAAGGGATCTTCCTGACCCAGGAATTAAACCCATATCTCCTGCACTGGCAGGCAAGTCTTTACCATTAAAGCCACCAGGGAAGCTCAATATAATATTTTACCTGCTCAATATAATATTTAAGTGTCCAAAACCTGATACATTGAAGTAAAATTATTTAAATGACAGCAAGAATTGTGCAATAATGAATGCCCATACTAAACAGAGAATTTATCCTACTTAGTTAAAATGGTTTTGTTTGACAGCCAGGAAAATAATTAATTCATAAAAAGTCTCTGAGAATACTTTATACTTAAATCCATGTTTAGTCATCTTCTTTCTGCTTTTCTGAAATGAGAAATATTGAAAGGAGATACGAGTAGATGGATATAATCTTTGAGAATAAGAAGGGGAAGAAACAAGTGGAAGGTATTATAGGTAGAACTGGACTTCTTTGCTTTTCTTCTTTGCCACGTGCCAACCCAATGCTATGCTATGGCAGTTACAGAAATTGCCAATGTGAAGTGAACTAGATTGCAATGGGAAGCATCTTGGGTAATGAAAGAGAAATCCACTAAACACTTCAGGCCCTTCAGATGAGCAAGTACCTATTAGTTTCCATAGCTGGCCTAGCTAATAATTCTCACTCACTTTAATTGGAAATATTTTGCTTTCATCTACTGTCAGGAGTCAGCAATTTTTCTCATGAAGAAATAGAAGAGCCAAAGTATGCTTTTGACCTTTGTAAGTTTATTATTTTTCCCTCTGGTAGTCATGAAAATTTTTTATACTAACTTGAAGGTTATGGATGGGATGTGGTGGGCTTGATCTAATTAATGCGTTTGTTGAATATTTTACTTGAGTATGTAAAATGACCATCACCAATCATTAGCTTTTCTATCCTGGATTAGGTATCATAATAACAAACAACCAAAAGTATACCATTGACAACAGCCAACTGTCGCTAACAAATGCTGCTCTATTCATGGACTGGTTAAATGAACAAGATTGAAAGATGCCTCCTTGATAAGCCTGCAGCATTTAAGACCTACTTGGTTGAATACACAGATTTTTCTATTAAGGACGCCACCTCTTTAGTAATATATAAGAACCAAGAAAGGTTATTCTGTTATTGAGGAAGACCCTACAAATCCATGTTCCAAGGACAAACTGGGCTCTGTGTTGCTCTGTTCGTTTAGTGAGTGTATGGGTAAATGTTCTTCAGCCTTCCCAAATGTATCAGCATGAGAGAACTGTTGTGAAGTATTCAGGGAAATGAAAGTTTTCTCATTATCATCCAGAGTGAAGGCTTGCATCCACTGACTACTTTCTTTCCACATCTAAGGTAATAATCTGGATTATTTAGACTCTTTTAACTAGAGATGTATTTTACAAATGATAACTTTGCGTTCTTTTGTCATTTTGCTTATTGCTTATTATCAAGCTATTTATGTTTAAACAGTTGTTTGCTCTTTTTCCACCTAGGATCTTCCCAGCTTGGTTAATTTCACTCACTGAGGTGGTTTGATTGGATTTTAATCTCCTGAGAAATCCTGTACTGATAGAAATCTATCAGGATCATGTAAGAAGTATGTGATGGCCCATTATTACTGAGGCAATTTGTGAGAAACTTTTCAGGGTACCTGTGACAGGCGCTTTGGGAAAACTAGGGCTATTACCAAAAATGAATAAAGGGATTTGGGGATCTCCTTAAATTCAAAGGCACTTACATTTTTCTCTACATTTCTGGGCTCTCTTTCTAAACCTCTAAACTTCACACTGCTTCTTATTTAGATGTAGCACAATGATGTACTAGATGTACTACCCAGATCTAATGCAACTGCATAGAGGTAGTCTACACAATTAAGGGCTCCTAGCTAAGGCTTTCACTGAGAAAGGGCACTGTTTCATTGACTGATAACTTGTTTTTGTGAAGTGTTCATTAATTTGCTGACAATAGGCACATTAACTGAACTGATGAACAAAGTTCACTGATAGAAAATAATCATTTTCTTTGAATTAAACTCTCAGAGTTTGCAACTCCTATTTTCTGCTAAGAAATTTACATCACTTAAATTCTACTACACTGATAAATATAATCAATCAACAGAGAGCATGCTCTGAGGGATTAATTGTTGTCAGTTGATGTATTTAATGGGACATCACACTTCATTAACTTAGCTATCTCATTAAACCTAATCAGACATGTAAGAGAAAAAGTTAATGACCAAAGTTAAAAAATAAAGTCTGGACTCGAGAGAGTCTTCATTTGCAGTATAGAACTTTGAGTTACACAGAAATGGATTGTTTATCCCAGAAGATACCTTTGTGTGCTGTGATTCTGTGCCAAAGAAGCATAGAGGGTTTTCCTTCATTTGGGATTTGTAAAGCATGTACTATTAACATAAAAAAGAAGCCACTATCCTTTATATCAAGGGTTCATGTTATATATACCTCTTATAATTCTTATATTGTGGAGCTGTTTATGATTTAGCAAAGGCAATTTGAAATGGTGAAATCCATGGCAGGTTGTAAATTTCTGTAGATGCAGAGATGTTAAATTTAGATGCACCTCTAAGTCACAAGGGCTACCTAATTCTTTTTGCCTTTTCCACATTCATTTCAATTAACACCATTTTGGTTTTGCTATCTATTTTCCTTGATCTTTTTGGCATCTTTTAAGAAAAACTGGCCATAGTACATCTCATAAGGAGAGGGAATTGTTACCCTGTCATAAAAGAGTCAACTGTTTCAAACCATAGGCCTGCATTGAGGCTGTGCTTTCCACGGGATGGAAGTTGGGGTGGGACAGGCACTGACTAGCAGAGTTCTTGATTGTTCATTTCCATTGCCTTCCTTCCACTGCCAGGCTTGCAAGTCTGTTTGTGGGAGAGCAACCACCGTATAGTGCTGCTATTCTATCATCTCTGCCTTGATGCTGTCCCTCAGGTTTGAACCCCATTATTTCCTAATGGGTCTTTCTACGCACAGTAATTTGGGAGGCAGCAATTTTGCCTTTACCAAGTTCTTATGGCTCTACTGGTGTTTGTAGTATATCACTACCTAAATTAGAAAGCCTTGCTAAGCTGTTCTAGAAAACTGTATTTCCTGTTTGTTTGTTAACCATGCCTGGAAGAAAAGCTATTTTAAATAAAGTGCAATCTAATACTATCACAGGTTATGTTTCGTTTTTTCATGGATTCACATCAGAGCTGCATGACAGAGCTTGAAGGGGTCTTAGGAATTTCTAGTTTAACAGCTTCATCTTCTGGATGGGAAACCCTAGGGTCAGGGAGGTACAGTGATTTGTGGAAGATCTTATGACTAAAAAGCCTAAGCAGTAGTGTAAGTGATCGGATTCTCTTAGTGAGGAGCTTCTCTTATTATTTCATACAAACTCTCTGATGATAAAGCTTTCATTTACTGAGCACAACAAATATTTGCAATACCATATTAGAGAAAGCCATCTCTAGACAATTCTCTCAAGGTACAGTGGAATGGTGCATTTGCTATTTTGTATTATTTCACTATCAAAAATACTTAATTTACTTAATAATCACATTTGATTATTGAGGTAGTAAAAAAGACCTATTTTCTCTAGCAGGATTGGTATTATTTTTATCATAAATTTATTGGCTACCTATTATGAACAAAGTACAATAATAAGTGATGGGGAAATAAAAATGATGAACCAGACACTGACCCAGCCATTCAAGGGTTTATAGCTTGTGTTAATCTTTGAGACCCATTGTGCTTCAGGGCTGATAGAATGGTCTCTCAGTGTCAATTAGTTAGACTCCAAACTCTCGAGTGTAGGAAAAATGGCAATATATTTGAATGGCATTCTATAAACTGCATGTGCATTTACAAATCCTCAATTTTCTGTTGATGTGGAGCAGTCTTTTCTCTCCAGGGAAACAGCATGTACTTTCCTACAGCTGTCTTGAAGTATTTGACATTTTCAATGAATCTTTCTGTAGTTTTCACATTGGATTTTCTTATCTTCTCATGCATTTTCCCTTCTATTGGTTTTGATAGTTTCCATATATCACTCTCCAAGTTCTTTGACATATCAATTTCATTTCTCTTCCTCACTTATACAAAGGCTCTTGTTTAGTTGAAGATTTTATTTCCATTGTGCAAAGTTCTTTCCTTAGCTTTTGAAAGCACACTTTCTAATCACTATGCCTTTGAAAATTCAAGTGGTATTTTTTTTATTTTATTTTTTTTCTTAGTGGTATTTTTAATAGTTTTGCAGATTTCAATTGTACTTCAAACTATTTTTTGTGTTTATAGTGTAGATGTAGCCCTTAGATGTTTTATAGTCAATGAATGCTTATAATGTCACTGATGTCTAGTAAACATCTCAATAGTATATGTTACCCTAAAATAAAATATATTTCACTGCTCACCTTCTGTTAATTTTGTAGTCAGAAAGAGATTCTATGATGATTCAGCAGTAATAAAAGAATACACTATATGAAGATGTGATATAAATCGAAAGTGTTTCCCTGTCTACCTTCTCACACAGCCGAGAGTTAAGTGGTACTTTGCATGCATCATGTTGCTGCTCTCAGTATCTCAGAGGATGAAACCAAATATCTATAGTGTTACTCTTCACCTTCTTATTCTATTATCTCTCTGTCTGCCTAGAAATCTGTCTATCTCGCTATCTGTCTGTCTCTTTATCTATGACATTATAATCCTAATGCAGAGGAAATGGAAATCTAAGAGTTTACCTTAAAAATAATTCAGAGAAGGAAAACTGCAAAGGATGATATGGCAAAATGCTATATTCTCTTCAACTATCTCACAATTGTACTTGTGAATATTTTCTTTATTCATTACATTTTCTTCCCCTCATGTGAAATAAATAAATCATGTCTCTTTAAACCATTACCTTCAATTCTCTTTCCCTCCTGCTCTACTGAGAAATAACCACAGTCATGAGTTTGGTATGCATATTCCTTATCTTTTATTGTCTTCTAAAAAATTATTAAAAATTTCTTACAAATAAAATAAGGTATTTAATTACAGAGAAGAATAATAAACATTTGTATATTCCCCATCTTACATAAGTAAGACAACAATACCCATACTCTTGATGCTATTTATGTATCTGCCTCTTTAATCCCATCTCTATGCCCACTTCTCAATCAAGGTAATTAATAATCAGAATTCTGCATTCATTGTTCCCTTGTTTTACCACATATGCATGTATATTGAAGCAATATATTGTTTAGTTTCGCTTTAATTGGCTTTTCAAAGGTTATATCATCCAGTATGTTGTCTTCTGTATTTCAAAATTCATCCACATTGTTTCATGTAGCTCTCTGTCATCCTTTGTCAGTAATGTATAGTATTCCACTCTGCAAATACACATAATTTATTATATTAGCAATGCTCCAGCAGATAATATTGCTTCAAATATTTTACTTTGAGGAGCAATACTTCTATGAAGTTTCTTGTATATGTGTCTGAGAACATAGTTGCAAGTGTTATTTTAAAGTATATACCTAGAAGTGAAGTTGTGGTGCTGCAAGAAACAAATATATTCAACCAATTTGGAAATTTGATGCAACATATCTTCAGAACTTGTTTTTATGTTTTGGAAGGGTCCTACCTATTCACAGCCTTTTTGCTTTTTGCATATAAATAGTCAAATAAATTGTTGACATCACTGTTATTCAATACAATACTGGCTTCATCAAAATGTTAAAATTTTGCTCTGCAAAAGATATTGCTGAGAAGATGAAAAGGTTAGTCACTGACTAAGAAAAAATGTTTGCACATCATGTATTTTAAATATGACTAGTATGTAGAAAAAGTAAAAAAAAAAGTATTAAAACTCAGTGATAAAGTACAAAATAAATCCAGTTGGTAAAATGGGCAGAAGTCATGAACAGACATTTCAGTGAAGAGAAGTTACAGATGATGAGTAGGCTTGTGAAAAGATTTCAACATTGTTAGTCATTGGGTATATACAAATGAACATTATGAAATATCATTCCTTATCAGAATGGCTAAAAAAAATAGTGACAACATCAAGTACTAGAAAAATACAGAGAAACTGGATCACTCATACATTGTTGGTGGGAACATAAAATGGTCCAGCCACTCTGAATAACAGTTTTGTAGTTTCTAAAGAAATTAAAGAGGTAAATACCATATAAATAAGCAATTGTACCATTGGGCATTTATCCTAGAATTATACAAACTTTTATTCATACAAAAATCTGACAGGATTCCTCACAAAAACATTATTCATAAGAGCCCCAGCTAGAAAGAGTTAGATATCCTTTAGCAAGTAAATGGTTGAATGAACCATAGTACATTCTGAATACATGGAACATTCAGAAATAAAAAGGAAAAGACTATTGATGCATGCAATAACTTGGATGAAACTTGAAGGAGTTATGCTCAATAAATAAAGCCAACTTTCAAATATTGTACACTCTATGATTCCCTTTATATAAAGAAAAAAAAATAGATATGGAGAAGGAATCATTGGTTGCCAAATGGTAAAAACAGGGTAGTGGGTTGTGTGTGGCAATCAGATGACAACATGAAGATACTTGTAGTGATGGAATTGCTCTGTATCTTTACTTTGTTAGTGTTCATATTCTGGTTCTATTAAATACTAGAATTTTATACAATGCTGCCATTTGGAGAAACTGGGTAAAGAAAGGGTACATGTAATCTATTTATTTTCTTACAATTGTACAAGTATCTATTACTGTTTCAAAAAAATTTTTTTTTAAAGTTTAAGAAGTGAATTTGTTGAGTTTCTTGAATAAAAGAATTCAGCATTAATGAGATTATCTATACATCAATTTAAGGAGAATTGACATCTTTATGACAGTGACTTTTTCATATGGTATGTCTATCCTTTTATTTAGATTTTATTAGTATTTTATCAATATATTTACTTTTTTTTTCTACTGAAAAACTAGAGAACTTTTCTTTAGATTTATTTTTTGTCACCTCATTCTCATTTGCTATTGTAAATGTCAGTATAAATACAATAAAAATTATATTGTATTTTACTGAATATTATACCACTGTAAAAAGTCATTTGTATTTCTATATCCAGTCAATTTACTAAGCTCAATTCTAAAAACTCATATGTAGGTTATTTTCTTTTTCTATGTACAAATTTCAACTATAAACAAACAACAATAGTTTTGCTTATTCTATCTTTTCCTTATGACTTTTTTCTTTTTTCTTACCTGATTGCACTGCCTAAACCCTCCACAAAAATGTTGACTTGAAGTGGTAAGAATGAGCATTCTTATCTTACAGTGTAATCATGCTATTATTTTCATTCTCTTCTAATTTTTATTTCTAATTCATCTTCATTATTTTAGATCTACAATTTTTTCTTCATTTTCTTATTCTTTGTCCAACTTTGACTGTTCTAAGTTTGTATAATTCCCATTGTAATGTTGACTTTAGTATTTCTTTTTAACCTGTGAGTTATTTAGCAGTATGTTCAAAATCTGCACACAACTTTAAAAATTCTGGAAGGGGAACACATGTATACCCATGGCGGATTCATGTCAATGTATGGCAAAACCAATACAATAATGTAAAGGAAAAATTAATTAATTAATTAAAAATTCCTTTTGCTTTTTATTTATAACTTAACTATTATTTTTTAAAATATGATCTACATAGTCCAGGTTGTTTTTGCTTCATGACTGTACATTGTCACTGTTTGTAAATGACACATTCTGTGCTGTACTTGGCCACTCAGTTGTGTCTGACTCTTGCAACCTGACTGAGAGACCAAGCACAGCACAGCATGACTCATTTACAAAAACTGACCATTTACAAAAATTGACCATACACAGTCATGAAACAAAAGGGAACTGGACTGTGTAGATCATATTTTAAACATAATAATTAAGTAAGAAATAAAAATCAAAAAGGAATTTTAAAAGCTGTATAAATGACCCATAAATAATTGAATAGAATTTGTTATACCTAGTTGTTGGGGATGAAGAAGTTACTTAAGATTTGCTACTCATTTGTCAATTTAAGACTTATAATGTGACTTACCTTTATCCCTCTCCTATTTGGGATCTCTCTCTCTTTTTTTAGCCATTTATTTATTCTAATTAATTTATTTTAATTGGAGGCTAGTTACTTTACAATACTGTGATGGTTTTTTGCCATACATTGACATGAATCAGCCATGGGTGTACATGTGTCCCCCACACTGAACCCCTCTCCTACCTCCCTCCCCATTCCATCTCTCAGAGTCGTCCCAGTGCACTGACCCTGAGCACCCTGTCTTATGCATCAAACCTGGACTGGCGATCTGTTTCACATATGATAATATACATGTTTCAATGCTATTCTCTCAAATCATTGCACCCTCACCTTCTTCCACAGAGTCCAAAAGTCTGTTCTTTATATCTGTGTCTTCTTTGCTATCTCGCATATACCATCTTTCTAAATTCCTTATATACTGTATTTGTGTTTTCCTTTCTGACTTACTTCACTCTGTATAACAGGCCCCAGTTTCATCCACCTCATTATAAATGGTTCAAATGCATTCTTTTTAATGGCTGAGTAATATTCCATTGTATATATGTACCACTGCTTTCTTATCCATTCATCTGCTGATGAACATCTAGGTTGCTTCCATGTCCTGGCTATTGTAAACAGTGCTGTGATGAACATTGGGATACATGTGTCTCTTTCAATTCTGGTTTCCTCGGTGTGTATGCCCAGCAGTGGGATTGCTGGGTCATATGGCAGTTATATTTCCAGTTTTTTAAGGAATCTCCACACTGTTCTCCAAAGTGGCTTACTAGTTTGCATTCCCACCAACAGTGTAAGAGGGTTTCTTTTTCTCTGCACCCTCTCCAGCATTTATTGTTTGTAGACTTTTTGATAGCAGCCATTCTGACCAGCATGAGATGGTACCTCATTGTGGTTTTGATTTCCATTTCTCTGATAATGAGTGATGTTGACCATCTTTTCATGTGTTTGTTAGCCATCTGTATGTCTTCTTTGGAGAAATGTATGTTTAGTTCTTTGGCCCATTTTTTTGACTGGATCATTTATTTTTCTGGAATTGAGCTGCAGGAGTTGCTTGTATATCTTTGAGATTAATTCTTTGTCAGTTGCTTCGTTTGCTATTATTTTCTCCCATTCTGAAGGCCATATTTTCACCTTGCTTATAGTTTCCTTCATTGTGCAAAACCTTTTAAGTTTAATTAAGTCCCATTTGTGTATCTTTGCTTTTATTTCCATTACTCTGGGAGTTGGGTTATAGAGGATCCTACTGTGATTTATGTAAGAGAGTGTTTGCTATGTTTTCCTCTAGGAGTTTTACAGTTTCTGATCTTACATTTAGATCTTTAATCCATTTTGAGTTTATTTTTGTGTATGGTGTTAGAAAGCTTTCTAGTTTCATTCTTTTACAAGAAGTTGACCAGTTTTCCCAGCACCAACTGTTAAAGAGATTATCTTTTTTCCATTGTATATTCTTGCCTCCTTTGTCACAGAAAAGGTGTGCATAGGTGCGTGGATTTATCTTTGGGCTTTCTGTTTTGTTCCATTGATCTATATTTCTGTCTTTATGCCAGTACCATACTGTCTTAATAACTTTGTAGTATAGTCTGAAGTCAGGCAAGTTGATTCCTCCAGTTCTATTCTTCTTTCTTAAGATTGCTTTGGCTATTGAAGGCTTTCTGTATTTCCATACAAATTGTGAAATTATTTCTTCTAGTTCTCGGAAAAATACCATTGGTAGCTTGATAGGGATTGCATTGTATCTGTAGATTCCTGTGGGTAGTATACTCATTTTCGCTATATTGAGTCTTCTGATCCATGAACATGGTATATTTCTCCATCTATTTGTGTCATCTTTTATTTCTTTCATCAGTGTTTTATAGTTTTCTATACATAGGTCTTTTGTTTCTTTAGATAGATTTATTCCTAAGTATTTTATTCTTTTCATCACAATGGTGAATGGAATTGTTTCCTTAATTTCTGTTTCTGTTTACTCATTGTTATTGTATAGGAATGCAAGGGATTTCTGTGTGTTAACTTTATATCCTGAAACTTTACTATATTCATTGATTAGCTCTAGTAATTTTCTCGTGGTGTCTTTAGGGTTTTCTGTGTAGTGGATCATGTCATCTACAAACAGTGAGAGTTTTACTTCTTCTTTTGCTCTTATGCCTGAATCCTGTTTCTTCTCCTTTTTTACTTGATTCATTTATCGTGATGATACACATTCTTCAAGGGTTTTCAGAGAGTGTGAATCTGAACATACTTTTATTCTATATGCAAATCAGACCTGCCCATAGAATTACAGGTTATCATCAGTTGCTTTTATAATTCCAAAAATGTGAAAATGAAAGTGTTAGTTACTCAGTTATGTTTGAACTCTTTGCAACCCCATGGACTGTAGCCTGCAAGGCTCCCCTGTGCATGGAATTCTCCAGGTAAGAATACTGGATTGGGTTGCCATTTCCTTCCCCAGGGATCTTCTTGACCCAGCGATCAGATCTAGGTCTCTTTCACTGCAGGCAGATACTCTACCATTTGAACTACCAAGGATAGCTCCAAAAGAAAATTCCAAAAGTCCTGGTCTAATGTCATCTAGCATCAAGTGTTACAGTTAAGAAGCTTGAATAAATATTAGTTCCTGTTTCTTGGTGCGTTATATGGTATTTTTCCTTTCTGAGAACTTTAAGAATTTTTTCTTTTTATTTCTATGATTCTGAAATTTCAAGATCATGTACCATTCTTTTTTTCCCATTTTATTTGTTGTGTGGACTCCTTCGTGGCTCTTTTATTTTGGAAACACATGTTCTTTAGCTCTGTTGAATTGTTTTACATTATTTATTTGATATTTCCTACCCCTCTATTCTGAATTTCTGCAGCACTAATTATTTGGATTGGCGACCTCCTGGTCTGATCCTTTTCCTTTCTTCTTTCCTTTTTTATCTATTTTTCACCTCGTATTCTCTTTTCCTCTGAATTCAATGAAATTTTCTTAATCTTCCAAGTATGTGATTATATTTTTAAGTAACAGCCTAAATATGGCTAAATATTTTAATATTTATTACACATGTGCATATTTGTATGTTACATATTTATTTTAATTGAAATGTAGTTGGACAATACTATGACAATTTTAGGTGTACAGCATAGTGATTCAATGTTTACATACATTACAAAATACTCACCATGGTAGGTCTAGTAACCATCTATCCCCATACAAATTTATTGTAGTATTATTGAACATATTCCTTATCCTGTGTATTATATCCCCATGACTTATTTATTTTATAACTGGAAATTTGTACCACTTAATCCTCTTATTTCACCCAACCCCTCACTCCTTCTTATCTCTGGCAATCTTTCTGGATTCTTTTCCTAAGTAGTTTTTCCCAGAATACTACTATACCAAATAGTTTTCTGTAATTTTTTCCTTATTCAGTAGTTTAATTTTTCCTTGCCATTATCAATTATAGACTAACTTTAAAAAATATTTTCTGCTGCTGCATATATTGTTTCTATTTACTTTAACTTCCTTTAGAATATGTGTTTATTTTGGTCCCTTTTCTTTGGTCTCTTTTCTTGAAAGAGGTTTTCCTCAGTTTCTTGGTGATCCTTGGTCATCCATTTTATACTTTTATGAGTCAAAGCAACATTTTGTAACAATGCAAGTACTGTGAGTCTCAGTATAGCAAAGCTCAATTTAAAAAAAAGAATGAGGCACAACAAATAGCTCTGTGTAGAGTGTGACAAGCTAGATTTCAATGTAAATTATAGGATGAGGACATTGCTATTTTATTTCAGGATTCTTAACAATAGGTCTATAGGTTTCCCTCTGGAGAAGGTAATGGCAACCTACTCCAGTATTCTTGCCTGGAGAATCCCATGGACAGAGGAGCCTTGTGGGCTGCAGTGCATGGGGTCACCAGAGTTGGACGTGACTGAAGTGACTAAACAATAGGTCTCCCTCCACATCAACTCCGTGGGTCTCTCCAGACACTCCAGGGGATATTTTAATCAGTCACTAGGAATATAGAAACTAGGAAGATGGGTGTAAGCCTGAGTGATATCATTCTGAGTGCTGAGAGTCTCATTATTTAGTTTGCAGAGTTTTGTATTTATCCCTTGGTCTTTAATACAATTCATTTCATCCTTCAACTTTGTTTGGTGTCTTTTGTATTCAGATTTTCACTGGGCACTGTCTCCATAGACTATACCATCTATCTTCTGCATGAGACAAAGTGGGGTGACACTAGAATTGTTACTTGATATTTCATAATATCAATAACCAGGAGATATATCAATAACCTCAGATATGAAGATGACACCACCCTTATGGCATAAAGTGAAGAACTAATGAGCCTCTTGATGAAAGTGAAAGAGGAGAGTGAAAATGTTGACTTAAAACTCAACATTCATGTCAATGTATGGCAAAATCAACACAATATTGTAAAGTAAAAAGTTTTTATTGAATTTGTTACAATAGAAAACAACAACAAAAAAAGAAGCCAACATTCAGAAAAATAAAAGGCATCCAATCCCATCACTTCATGGCAAATAGATGCAGAAACAATGGAAACAGTGAGAGACTTTATTTTGGGGGGCTCAAAAATCACTGCAGATGGTGACTGAAGCCATAAAATTAAAAGACACATTCTCCTTGGAAGAAAAGCTATGACCAACCTAGACAGCATATTAAAAAGCAGAGACTTTACTGACAAACGTCCCTCTAGTCAAAGCTATGTTTTTCCAGTAGTCACGTATGGATGTGAGAGTTGAACTATAAAGAAAGTTGAGTGCTGAAGAATTGATGCTTTTGAACTGTAGTGTTAGAGAAGACTCTTGAGAGTCCCCTGGACTGTAAGGAGATCAAACCAGTCAATCCTAAAGGAGATCAGTCCTGACTATTCTTTGGAAGGGTTGATGCTGAAGTTGAAACTCCAATACGTTGGACACCTGATGTGAAGAACTGACTCATTAAAAATGACCCTGATACTGGGAAAGATTGGCAGGAGAAGGGGATGACAAAGGATGAGATGCTTGGATGGCATCACCAACTTGATGGACATGAATTTGGACAAGTTCCAGGAGTTGGTGATGGACAGAGAAGTCTGGTGTGCTGCAGTCTGTGGTGTCACAAAGAACTGGACACGACCAAGTGACTGAGCTGAACTGATTTCATAATAAGAAGAGAGCATGAGGGCTGTTGCTTTTAACTTTCAATCAACTCTCTTATTCTCAGTCTTAAGTCAAAACTTGCATTTAGGGACACTAGATACTTCCTTTTCCTGGGATTCTAAGCTTCTGTGCCGCTTGCTGATATTTGATTATTTTTAATTTAAAGCAATGAAGATAATGGTCGCTTTGCCCCTGTTTGTTCCTGTATTTCTTTAAATTCCATTTTTTATGTTATGTTTTCAATTAACGTTTTACTAACATATTATTAGTATAGCTTTCTTTCTGTCTTGAGTTTCAACTCTTTATAACTTTTTGTTTAATTACATTTTGAAAAGAGCAAAATTTATAGCCAGGTGTGTGGATGTGTGTGTGTGTGTGTGTGTGTGTGTGTGTGTTGCAGATACAGATGATAAATGATAACATAATAATAAATAAGGAAATTATATAACATGTGAGAAAGTGCTCTTACATGCTATGGAAATAATAACATACAAAGCAAGGTTAGGAGTATTAGTAATATTAGAGGAATGTGTTGCAATTTATTCAGAGTGGTCAAGATTAGGTCTCATTGAGAAGGTGACATTCGAAGGAGGTGAGAGGTTTAGTCGAGGAGATATCTGAGAAGATATCTAATATTTTACACCAAGGTAATTGTCAGATCAAAGGTCCTCCAACATTCAGATTGGGTATTTGACAAAGAAAATTTGTGTGCCTGGAGCAAAGATAGTGAGGGGGAGAGGAGTAAGTGATAATGTCACAGACATAGGAGGGAGAACAAATGATATAGGGCTTTGTGGTCATCATAGGGACTTTTCCTTTCATTCTGATTGTCTTGGGGAGCCACAACAGTTGACTTATGATGTGCATGTAGGAGGGTTGAGGAGAATGGGGCAAACAACAGTAGAAGCATTGGACCTCACAGAACTATTGTTATCCAGACAAGAAATGATGGTGGCTTGGACCCAAGTGGAAATTATGAAAGGGCTAAAAAGTGACTGGGTATAGTTCAGATTCCAGATATACTTTGAAGGTAGAGCTAATAGGGTGGACTGTGGACTATCAAAGAAAGGAATCAAGGGTAACTCCAAAGTTTTGGCATAAGCAAGAGGGAAAATGCAGTTATCAATAGATGACTTGGGAAAGAATGTAAGAGAAATAGTTTTGATATTAGAACGGAGTTTGGTTTTAAACATGTTGAATATAGGATGCAATAGACATCCATTAGGATCTGGAGCTTAAAAGAGGAGTTTGGGCAGGAGATAGAAGTCTGTGAGTCTTAAGTGTTAACATGAGATTTAAAGCCAAGATGCTGAGTGAGATCCCCAAGGGAATGAATGTAGATAAGAAAAAGAGGTAGTAAGGATGGATCCATGTGGGTGACTCTTTGAAGAAACACAATACAAAATTATGAGTACAAAATTAGGGACAATAATAAACAATTATTTAGGCTAAAATAAATTGTACAATAAAAAAGCTGAGAAATATAGAAATATTACAAAGTCTTTGAAAGTAACAGTGTTTTTTTTTCTTTTAATTAATTTACCAACTGACAAACTATTCAAACCTTTTCCCAACTTCTTTCTGGCTGCTTATCCTTAACACCATTTCATACAGCTATAATTTAAATATGTTTCCACTGAAAATAAAAAGGGTTTATCAAGCTTTTTTTTTGATTGCTGGAATCAAAGTTTGCTTTTGATTGCCCAAGACATATGGCTTTATTGTAATACTGATATAGGTTATACTCTATAAACACAAGAATTCTAATATATTTGATTGCATATTATTCCCATAAAAAGTACATTTATAATTGACATGCTGAATTGCTGTTTATATTCCTGTTGAGTGAGAACTTCCATTTTTATTAGGCATTAATTTTACGTATTTGAAGATTGGAAGAATTTCCCATTGACTAGTTTTTACATTCACATGTTCTAAACTTCGTTTCCCTTTCACCAACTACATAGCCTCAGGTGCCTTGAAACACATTCATATTGCAGGGCACTCTGGCACATGAGTGATTGTGAAGTACTCTTAGAAGCCTACTCCTCTATGAGGTAGTTAGCATTAGCTTAACTATAAATGAAAATGACTACAAACCACTTAAAAGTATCTTAATAGACCCTACTTAATTTTGGCCACATCCTCAAAATGATTGCTACTACTTAAGCAGCACCTGACAAACATGTGACAGAAAAGAAGTATCAATGGGAAAAAAAAAAGTCTTAACCAACTGCAGTTAAAATAGGTAAAAATTTTCTTAGAGTCCTCATAGCATTGTGGAATGTGCTCACACAAAAGAGGGTCACTGAAGCTAAGGTTAAACTTCAGTAGGTTTATCATAAATCCTCCTTTGGGAGAATATTAAGGACTCAGTCCTGAAGTACTCCAATATGAAAAGTCTGAGGGACAAAGAGGGACCACAAAGAAAGCTGAGAAGGAGAGGAGTGATCAGTGCAATTGGAAGAAACTCAAGAGAAATATAGTCTTTGGAAACTTTGAAGAAAATGTATGAAAGGAGAAATTGATTACCTGTATGAAATAAGATGGGGAATGAGAATTTCCCATTGGATTCAGCAACGTGGAGGTCATTTGTGACATTAACCAGAGAAGCTTTATTGAATCAATGGAAGCAAAATATGATGTTATGGGTTTAAAAGAGAATTAGGGTGAGAGAAACCATAGGCAAATAATGTAGACAACCATTTCAATAAGTTTCTCTGTAAAGGGGATTGAGATATGGACCTATAGGTGGCAGGGATAGTAGAATCAAGAAGACAGTTTTTTGGGTATACTGAGAGGAATGATTCAGTAGAAGATAAAACTCATAGCACAGGAGAGAGATAAGGAAATCTAGTGCGGAAATGAAAGGTTTGGTTTTAGATAGTTGTGTCAATCATTCATTGATGGTAACAGAAAAAGGCTAAGTATGTGAGTGTACCTGTTAGCAGATGGTGGAGTCTGTGGAAATTTTCTTCTGAGGGCTCTCATTTTCTCAGTGTGGAAGAAAGTACGGTCACTAGCTTTTTATTGAGAATGAGGATACAATGCAAAGTGTTTGCGATAAGAAGAGAAGGGGTGTGGATTATTATCTAGTGGAGTGGGAAAGTGACTGGCTTAGGGAAGCTTAGTAGGATTTCTGGACAACATTAACGGTTCACCTTGAACTGTGGTTTTTTATTCAAAGTGTCTGTCTGTGTAGTCATGGGCTCTTTTATAGACATATTTATCTGTACAGGTACAGAGGGTGAAGCAGGTTAAATCTGTCTGTGGGATCAGGTGCAAAAATGAGCTGAGAGGAAAATAAGTACTTGTGGGAATTTGAGATGACTGATAGAATGGCCTTTACCTTGTGGGTGATTTTTGAATGAATGTTTGAAAGAGGAGAGTGACTGAATCCAGGGAAGGCAGATTATGTATCTTTGAAGTGAATTACATAAATAATTTAAGTAATGTGCTAGGCAATGACAAGCTTAGTGTTTCAATGAAACTAAAACATTTATAAATGTCATAACTGAAATTGTCTGACCCCAAGAGCACCGGTGAGTTTTCCTATTGTTACTCATTTGATGGGCAATATTAGTTCCTCCTTTCCTTTCAACTACATATTAACACTCCATTCTAAAGCAAAAGCAGTAAACTCAGCAACCTCTATACCTCTACTTTTGGTGTGCATTCTGCTTCTTGGATTTATCCTTTCCTTATTATTTTTCACCTTCTATGTTGAGATGATAACAGAACCAAGCCCAAAGTAATAATGTAATAAACTATTTCTTTTTTTCCCCAGTAACATCTAGCCCTGATAAATATGGAGTTCTTAGCTTCCTTCATAATAGTAGCTAGGTAATCATGATGAATCCTTAGGCTCTGTGGTCCTCATTACCAGTTGAGTTTCTTCTCTGGGATGGGAACTCTCTTTATGCAATGGAAATAAATCCTTTAAGCTGAATCTGCAGGCTGAATATATTGTCTTAAAGAGTCTTCATCTTAGCTCAAGATGCTATTAAAAATACTATAGAGTGATGGCTTAAACAAAAAACATTTATTTCTCTCATGTCTGGAGAAT
The DNA here is from genome assembly GCA_007570785.1 of Antilocapra americana. Lineage (NCBI taxonomy): Eukaryota > Metazoa > Chordata > Mammalia > Artiodactyla > Antilocapridae > Antilocapra > Antilocapra americana. The sequence continues at coordinate 2,517,829 of ML662497.1, forward strand.
AATTAAGTCCAAGATGAAGGCATGGCAGACTTGTATCTGGTGAGGGCCGGCTTCCTGGATCATAGTCCATTTTCTCACTATTTCCTCATTTGGCAAAAAGGGCAAGAGAGCTGTCTGAGATCTCTTTTTAAGGCCACTAATTGTATTCATGAGAACTTTATTCTCATGACCTAATTACCTCCAAAAGGCCCTACCTCCTAATTCTATCACATTGAGGATTAGAATTTCAACATATGAATTTTAGGGGGACACAAATATTCAGCCCATAACAGTGTTGGTTTCCAATCTTGTCAAGAGTAAAGTGTCATGGATTTAGGGGAAGGAGATAATTTGAACTTAAGTTATCCCAAGCCCTTCCCTAAAGTCTTGAGATAACTTAATGAAGTAACATTTATTCTTATATTACAGAGACAGAAAACAATGCATATTAAGAAATCCTATAATCTTCATCCAATATGATTTTTAAATTCACAAAGTAACATTTCTAGAGAAAGGATTGTTTTCTGGATAGCTTATAAATACTTCCCCTTCTAAACCTCAAGTATCTCTTACCACTCCTTTGACAAGTAATATATGTCCCACAGTCAATACTACCTCATTCAGACAGAGGAAACACGCTCTATCAGTGTTGCTTGCTTCAGGATAGACTCTTACACAAAGCCTTCCAGTATTTGATCAATTTATCCCTTGGACCTGAGGGACAGGAAATCCATGGGCTCACATGCTATTCTGGTGGTTGTTAGGACAGAAAAAGCCAGATTCTGGGAGACAGTGTTCTGTCCCTAGTGTATATTTTTGAGATGTACATTCTCTGTTGCAGTGCATGTGAGTGAGAGAGTGTGTGTGTGTGTGTGTGTGTGTGTGTGTGTGTGTGTGTTTACATGTGTGTGTGTGTGTGTGTGTGTAAGCAGCAAGAAGAAGATCGTTTTGACCAAAAAAAAAAAAAAAGGCAAGCCAGTAATAGAGTATTATGTTGTTTCTCAAATTGAAATATAGCTTAATAGGTTTGTTAAAAATGAAATAGCATAATATACCCTAAATCAGAGTATATTAAAATAGGAAAAGTAAGTATTGTTACAGGAAAGTTTTGTTTCAGCGTATATACATTGGTTTGTACCATTATTAATTTTTCTTGTTGTAGGTTGCATATAAAATATTTGAGGCATTGGTCTAAAGTAACAAGTTCCTTAAGCAATTTACCTCAAAGAGTTATTATAAGGTTCATGCATAAATGTGCAAAACATTGAAAATAACTTTTAGCATAAAAATTAATTGGTAAACGCAGTGCTTTTTTTCTAATTTTTTATAATAGGATCATGCTATTTTTTTTTTTTTATTATTGTTTTTGCCATACATTGTCATGATATCACCATGGGTTTACATATGCTTCCCCTCCGGGTCCCCCCTCCCTCCTCCCTCCCCCCCGGGAAATCTCGCTGCACCAGTCCCGAGCATCAATCCTGGGCTGGCGATTGATTAGACACAAGGATCATGCTATTTTGAATGAAATTTGAAAAATCAAGATTTTCAAAGTATTAAGTATCTTAAAAATACAAACATGAACTATATTTTATTGTGAACAATATGTTTTAAAGGGTTTTGAGATCTTTGCATTCAAGGGGTATAGAATGTCCTATTTTCTTAGAGTTCTGCGTGGCACTGATCCCTCCCTGGGATCTAGCCCAAGCTCGGTGGTGACACAGGTTTGGAGACCTCATATCAAAGTTAGATTCAAGGAATTTGAACTTGGCCAAGAAGATTGCTCTAAGAGCTCAAAGAGGAAAAGTCAGAGGGTTTGGAGTATGAAAGCCAGTAAAACTAAACTGTTCCTCAAGTTTGAAGGTCAAACTTGCTATTACGAAAACGTAAGAACAAAGCAGGAAGCAAAGAGCAAATATTGGATCAAGGTGAGAGGATATGAGCCAGTGTAAGGTCTGGACTTCAGGATGTAAACCTGCAGCCAGTAAAGCATGGATCAGGTGGAGGGAGTCATGGTGACTCAGGGCAGGAGGGCAGCAGCAGCAGCAGAAAGCAGCAGTGGAATAAGGCAGAATAATACTCTGCAGCCCCATCTTTGCCTTCTGGAAGAGCACACAGCAGCAGGCAACAGCTGAGTTTAAGGAGCCGGACAGGCTGACTGAAAACAGACTTTGCCACTTATTTGCTCTGTGAATCGGGACATGTTAATTAATCTGTGGGGCTTAGTTTCTACAATGTAAAGTGAGGATAATATAGGATTGCTATGTGGATTGAGTAAGTTAATATTTGCATCGTGCTTAGAACAGTGGCTGTCTCATGTTTTGGCAATAAGTGAATGAAGCACGAGCTGGAATCAAGATTGCTGGGAAAAATATCAATAACCTCAGATATGCAGATGACACCACTCTTATGGCAGAAAGTGAAGAGGAACTAAAGAGCCTCTTGATGAAAGTGAAAGAGGAGAGTGAAAAAGTTCGCTTAAAGCTCAACATTAAGAAAACTAACGTCATGGCATCTGGTCCCATCACTTCATGGCAAATAAATGGGAAACAGTGGAAATAGTGGCAGACTTTATTTTTGGGGGCTCCAAAATCACTGCAGATGATGACTGAAGCCATGAAATTAAAAGACACTTCCTCCTTGGAAGAAAAGCTATGACCAACCTAGACAGCATATTAAAAAGCAAAGACATTACTTTGCCAACAAAGGTCCATTTAGTCAAGGCTATGATTTTTCCAGTGGTCATGTATGGATGTGAGAGTTGGACTGTAAAGAAAGCTGAGTGCCAAAGAACCAATGCTTTTGAACTGTGGTGTTGGAGAAGACTCTTGAGAGTCCTTTGGACTGTAAGGAAATTCAACCAGTCCATCCTAAAGGAGATCAGTCCTGAGTGTTCATTGGAAGAACTGATGCTGAAGCTGAAACTCCAATAATTTGGCCATCTGTTGTGAAGCATTGACTCATTGGAAAAGACCCTGATGCTGGGAAAGATCGAAGGCAGGAGGAGAAGGGGACGACAGAGGATGAGATAGTTGGATGGCATCACTGACTCGATGGACATGAGTTTGGGTAAACTCCGGGAGTTGGTGGTGGACAAGGAGGCCTGGCGTGCTGTAGTCTGTGTTGTCACAAAAAGTCGGACATGACTGAGCGACTGAACTGAACTGAAGGGCTTGATAAATAAATACCAAAATTGTCACCACTGGCTTTTCACTTACAATAGGATAATTTTTGACACATTAATTTATGACTTTCTCTGTGTATTTCTCACCTTTCTCCCTGCCTTTCTTCAAGCAGGAAGTTAAGCTCAGTGTTTGGGCTCATCGTATTTATTCTGTGTATACTTCTCTAGGTATTTTTTTGTACACTTTATTTAAAAAACTTTCAAGGGCAGCAAGAGGAGGGAGAAATGTTCCCTCTGAGGGGAAGAGCACAGGAATCCCTTGTCCTGCTCTGTGACTCCACTCTGCAGAGGGGTCACTTGCCCCTCCAGGAAAGGCTGGGTGGGGCCCCTGGGGAGGCTGGGATGCCCAGTTTGGATGCTCCAATTCTCTTCAAAGATGTCCTAACCCAAGGGTTGCGCTGTGGCAGTCAAGCTTTTGTCCCCAAAGAGACCGTGCCGATCTTAGAGGTAGACAGTAGGGAGTGATGTGTTTTGACCAAAAGTCCTTCCCAGTGCCTTGATTCATTTGTGAGATGCTTAACTTTGCTCAATCCAGGGGAGGAGACTAGGTAAGGAGCACGAGGATGGAAAACTTCAAGAAAGACAGAGGCTGAATTTTCTGTTAATTTTAGAGAAAGGAGTGGCTCAGAGTCTGAGTTTTATTTTGGTTTAAGAAAATTTTTAAAATATCTCTTGCACACCCAAGTTTATAAACTGAAAATCATACAGGACATAGCCATGTTTTCTGATAGCTTCCCTTCTTCACTTACTAAGTTGCTTTTCATTTTAATCAAAAGCGTTAGAAATGGGGGGTGGGAATCCACTGATGAGGTCATCCCCCGCCCCCAGCACTCTCCTGTCTCAATTAGGGACACAGAGCCTTGTTTTCAGCCCAGCACCCACAAGAACATTATTGCCTGGCTTTGGGGATTTGGATGAAGAAGAACCTCTCCCACATCTGAGTTTTGTGCCTAGTTATTACCAGAAAAATCTGTGCACCAACCTGTCAGGTTATATTCCTTACTCAGACAGCTGTCACAACAATGAAAATAGGCTTTCCTGAAAAAGGTGACCAATGTGAGATAAACAAAAGCCAACTGTCCCAGGATTGAGCAGCCAGAGGACACAAATGAGGGCCCATTAGCACTCACGCTCCAATTATGATTGCCCTTGGCAGAGCACACTCTGCTGAAGGTTTGGAGGCTCGCGTAGGAAGTGTTTTCCAAGTACTTGCAGCCAGCCTGGCCAATCCCCAGGGCTGATTTCTGCTGCTCTGCACAATGCCACCTACTTGATTGTTCTGCTTGGACTCCTTTCACCATTTCAGGCTGGTTACCCCAAAGATCTGCTTACCTGGCTCTTGGTTGATCTGGATTTTGCAGCTGCTGCCTCTGACATCTGAACAGCTCTGCTCTGCCCTCAGCAGTCTTGATTTGCTGGGAGTCAGATCTCTGCTGATTTGCCTCATATGTGGGTGCCATCTCTGCCTTCTGTTTAGACCAGGGGTAAGGAGCATCCTCTGTCATTGCCTGGACTCTGATATGGAGGTTAATGATGTGGCTTTTTTCTTTTTTTCATTCCCCTCGAACAGCTGAGTTGGAATAGTCTCAAGTAATGACCACTGTCTGTATCTAGAATTACCCTTTCCTCAAATGCTTTTCCTGATCCTGGCTCCTTGGGCTAGACTCTTCATGTGATTTCCATTCTAAGTCTCCTTGGTCTGCTAAGCAAATTTAAAAGAACTCCTTTCCAGTCACCCCCACCTCATCCCTCTCCCTAGGTCGTCACACATGCCTACATAGGTCTGAACCCTTGTGGATATAGTTTAAATCTTTGTCCCAGGGGCTCTTCGATCCCCAGAAAAATCAGTAGATGCACACAAAAGCTTAGTGTGTGTGAATATGTCTCAGCTTTGAATTTAGCTGGACCCTCTATATGAGATGATGTCCCACATGAAGACTGTGTGCATTTAAATGCAGGAACAATGATGATGCTAATAATAATAATAATCAACATTTCTTGAGCTCTTTTCATGTGCCAGGCATTGTACTGGATATGCTCTAAATAAAATATGCCCTAGCTTATTTAATCTTTGCAATGATCCTGTGAAGTAGTTGTTATTACATCAATGTGGACTACAGATAAGGACCCAAAGACACAGAGAATGAGTAACTTACCTGAGGTTCTACATGACTGGATAGGGATTTAGTTGCGGCAAGTCTAATTTCTGAACCCACCACTGTATCCCTGAAGGATGTGGTGCTTTATGAATGTCCACTGTGCCAAGCTGTGGCAACGAGGCTTTCCTCCTGTGTTTAGAGACCCCTGACTCTTATTCGCATGGAGGAAAAAAGGATAATTAACCTGGATAAATAATATCTCATTAATCCATTTGCACTGTTCTAAAGAATAGGGACAGAGAGCTTCTAGGTCTCTGTGTTAGTCCCTCCCTGAAACAGATCCTTTGAGGAATGACTACTACCCTTTTTTTCAATAATATTCAATAAGTACACAGATATTCAATAAGCACATTGCCAAAGGTGGCACTCTTGTTTGTCTTTAAATTCTTCAAAAGTGCAAGGCAAATATAGCACTGACAACCTATTAATCAGATGACTGCATTATTGATGTACAGTAAAATGCTAAGCAATATGATGTGTGTTATTTATTAGGTGGGTTAATGAGAAGCTGGGAAAATTGCTTTCCTTTATATCTGTTTCTTTTTCTTTGTTTTATCATGTCTCTGCCTTTATAATTGAGGACGATAGTGGCCATGACGTTTTTGAATTATATATAAGGAAAACATTCTATCTATCTGAAAAGGTACACTAGGACAAGTTTTGTCAGTCAGCAAAACCAGGGGGCATTTTGGCCAGAATACTAAGCATTTTTTGGCTAGTAACAAAGGAGGCTGGCCTACAAAGACCTTGAACTTGAACTGGGGATACTGGAAATGATCAAGAGGTAATAGATGTGGGGGGTTGTTGGAAGGACTAATCTGGAAGTGCTTGGTTTTTCCCTTGTGCCTAACAACATTTCTGTTCTTATTTCTTTTTTAACTCATGATTTAAGTTTGTGACCTTGATAAACACCTGCTGTGCTTACTTTGGCAAAAATCTGGAATTCACTACTCTCCCCAGGTGATACTTAGGATGATAGTTTGAATTCAAGTATAGAAAGGCAGTTCTTAGCTATCTTTAATTATTAATTAGGTTAACAAGGAGAGAAGAAAATAGGCCACTGCTACTTGTATTCAAAGTGCTGTCAAATATAGAATGTGTCTCTCATTCACTATCTTAATTCATTATATATCATGCTCTTAATTGTCTTTACTTAAAAATAAATCACCTGGTTTTTGTTAAGCTCTGAAATTTTTACTTTTTTGTTAAAATTTTGTTCTAAATAGTCTTCTGTTTAGTTACTTGTGAGAAACTTAGTAATAATTACAATTACAAAATAAGTGCCTCTTGGACACATTTTTTTCAAACAACACTTGCATAATATTTAGCATTTGGTTAATAGCTCTGAAAACAATGATGCACGAGTATTGCCAGAAATGTATTATAAGGGCCAGCTTCTGAGTTTGACAGGCATTTCAAAACGAATGTATTGAATCATTTGAAGACTTTTTCCATTTGTATATAGTCAGCATAAGATAATTGCTTCCCAGATGTGATTTATTTGTTTCTTGTGTTTTGTGAGCAAGTGTTTGTGTGGGCCTGACTTTCACTGTCATCTTCTCAGATATATATCACATTTTGAAGAAAAAAAGCCCTTTTTGGAATATTTTTGGTCATTCAGTCAAGTCCAGCTCTTTGTGACCCCATGGACTGCAGCATGCCAGGCTTCTCTGTCCTTCATTATCTCCTGGACTTTGCTCAAATTCGTGTCCATTGAATCAGTGATGCCATCAAAAACTCTCATCCTCTCTTGTCCCCTTCTCCTCCTTCCTTCTAATCTTTCCCAGCATCAGGATCTTTTCCAATGCTCTTTGCATCATGTGGCCAAAGTACTGGAGCTTCAGCTTCAGCATCAGTCCTGTTGCTCATATCTTACCGAGTGTTATTCTTTTCAAAGTTGTCATCTGGGAGCAATGTCATCATTTCTGTCAGATCTGCTGGTTAAATCTTTGTGTAGGGGATAGACTTGGAATAGGATGTTTCCTATAGACCAAAGAAATTTCTCTACTGAACTTGGTTCTGCTTGAAGGAGGGATCATTTGCAACATGGAAGTATCAAAATCACCTCTTTCTCACCCCCACCATTGCAGTGGCAACGATGCTATATATTACTGGCACCATAAATAACTTGGGAGTGCAAACGTTTATCTTCAGCTCCTTCAAGTTTTTGCTCTTCTCTCTACTTTGTTGTTATTATTTGAGCTCCATGTGGTTGAAGTGACTTCATTGCCATGAGTTTATTAAAAGACACATGAATGATAACATGCACTATGGCATAAAGGGGAGGTAGGGAAGTAGAAAAACAACCTAGGTTAAAATTTTAGAAACAACTGTGATCCAAACACAAGATAAGGAATAGCATTCTAAAGCTATCAGAGGAATGAAGAATGAACTCAGTTTAGACAAAAGTAGGCATTTAATTGGAAGATGTTTGGTGAATGAAGAAATGAAGTTTTGTACAAGTGCAATGAGTGAGACTGTAGGATTTTATTTATTTATTTATTTATTTTGCATTTTAGGAAGTTTGATGTTTTATTTCTCCTTAGTTTTTAGGTTGTCTTTTCAAGTTGACTTACTCAGTAGTATTTAGAATATTCCGTCTCACTTAACAGTATGATGTCAGTTACAATATTTTAGATAAAAGTATTAAAAAGTTAAATTGAATATTCACTTTCTTTTTGTGTGTGTGTGTTTGCACAATTTATTTTTTAATTGATTTATTTATTTTAATTGGAGGCTAATTACAATGCTGTGGTGGTTTTCACCATACATTGACATGAATCAGCCACAGGTGTACAAGTGTCCCCCATCCTGAACCTCCCTCTCACCTCCCTCCCCATCCCTCGGGGTTATCCCCGTATACCAGCTTTGAGTGCCCTGCTTCATGCATCAAACTTGGACTGATCATCTATTTCACATATAGTAATATACATGTTTCAATGCTATTCTCTCAAATCATCCCACCCTCAGCTTCTTCCATAGAGGCCAAAAGTCTGTTCTTTACATTTGTGTCTCTTTTGCTGTCTTGCACATAGGGTCATTGTTACCATCTTTCTAAATTCCATATATGTGCATTAATATACTATATTGGTGTTTTTCTTTCTGACTTACTTTACTCTGTATAACAGGCTCCAGTTTCATCCACCTTATTAGAACTGACTCAAATACATTCATTTTTATAGTTGAGTAATATTCCATTGTGTATATGTACCACAACTTTTTATCCATTCATCTGCTGATGGACATCTATATTGCTTCCATGCACATAGGAATAATTGTTCCTCTCACTTCCTATAATTTTCTTTGGAGAATTTAAATGATGTTTTCTAGAATAAATAAATAATATTTCAGTTGTTATCAATTTTCTGATCCATATATAGACCATCAGCTAATTCTTGCTGAGCTCCAGACCCACAAAGCTAAATACCAACTGGATATTTGCATGTGATATTCTAGACATTATCCAAACTATGTCCCAACCTTCTCTCCTCCATCTGCATTTTTTCCTTTTTTTCTTCCTTTAAATATTAATAACATTTTTTACAGTGTTGTGTTGGTTTCTGCCATAAAAAATGTACATCAGCCATAATTATACATACATCCCCTCCCTCCAAAGCCTCCCTCCCCTCTCCCATCCCATCCCTCCAGGTCATCACCAAGCACCAGACTGGGCTCTGTGTATTGAACAATAATTTCTACCCAGTCATCCATCTTACACTTGATAATGTATATATATCAATGCTACTTTCTCCATTTGTTCTACTCGCTCCCTCCCCCACTGAGTCCCCAAGTCCATTCTCTACCTCTGTGTCTCCTTTCCTTCCCTACAAATAGGTTTATCAATATCATTTTCCTAGACTCCATACATATATGCATTAGTATACTATATGCATTAATATACTATATCTCTTTCTCACTTACTTCACTTTGTATAACAGGTACTAGGTTCATACATCTCCCTAAAACTGACTCAAGTTTGTTCCTTCTTTTATGGCTGAGTAATATGAACAAAGCTAGTGGAGATGATGGATTTCCAGATGAGCTATTTCAAATCCTGAAAGATGATGCTGTGAAAGCACTGCACTCAATATGCCAGCAAATTGGAAAAACTCAGCAGTGGCCACAGGACTGGAAACGGTCAGTTTTCATTCCAGTCCCAAAGAAAGGCAATGCCAAAGAATGCTCAAACTACTGCAGAGTTGCACTCATCTCACACGCTAGTAAAGTAATGCTCAACATTCTTCAAGCCAAGCTTCAGCAATACGTGAACCATGAACTTCTATATGTTCAAGCTGGTTTTAGAAAAAGCAGAGGAACCAGAGATCAAATTGCCAACATTTGCTGGATTATCGAAAAAGCAAGAGAGTTCCAGAAAAGCATCTATTTCTGCTTTATTGACTATGCCAAGGCCTTTGACTATGTGGATCACAATAAACTGTGGAAAATTCTGAAAGAGATGGGAATACCAGATGACCTGACCTGTCTCTTGAGAAACCTATATGCAGGTCAGAAGCAACAGTTAGAACTGGACATGGAACAATAGACTGATTCCAAATAGGAAAAGGAGTATGTCAAGGATATATATTGCCACCCTGCTTATTTAACTTATATGCGGAGTACATCAGGAGAAATGCTGGGCTGAAAGAAGCACAGCTGGAAACAAGATTACTGGGAGAAATATCAATAACCTCAGATATGCAGATGACACCACCCTTATGGCAGAAAATAAAGAAGAACTAAAGAGTCTCTTGATGAAAGTGAAAGAGGAGAGTGAGAAAGTTGGCTTAAAGCTCAACATTCAGAAAATTAAAATCATGGCATCTGGTCCCATCACTTCATGGGAAATAGATGGGGAAACAGTGGCTGACTTTATTTTGGGGGGCTCCAAAATCACTGCAGATGGTGTATGCACCCATGAAATTAAAATATGCTTACACCTTGGAAGGAAAGTTATGACCAACCTAGACAGCATATTAAAAAGTAAAGACATTACTTTGCCAACAAAGGTTTGTCTAGTCCAGGCTATTGTTCTTCCAGTAGTCATGTATGGATGTGAAAGTTGGACTGTGAAGAAAGCTGAGCACAGAAGAATTGATGCTTTTGAGCTGTGGTGTTGGAGAAGACTCTTGAGAGTACCGGACTGCAAGGAGATTCAACCAGTCCATCCTAAACGGGATCAGTCCTGGTTGTTCTTTGGAAGGACTGATGTTGAAGCTGAAACTCCAATACTTTGGCCACCTGATGTGAAGAGCTGACTCATTGAAAAAGACCCTGATGCTGGGAAGGATTGAGGGCAGGAGGAGAAGGGGACGACGGAGAATGAGATGGCTGGATGGCATCACCGACTCAATGGACATGAGTTTGGGTAAACTCCGGGAGTTGGTGATGGACAGGGAGGCCTGGCATGCTGCAGTCTATGGGGTCACAAAGAGTCTGACACAACTGAGCAACTGAACTGAACTGAATATTTCATTGTGTATGTGTACCACTTCTTTTTTGTCCACTCATCTGTTGATGGACATTTAGGTTGCTTCCATGTCCTGGCTTTTGTCAATCATCTGCATTTTTTTATCTCAGTTAATGCAGTACTGTTCAACACATTTCCAAACTATTTTACATATTTCCCTATCATTTGTCAGTAGCACATGTTTCTAATACTAATTTCTTAATTTTAAATTTAATTTCTGACCTTGCCTTTCCATTCCTATTGACTTAATTCAAATCTTTGTTGCTTCCCAGATTACTATGATATATTAACTAGTCTCTCTCATCTTAATTGCTTACAACTTTTTCTCTAGTCTCCTTCCAGTTTGTCAATAATGTTTTTTTCTAACATAAATTGTTCTGCTTAATTCAATAGCTATTTATAGAATTGGACAAATTCAAACTCAGTATCTGAGATATAAAACATGTCACATTCTTTTGTTTCTTGTCATTCGCCCATGCTGTTCCATCTATTTGGAATTTCCTTTATTTAATTCAGATTATTTGTCACAATGCTGTTCAAGTGTTAATGGATCAATAAAGCCTATTCTGACAGCCCTGCACCCACAGCATCCTCTGCTTACCTCTTCCCACCATATTGTAACCTTCTTGTGGGCATTCTTAGGAGAGTTTTTGATGCATCCTAGGCCCCAGAAAATGTCTACTAAATAAAGGAATAGTAATCGTGGTGAACGATATTGGTTCTTTTTATTTATTGAACCCTTACTTTATATCAGGCACTAAGCAGTTTAAATATATTATCTCCAACTATCACAATGTTTCTAATAGTAGCTATAATCTTTCCTCCTTTATAGATGAGAAAATAGAGGCTCAGCAAGTTTAAATGAATTTTAATGTCACATAGCTAGGTTATGGCCGAAAGAAGTCTTGAAACCTAATCCACCTGGCTTCAAATTTGAGACAGTATGATCTAGATTTTAACAACCTTATATATTAGAGTTCAATGAACATGAAATCAGTTTATAAGGATGATTACAGTTTAATTTTCCAGTTCATTGATCTCTAAATATAAGTATATAAAATGTAGATATTGTATATTACAAAATATATAATATATAAAGATAGAATTAATTATATTAATTATATTTATATTTATATAAAATATATACTGTCAGTAATATTTAATATATATTATATATAAATAAAGTTTACTATAGCTGTAGATTCATGCAATAAAAAGATCTATAAATGTATCTAAAATAATCAAACAGAAGAACTGAAAAGAAGCAATGCCTTTGCCACCTTCAGTCCCACTTTTAAGAGAATATCACTAACCTACATTTTATTTTAGTTTTTGATGTTGGGAAGATTTACTAGAGGAGGACAAACTCACTTCAGAATTCTTGTCGGTCTCCAATGCATAGGTCACAGAGTCAGACACAACTGAAGTGACTTGGCATGGATGCATACATACTCAAATCAAATGAAATCCTTATTTTACTGTCTCCTGACATCAGTTCGACTCCTTGTGGTAAAAGATGAACATTCAGTTCATTTATAATACTTTGTATCACCTCACCGTGTTTTCCATTTTGAAAAAGTATAGTATTTCTCTCGATTCTGCTTGATTCTTTCTTCATTGTTTGTAAACCTCTGTCTCCCCTGATCAATTTTCCGCTTATCTTTAACTTCACTTAATGTAAAAATGATGCTATTTTTACTCCCCTTCCTTACCTGTTCTCTTTCCATTCAAAGAATCAGTTCTAGCTCTGTCTTTGCATTATCCAGGTAATAATTTTATCTTTCATTCTAGTAAGAATTGTCTGTCTTATGCGGAGTATGTGATGTGTGTGTCCATTCATTCTAGGAATTACATGTACCTTTGACTTTCCCTGGACATTGCAAGATTATTATAACAATTAAACTCCTTTCAATTCAGTTAAGTTCAGTCATGTTCGACTGTTTGCAAACCCATGAACTGCAGCACGCCAGGCCTCCCTGTCCATCACCAATTCCCGAGGTTTACTCAAATTCATCTCCATTGAGTCAGTGATGCTATCCAATCATCTCATCTGCTGCTGTCCCCTTCTCCTGCCTTCAATCCTTCCCAGCATCAGGGTCTTTTCCAATGAGTCAACTCTTCGCATGAGGTGGCCAAAGTATTGGAGTTTCAGCTTCAACATCAGTCCTTCCAATGAACACCCAGGACTGATTTTCTTTAGGATGAACCAATTGGATCTCCTTGCAGTCCAAGGGACTTTCAAGAGTCTTCTCCAACATTGCAGTTCAAAAGCATTGGCTCTTCAGTGCTCAGCTTTCTTTATAGTTCAATTCTTACATCTATACATGGCTATTGGGAAAACCATAGCCTTGACTAGACAGACCTTTGTTGGCAAAGTAATGTCTCTGCATTTTAATATGTTGTCTAGATTGGTCATAACTTTCCTTCCAAGGGGTAAGTGTCTTTTAATTTCATGACTTCAGTTACCATCTGCAGTGATTTTGGAGCCCAGAAAAATAAAGTCAGCTACTGTTTCCCCATCTATTTGCTGTGAAGTGGTGGGACCAGATGCCATGATTTTAATTTTCTGAATGTTGAGCTTTAAGCCAACTTTCTCACTCTCCTCTTTCACTTTCATCTAGAGACTCTTTAGTTCTTCTTTATTTTCTGCCATAAGGGTGGTGTCATCTGCATATCTGACGTTATATTTCTCCCGGCAATCTTGTTTCCAGTTTGTGCTTCATCCAGCCCAGCATTTCTCATGATGTACTCCGCATTTAAGTTAAATAAGCAAGGTGACAATATATAGCCATGATAGACTCCTTTTCCTATTTGGAACCAGTCTGTTGTTCCATGTCCAGTTCTAACTGTTGCTTCTTGACCTGCATTTCTCAAGAGACAGGTCAGGTAGTCTGCTATTCCCATCTCTTTCAGAATTTTCCACAGTTTATTGTGATCCACATAGTCAAAGGCTTTGGCATATCAATAAAGTAGAAATAGATGTTTTTCTGGAACTCTCGTGCTTTTTCGATGATCCAGCAGATGTTGGCAATTTGATCTCTGGTTCCTCTGCCTTTTCTAAATCCAGCTTAACCATCCTGAAGTTCACAGTTCATGTATTGCTGAAGCCTGGCTTGGAGAATTTTAAGCATTACTTTACTATGTAAATGTAATTTACTTTGTAAATTTACTTTACTAAGTAAAAGTAATGTAAATGTAAAAGTAAATGTAAATATAAAAGTAAATGTACTTTGCTATGTAAAATGTAAACTCATTTACATTGACTCATTTCCATTGTTTTCTTATATCTTCTCACATATACACACTTCCATATGCAAATATAAGGGTAAATCTAAATGAGTAGTTGACTGTATAAAATGCAATAGTATGTAAGATGTATATTTACACAATGTGTGCTTTAAAACAACACTATAAGTGTTTCATTCATTCACTTCTCATTTAGAACCTCCCACATGTTTATTTTTATTGCTCTTCACTCCTTCCTACATCTTTTCCTCTTCACATTTCATTCTATTTTCACTTGTAAGTCTCAGGTTCTTAAATTCTGCTATTATTTCCTAGAATTTTCCTAGCATTTTCACTCAGTTATTTTAAAGTTCTCTATATCACTATTCATAGGTTCCAGCTCCCTGGCAACATTTTCAAGCTTGACTTGGAATTTGGGTTGTGAGGTAATTGGAATCACCCAGTAAACGTGCTCTAGGGCATGGTCTGAGTCCTAATAACTCATCTGCTGTCTTGCCAGTGGTAGAAATTTCACTTGATAAACATTTAACATTTTAATCTTAATAAAATAAAATATCTCTTATTTTTACTATTGTTTCTTGTCCCAACATGTTCCTAGTTATCCTAGCTTGTATGCTGGACATTGTATTTTGAAATTAATTGTTAAAATAAAATATGCCTGAGGATCATGTTACCTTCCTCTAAAGAGGATTTTCATTTGCTTTGTCAGGTATCTAGAAGAAGTAGCGATCAGTGTGTGCATGCATGATCAGCCATGTCCAACTCTTTGTGACCGCATGGACTGAAGCCTGCCAGGCTCTTCTGTCCGTGGAATTTTTCAGACAGTAATACTGGAGCAGGTTGCCATTTCCTACTCCGAGGGATCTACCTGACCCAAGGATCCAACCCGCGTCTGTTGCGTCTCCTACTTTGGCAGGCATGTGCTTTACCACCGTGCAACCTAGGAAGTCCAGTAGCATTCAGAGTTGATGTTAATTAAGTTCAGGACTAGGTGACTCAAAGCCAGGCTGTGGTCTACGCCCTGGACAATATCTGACAAAGAAAACTTTCTCCATCCTGACAATCTGATAGATATCGGATTTCTACCCTGGTCCAGACAAGTTCAGTGAGGGTAACTAAGGAGTTGAAAAATGTTTATCATTGAGTAATAATAAAAAACACTAGAGTTATTATGTTTACTCAAGAGGAAAAATATCAGTGTTGATTTTATTATAACTAATTTCTGAAGGCCTGACTACTATTCTATTCTTTATACTACTCCACAAGGAATGAGAAAAAATAAGCTTGAAATGTCCCAAGGGTGAAAATCATAGATTTAATGAATGAACGACAAAATCAATTAGCGGTGCTGTACAGGCCCCTGCCTAGTTTGCGCCAATCTTCTCCATGTTTGGTGTAAGTGTAGCAGTTACCCACCCTTTGTTTGCCAAACATTAGAACTATCTCTTTGTCCCTCTTCTCTCAAACTAGGAACAGTACTATTTGTATCTTACTTGAGTCTTTGATATTATCTTTCCTGAAGATTTATGTCTGAAATAGTTTCTCTTTTTTCATCTTTCCTTGAACTTCCATTCAACTCTCTTTGTTCAGTCAGAAGTAACCAAGACTTATTCCCTCCAACACACGTATCCAATTTCCCTCTTCCTAAAGGCTGAGAGCTATGTAATTAGGGAAATTCTTCCTTGCTCCTTTAAGAAAAAAATCTCTAGAGAAAGCTAGGTCTCCTTTTGAGTATTCAGAGGTATGAGAGTCCTAATATTAAAAATTAATATTTTCCTAAATATTCAATTATTAAGTGCATGGATAATGTGTATAGGGCATTTAATGAAGTATCGGCCTCATGGTGCATACTCAATAAATGGCAATTAATACTACTATTACCACTATTCCTACTACTACTCCTTCTCCTACTACTAAAATTTTAAGATCCCAAACAACAAGATTCTTTCCAGCATTATCGGATTGGTGTGGCCTCACGAAAAAATGAAGCAACATGGTGGCAACTTTAGAGGTGCTCCTCTGGCTGTGGTTTGGCTGTATACTCAAGATCAGAGGAGCCTTCCTTTAGAATCAGGGTTTGCAACTAAGTGTATATCAAGACAAACATATAATCAGTGCCTAAAAGATAATTTGGCTATAGCTGTGACATTTTAACACTACTTTCTGGTGGGATTAATTTCTGAAATGACATTCTGAGCTAGGGATTTCAACTATCCTTCCCTCCATTATTTTGGGAATGCTTGGAGAGTGCAGAATGGAGGGTTTTCTGAATGTGACTTTTTAAGAAGTGGTATTGAGTTTCAAGATCATTTTAAAATAGAACATGGAGGAGGTTCTGAAAGAGTGAAGTTGAAACTATAAAGAGAACTTCTGGTAGAAATGTTTTAAAGGCATAATCATGATTTAATTTTTGTCTGGGTTAAGCTGGCTTTATATGGTTGGGTTGGCTGGCAGTTAAATAACAAAATATTAGAGGAGGGGTTTAAACATAAAAATCCTTGTGTTTTGCCTCAAATATATGATGAATTATTTAATTGGTGCCAATAGTAGCAAAAGAGTAAAAGGTACTGAAATGTATTTCAGGGACTGCTACTGCTATTCTACTGTTTAATGTTGCTATGTCGGCATCAGGCCATCTACAAGTTAGACAAACTGAAGAAACACTATAATATGAACTTTGATATTGTTGACTGTTGAAGAAATGAAGTGATACAGGGTGGAAATTTGAACAAAATCATTCTACTTTTCAGAAGAAAACCGATAAATAAAAATGATGCCAGCCAACAGGAGACGTTTGCTCTATATTACTGATTTGTTCTGTAAGTATTTCTAGCTATTGAATGTGTGACACACTGAACATAAAAAGCAAAGCTTTTTTATTGATTGAGATAAGACACCTTCACCATTATGTTAAAGAAGCTTTGATTATGATAGTGATACAAACAGTTAAAGATTTCTGAAGAGCCGAGTATTCTGGCTGGTTTTGGAGTAGAACAGAGCAACCGAGCTCTTCCTTCTTGATGAAATCTCAGTGCTATTGGCCAAAGGCGGGAGACACTTTAGATTAATGTTTCACATCAAATAGAACTTGGAGAAGGAAATGGAAACTCACCTCAGTATTCTTGCTTAGGAAATTCCATGGACAGACTAGTGGGCCACAGTCCATGGGGTCACAAAAGAATCAAACAAGACTTAGTGACTAAACAACCACAAAATAGAGTTGAGCTTCCTCAGAAAAGAGACACATGGAGTACTTTCTATGGTGGGCTGAGATTTCCTCAGATGGCAGACTAGGCCAAAGCTGTCTCAGGAGATCTGACAAAATTATACGAAGGCAATTTAGCTGCAGAGGATAGTTTAGAACAACCTTAGCTTTTTGAGTCTT
The DNA here is from genome assembly GCA_007570785.1 of Antilocapra americana. Classification (NCBI taxonomy): domain Eukaryota; kingdom Metazoa; phylum Chordata; class Mammalia; order Artiodactyla; family Antilocapridae; genus Antilocapra; species Antilocapra americana. The sequence continues at coordinate 2,535,249 of ML662497.1, forward strand.
ACGAGATCTGAATCATCTTTTGCTTAGATGAATAGAAGTTTTACTTTCTGAGCTTCAACAACAAAGCGCAATATATTTGAAGTTCCATTACCAATATTGAGGATTATAGTCACCTAACTTGGCAGTCTATTACTCTTTTCTTTGGCTCACTCCTTTAATCAAGGGCATTTTAGGGGCCAAACTTGACAGTCACAGTGCTGGAGACAGATTGGGAACAAGGTTCTGGGATAAGTTACATTTTCTCTAGCTTTTGTGTCAAAGCAATTGGTAATCTATTAGAAAGTTTCTTTGTCTGCATCAAAGCCAGGAAGGTGTAATACACTATTTCTCTGGCAGAAGTAACAATAGGATAAAGTGGTTTTGATAAAATTTCATTTTATCCACATCTATTGGATCAAAAGAGGAGAAAAAGAGCCTATTTTTACAGGGAAGAAATGTTGGTGTTTCATGGTCTTACTCCTCTGGATGTTGGAAGTCCTGGGATAACTCAGCTACATGGTGGTGTTGCACTCCTATGCCTACTCTCTTTCTAATGTTGTTCTTCAGATATGTCAGAACCTCTTGGAGAACAGCAGCTTCAGCATCAGCTCCACCAGTAACAACCATCACGCAATAAACATAGCAGCAGCGCTTTCTGGACCTCAGCTAGTGGGTTATTCTGGTCCAGTGCATTTACTATATTGAGTTATTTTGATTTGTAACTAATTTAGTAACTTCCAATAAAACCATCAGTTCAGTTCAGTTCAGTCTCTCAGTCATGTCTGACTCTTTGCTACCCCATGAATTGCAGCATGCCAGGCCTCTCTATCCATCACCAACTCCCCGAGTCCACCCAAACCTGTGTCCATTGAGTTGGTGATGCCATCCAGCCATCTCATCCTCTGTCGTCCCCTTTTCCTCCTGCCCTCAATCCTTCCCAGCATCAGGGTCTTTTCCAATGAGTCAACTCTTCGCATGAGGTGGCCAAAGTATTGGAGTTTCAGCTTCAAAATCAGTCCTTCCAATGAACACCCAGGACTGATCTCCTTTAGGATGGACTGGTTGGATCTCCTTGCAGTCCAAGGAACTCTCAAGAGTCTTCACCAACACCACAGTTCAAAAGCATCAATTCTTTGGTGCTCAGCTTTCTTCACCGTCCAATTCTCACATCCATACATGACTACTGGAAAAACCATAGTCTTGACTAGACGGACCTTTGTTGGCAAAGTAATGTCTCAGCTTTTCAAATGTGCTATATCTAGGTTGGTCATAACTTTCCTTCCAAGGAGTAAGCATCTCTTAATTTCATGGCTGCAGTCACCATCTGCAGTGATTTTGGAGCCCCTCAAAATAAAGTCGGACACTGTTTTCACTGTTTCCCCATCTATTTCCCATGAAGTGATGGGACCAGATGCCATGATCTTAGTTTTCTGAATGTTTAACTTTAAGTGAACTTTTTCACTCTCCTCTTTCCCTTTCATCAAGAGGCTTTTTAGTTGTTCTTAACTTTCTGCCATAAGGGTGGTGTCATCTGCTTCTTCCAGCCCAGCATTTCTCATGATGTACTCTGCATATAAGTTAAGTAAGCAGGGTGACAATATACAGCCTTGATATACTCCTTTTCCTATTTGAAACCATAAATGATGTTTATTTCTCCTTAACCCTCTTTTCAATTCTTTTTCTCCCTGTAACTCCCTTTCCTTTCTCTCTTCTAGGTACCAAAAGTAACTTTACACAATGACTGTTTCTTTGTTATACCCCTTGGGTCTATGTGACAGAACTATTATTTAGTGTATCTCTCCAGTTGTTCATCAGGATTCAAAAGCCTATCCATTTGCTTAGACACTATTGCACAAAAGTAGAGTACATGAAGAGGCCATTCTTCTGAACTGATAGTTAGGATACTTCTCTGAAAGGAAAGAGCATGCGTTTTCCATTGGTTGGCTGATGGAAGGAAAGCAAAGAGGCAAGCTTTGGAGAAGGTTACTATTCCTAGCTCCTATTGCTATCATTGGACCATAGTCACAACTTCATGTCTCAGTGAAGTATAATATATGTTCTTTGAAGGTGTCGTCTATATTTTTAAGAAGCATTTTGGCCAGATACATGGTAAAAAAATTTTGTGGTTAATTGAAGATCTGTGTTAGAGTGCTGCTTACAATTAATTTTGCATCCTGTGCTAGTAGATATCAACTAATTAAGCTATATAGTAGAGGTTAGCTCATTTCTTTTAACAATTTGTAATAAGTACAGACATTGTAGATACATATTTTTTTAAGATTTGTTTTTTGATGAATAATTTGTAAAGAGTTTTACTGAATTTGTTGCAATATTGCTTCTTTTTTTGTTGTTGTTTGCATGCCACATGTGGTCTTAGCTCCCCAACCAGGGATTTGACCAGCACCCTCTGCATTTGAAGGAGAAATCTTAACCACTGGACCACCATGGGAGACCCCAGACATTGTAGGCAAAGGATATCAGAATTTGAGTTTTCATTAGCTAGCTGAGGAAATGTTCCCCATGATAACTTCTCTATCTTATAATTCCTCAAAAACATTACCATCAGCATGGACTCATGAAGCCTTCTATTCGTTAAAGTATTCAAAGCATATTATCTCGAAGAACTTTTAAAAACTGACCTTTTTGAGTTTGAAGACAGTGAATAAAATTCAAAACTGAAATCTGTTTCTCTATACTATCCCCTCCTTTGGAGTGCTTTTTTCTTGAGTTAAAAGGTTAATTACTAATTCTTTATCATCCAAAATGTCAGCCTCCTTATTATAATGCTAGATCATATACTGGAATGTCCCTTATCAAACATGACTGGCTAATTATTAAAATACTCTGTATTTTTCTCCAGCTGTTTTCTTTCTGCGTAAACAAATTGCTAAGTTCAATTGGCTTCCATTTGCACTTCATTGCTTCTTGACAACAAATATGCTGCAAAAATGAGTTGCCTCTGGGTTTTTCTAATCTCCAAGGGCAGAAGGAACAAATGTGTGCATGATTTCTCTAATTTAAAAACAAAAAAACACACTCCTTAAAAATCTAACACACTTTAAAAATATTGTACAACACTATTTCTTAGACTTCAGAAAGGTGCAGTATCTGTTTCCACAATTCCCGAATTTTTTCATTTGCTATTTGAGGATGAAAGAAAGGGCCTTATCTTCAGGCAATAAAAAGATATATCACCAAATATCCAGAACAGAAATGCCATCATATTTAGACAATGAAGAATTAATTTCCATTCTGATTAATCAGGATTACATGGTTTAAGTTCAGAAGAGTAATGATTTATTTTCCAATAGGTTCAGCTTGGCCTGGTTTGATTGCATTTCATTCTGTGAAAACAAAATCACAACAGTGTAACAACTGTTGCTCTGACTGTAGTGTCTGAGGAGCACATATTTGGCACGCGTCAGAACTGTGATTTAGTCACAGTTTTGCCGATTTCTTCAGCTCCCATGACCAGACTTGGTTGTAGAGTTTGGAGTTTTGCTGTTTCTCTCATGCCTCAGGAAAAGGATAACACATCGTAGAGTCTAATTTACTTTATATCTAAGAATGGGATTGTGAATTAAAAAAAAAATTGGAAGTATGACTTGGCCCAAATTCTTATATCTTTCTTTAGATGATAAAATAGTTAAGACATTGCTCTTTAAAACCATACAAATTTGCGATTAGAGACCCAGATCCACCAATTACTAGCTCCATAATGCTGGGCAAATTACTAACCTCTGATAAGAGTATTTACCTCACTGGGTCCTTGTTAGATATTGTGAGGTAATGCACATAAAGTGATTGATCTAGAACTGGACACAAAGTAAGACCACAAGAATTCTTTATTATCATTATTGTTATTGTTGTTATTACTAGAAACCATGATTACATATGCAAGACATACTATCTGAAATTCATCCAAAATTTTTCTTATCCATTGTTAAGTTTTTCAGTGCTCATGGGCTGAGTGTCAGGAGTATAAATCACAGGTGTCTCCATTTATTGATGGATGAATGGCAGTACCAATCTGAAAGCAGGGCAATCTTTTAACTTTGGAAAGACAGAGGTTCACCTTGGTAATACTAATGAAAATTCTTTTAAATTTTATGTATGTATTTTATTTCATCATCATTACAAGCCTATGAGTTAGAAATGACCTTGCTTGTTTTTAAATAAACTGAGATTCAGAGAAATTGAATAGTCTGATGCTAACTATAGTGATGATCATATAGGCAAAGCAAAAACCTGAGCTTGGTTGATCCAGTGAAATTTGCTCTTTTGTTTTGTTTTGCCATGCATGGTTGCCTCTTTTTGACATACAGTTTGTGAAACCATATTCTGACATAATTTTTTCTAATTGATAATATAATAATTCCTTATGTTTGATAAGTTAAAGAATACAAAAGCATAAAGATGATTAAAAAACATAATCTGTAATCCTATCACCATGAGTTGGTCACCTTAATATTTTGGTGTTTTTATCTGTCAAATACATAGTTACCTGATAGCTTCCTTTGAGGCATGACATTGTTAATATATAGAGGAATCCTTTGTTTTTATCCTCAGGTAATATTTTATAGACCTCTTTCAGAAAACCCTTAGCTCTTGGCCCTCGGTTTTCCGCCACCAGTACAAGAATGGCCATCTTTCCTTTGTTTTCAGCTTGTAAAATATCGTGTTGGCATGTAAGGGAATGATTTGGCATGTGAATATCTATTTTTAGAGGATAAACTTCAAATGGCCAAAGTGATGCCCATGAGAGGTGAAAGATTCTCTGCTGTCTAAGAAATGGTCACATTCAGAGCTGAGCAAAAGGAGAAAGAATTATGCCAGAAAGTATCTCACTAAAATCTAGGTATAGTTAAGCTTCATTTATTTTGCTTACAGTTATTTTCTGATTTACATGATTAGGTAATGAAATGAGTATGAAAAGAGGGAAAATGTTGTATTGAGTGTAGATGATGGAAAAGTGTAGGAGAGATGGATGGTGCTCCCTCAGTGAGTGGTGCCACTTGGATGGGAGGTAATTGCAGACAACCTGTTGAGCTTGACCACCAGTGATGACCTACCTAAGTCAAAGGTCTAATTCTTGAAGCTGATTCCGTTTCATGGGCTTTGATCCTCTATTGAAGGGAAAGGATCTGGGATGTGTGCATGCGTGCATGTGCATGTGTGTAGGAGTGTATAGGCCAACCTGTATTTGTAATGCCATTCAAGATACAGATGTCTGTGGAGACATTATTATTTTTCTTTAATTTATGTTTATTTTTGGCTTATTAAAGACCTTATGGGGGTCAGAGGTGGGAGTACACTAGGCAATCTGCTTTTAAAAAAGCAATTTTCCCTCACTTTTGTTTATATCAAATATGTTATTTACTTTTTATCTTTAAAGAAAGTGTGAAATTATTATTTTTAAAATTCATATGTTTTCTTCTGAAGATAGTCTTAAGGGATTTCTACCCAGGACTCTACAACACACATTGCTGATTTTGAGACTTAGATTTTGGTCTGAAGCCAATTTTTCATCTCTTTAGCTTAGCTTTTAGTCTTTCTAAATCTATAAATGCTGAATGCCAGAATTTTAATGTAAACTGACCTTGGGCTCAGTTTGCAATTGATCCCTATTTACTCAGTGACAACTGATACAGGACCTAAGGAGATGGGAGAGCTGAATGATGGGGTTAGATGATAAATTAAAGTCTGTGAAGAAAGTAAAAAATAGAAATGGATGATGGTAAAATTTTTCTAAAAATTTATTTTCTTTCATTAGACCCTGAATAAATAGCCTTGTAGTAGCGCCAACTTTGGAAAACAGTAATGTTAGACAGATCATACACTTTCTACTGACATTTGATTAGTCCTACTATGGTGTACAGAGGACGCCGTACTTTAGCCATCCTAGAGCACTTGCAAACTCTTGAATGTATGATGTTTTCTTGTTCTCAAGCCTCTGTCCTCTTACTTGAAATTTTATTCTTCACAATGCAATTTAGCAATTGTTCTGGGAAATTTCCCCTCTCTTCTTTCTCTATATTCTCAGTGTCTAGCATCAGGTCAAGTACTAGATGGCCAATACATTTTAAGACAATCTGTAAATGATATAGGGGTCAAAATTACTGGTGAGAAAATTACATCTTTCCATTGGAGAAAGGCATTGCAGAGAGGTACAATTTCAGAAGTGGGGAAAAGGAAGAAAGACATGAAGTATGTAAAATTCTTATGCATGATTTTTTTTTAGATGACTTAAAAATTACTTCTGATAAAAAAATTAGAAAAAGGTGAATATCTAACTACATGTCTACAATTGTCTCTGAGTCAACAACAATTAATTATTTGCATCAAAATAACAAATATAAATTGTTCTTGCTTTTTTCGTGTTTTGTGCTAAGTTGCCTCAATAGTGTCTGACTCTTCATAAACCTATGGACTCTGTGGCCCACCAGGCTCCTCTATCCACGGGGGTTCTCCAGGCAAGAATACTAAAGTGGATTGCTATGCCCTCCTCCAGGAGATCTTTCTAACCCAGGGACTGAACCTGTGTCTCTAATATCTACCTGCATTGGCAGGCAGGTTCTTCACTGCTGGTGCCATCTGGGAAGCCCTAGCGAAGTTTTATGTTCATTTTTGGAACAGAAGCTACTTTTGATTTAACTTCCTACAAATTTTAATAATACACTTACTAAAGTCTAAGGACCTAAAAAAGAAGTAGAGTGGTTCGAAAAAGGTAACAAGCTTAAGTGTGTTAAAAATATAAAAATCTGAAAAATGGCTCAAAATGACTAAATAAGGCAATTTTCTAAGAAAAAAAAAGATGGAATTGATTGGAAGTTGGTTTTGTCTAGAAATGTGAGTCAGAAAATATGTAGCAAATATTCTTTAGAATTTATTGCAAACCTGTTTTTATAAAAGACTGAAAGCTATGAATGAAATATTGGGGAAATATTTTCATCCCTGAGACTGTAGATAGAATTAATCAAGGGAAAGATAGGCTTTTACTCAAAAAGAAAGTTTATCACATTTTAAAATTCGGCAGTTCAATTCTTGTAATACTATTGTATTGAGTCCTGGAATAAGTCTATTAGTTCATAAGAAGTCAGGGATTGCTAAGTAATCAGAGAGTTCAGAGGAATCAGAATTTCAGAACTGGAATGAACCTTAAGTATAATCTAATCTGGCCTCTTTATTCTATCATTGAAGAATTAGAAGCTTAGAGAATGAGATGGATTGTCCAAGGTGGGAACCAGGAGTCTAAACTTCAGGAGCTCAGCCTGGAGCCCACTCCTGGTGACACTGTATCATGCTAAGTTATGTGTCAGTAATCTCTTTACTAGCAATTATGTATGGCATTAAATTGTTGCCCTGGCTGGATTTTCGTTATTGAGAATGACGAAGTGTAATTACATTTGTTGTTGTTCAGTCACTCAGTTGTGTCCAACTTTTAGCAACCCCATGGACTGTAACACACCAGACTTCCCTGTCCTTCACCATCTCCTGGAGCTTGCTCAAACTCAAGTCCACTGAGTTGATGATGACATCCAACCATCTTATCCTCTGTTGCTTCCTTCTCCTCCTGCCCTTAACCTTTCCCAACATCAAAGTCTTTTACCTTTAACAAATATTTATTCAATCCATTGCTATGCTTGGCACTCAGAAAATTTGAAAAATAACAGAAGATCCAGTCCCTGCTCTGATGGCATAGGGAATTAGAAGCACCTCACAAAAGTGTAAGCTTTTCAAAGCCTAAGTTATCTTACATTCAAAGTATTCTCGGCAGTTGGCATAGGACCTGGTATATTGGATGGTCAAGAACTGCTGAGTGAATTAAACTGGAGAGATGAAACATCCCTAATTCATCCCATCATGGCCACTGGATGGCTTAACAGCAAATTATGAGCAAGTGCGCTAAGAGGAGGCTTTACAGTGTGACATCCTGTTTTCTAAGTAATGGAAACATTTTTTCAGTTTGTACTCCATTTAGCCTTTGTCTTTTTACAATTTTGTTTTGGTTTGGTTTTTGTAAAGAAGGAAGAGAGTGACATTCGAAAAAACTCAACTTTGACATTTTCACAACATTGCAAATACTGAGGTAGCAGGTAAAAGATAAAGCCATCTCCAGTAGAAAAGACTCAGAAGTATAAAACAGCTTCCCTGGTGGCTCTCCTGCAAATCAGGAGATCCCTGAGTAGGAAAGATCTCCTGGAGAAGGGAATGGCAAACCACTCCAGCATTCTTGCCTGGAGAATTCCATGGACAGAGGAGCCTAGCAGGCTATAGTTCATGGGGTCACAGAGTGAGACAGAACTGAGCGACTAACATACACATGAAGTATAAATTACCCCTCAGAAGGTATTCCAGCTTGAGGTAAGGCAGCTGCATTCACAATCCCATACTAGTTAGTCACTGGCTGAGAGTGGTTGGGGGTTGGGGGAAAGGTAACCTCCCTGTCATTTCCAGCCACCTGTGACTGCAAGCCAAGTGATTCCAGCAGCTTCAGAGCAGTCCTCCAAATCTTCATCTTCACAAGAAGGCAGTTAGAAGCAAAAGCACACAGAAGTCAAGGGAGGGGCACACGGAAGTGGTAAAAAAGGGAATCTGGGTAGAGCATTGGCAGTATTTATTATAACAGTAGTCAGCAAACTTTTTTTGTAAAGAGTCAGTAAGTATTTTAGGTGCTTCAAGCCATGTCATCTTTGCTGCAACTACTCAACTCTGCCCTTACAGTGCAAAAGCAGCCATAGAAAATATATAAGTGAATGAGCATGCCTGTTGCAATAAAACAAAGACACTTTACAATGAACTCTGAAATTTTAATTTCAATAGCTAGCTTCTAATGACCGTTTACTCCTAAGAGTATTTGAACCTGCTTGGAAATGTGTACCTTGTTGATGTCCATCAATACTAAACTAGCATTATCATGATTCTTACCCAATCCTAGCCAAGCCTATAAACTGAAAGACTTTATTAAACCAGAATCTAATCCTCTGTAAATATTACTATTTTGTCCTCCTTTACTATGGTTAAAAAAATACTCTCTTTTGTCTTATCAAATGTTGCTTTGGTAATATTTTCAGGAGGGTAGCACTTGACAATATTCCCAGTTGTTCTATGTTTTCTATACTTTAAATTGTCTATAGATGAATTGTCTATAGTTGAAGTCAGACCCAAGATTTACCAAATTCAAAGCCTTTTACTAGACACAATTTTTGCTACAGAAATCCTGAGAACTGAAATCTTCCTGGCTTTGAAACAGATGTTTTTGTTTGTTTGTTTGTTTTTTATTAGTTTTACCATATAATGACATGATATCGCCATGGGTTTACATATGCTCCCCCTCCAGAACCCCCTTCCCTCCTCCCTCCCTCCTCCCTTCCCCAGGGAAATCTTGATGCACCAGCCCCGAGCATCAATCCTGGGCTGGCGATTGATTACACATATGATAATTAACATGTTTCAATGCCATTCTCCCATATCATCCCACCCTTGCCCTCATCCACAGAGTCCACGAGTCTGTTCTATACATCTGCGTTCCTTTTGCTGTCTCGCATGCTAGGTTCTCGTTACCGTCTTTCTAAATTCCATATATATGCGTTAGTATACTGTTTGTTGTTTTCCCTTCTGGCTTACTTCACTCTGGATAATGGGCTCCAGTTCCGTCCACCTGAGTAGAACTGATTCAAATGAAGTTTTTTTTAATGCTGAGTAGTATTCCATTGTGTATATGTATACCACAGCTTTCTTATCCATCCATCAGTTGATGGGCATCTAGGTTGCTTCCATGTCCTGGCTATTGTAAACAATGCAGCGATGAACATTGGGGTACACGTGGCTCTTTCAATTCTGGTTTCCTCGGTGTATATGCCCAGCAGTGTGATTGCTGGGTCATATGGCAGGTCTATTTGCAGTTTTTTAAGGAACCTCCACACTGTTTTCCATAGTGGCTGTACTAGTTTGCAATCTCACCAACAGTGTAAGAGAGTTCCCTTTTCTCCACATCCTCTCCAGCATTTATTACTTGTAGATTTTTGGACTGCAGCCATTCTGACTGGTGTAAAGTGATATCTCATTGTGGTTTTGATTTGCATTTCTCTGATAATGAGTGATGTTGAGCATGTTTTCATGTGTTTGTTAGCCATTTTTATGTCTTCTTTGGAGTTTTAACAGTTTTGAAATTGTGTGACTTCTATTAAGTATAAATTACCTAAAATTTTTTACAAATAGTGCTTTTTGTAATTTATGGTGTTCTTTAATTATTAAGAAATTATTTTACTTGATTCTCACTGGTCTTTGACAAAGCTTGGTACATACAAGGAGCCTGCATAAATAAACATGCTACCTCCAGTTGACTCCTGGGAGGCTAACTTTGAGGAGTTAAATCTTCATACGTGACAACCTCCATCAGGGATATTCTGAGGAAATTTAAAATGTAATAAATTAATATTTTATTAGGAAAAAGTCTATAGCTCTGGTTAGAAACAAAAAGCCCTTAAAAATCTAATTAAGTTTTAGATTTTAGAAAAATAACTAAGAATTTTCTATTGAAGCAATCTATGGAGTAATGTTACAGCTGGGACAGAGAAAGACTGAAACAATAATTTGTATCAATTCTGGTCACAAATCACATTCACATTTTATTTTATAGAAAGCCTGAAAATAATCTGAAATAAACTTATTTCATAAAGTAAGAGTATGAAAACTTATTGTTCCTTTTGCTGTATTTTTTATTGTGCTTTGGGACTTGGTTTACTCGGCTATAAATTTTTTAATAGCATATTTCTGGCTTTTGCCTGGAAAACTAACAAGAATATGATACTATAGGGGTTATTTGATGGAAAAGAAACTCTTTAAAACTTGCTGAAGCAAGCTCTGGCTCCTGTACTCTTTATCTAAATAAAGTTTCTTTTTTCTTTGATTGTCTTCTAGAAGGCAAGAAAGGCCATTTCTGTTTATGGGCAAAGATTTGATAAAAGAGAAAGCTTTAAAATATTTCTACTCTACTAACCCTAAGTGCTAATCATAGTTGGAATTTACCTAACACCATTTCTCAAGAAGTTTCTAAATGTATTTTGTTGAGGGTCAGAGTGCAGATTATGAAGCATTTCCTTTTTCAACCATCATGCTCTAAGAGAGCAGGAATACACTTTAGATCCTGGATAACGCAGTACACATCCTGGGCTTTCATTTCATCGTACCCAATCAACCCAATCAAGATAAGCATGCTGCTGCTGCTGCTGCTGCTGCTAAGTCACTTTAGTGGTGTCCGACTCTGTGTGACCCCATAACAGCAGCCCACCAGGCTTCCCCATCCCTGGGATTCTCCAGGCAAGAACACTGGAGTGGGTTGCCAGTTCCTTCTCCAATGCATGAAAGTGAAAAATGGAAGTGAAATCGCTCAGTCTTCCGACTCTTAGCGACCCCACAGACTGCAGCCCACCAGGCTCCTCTGTCCATGGGATTTTTTCCAGGCAAGAGTACTGGAGTGGGGTGCCGTTGCCTTCTCGGAGATAAGCATGACAGGTTGGTAAAAGCAAACAAAACACTGTACCCAAAACATAACGTTAGTAGGTTGGTGTGTCTTTTTTTTTTTTCATCCGAATGAGCCATGTTCCTGGAGGTCAGAGGCTATAATAAAATAAACTTATGAAACAAAAGGCAATTTTATTAGTATGTCTACATTTTTTAAATGTTTTAAAGAACCTGTGTTTTCTACTACTTAATGATGCAAAATGTTACTTTCTTGACAATGGGTAATTATTTATGTTCTCTGGTTAATGTAGAACTAGTAAGCAGAGATAAATATGAGACAGGGAAGGCTTCTGATGCTCTTGGGAAGTCAGAGTTTAGATTAACATAAAAGATTCAACATGTAAAAAAAAATTATTGTATGTTTTCCACATTTTCGCATCTGGATGGATTATAGAAAATAAAGTTCAGTCAGCCAAGTTTTTATTGCCATACTTCAGAGTGAAACTCAGAAAATTTGCATTCATATTTTATCAGCTATTTTATAATGTTCTGTATCTTTAGAATAAATATCCTTTGGCACTCCATTTCTATCTTTATGATAAACCTATTTGGTTTTTTTCCCCCCTGTTTTCTCCCTCTTGGAAAATATACTGTGATTTTCCAGAATTATTTTCTCAGCTTCTGAAGAAGCAATTTTTCAGGCTTCTTTTACTCTTCATATTCAGAGAAGTTTGTCAATTCTTTTTAAGTTCTCATCATGACTTAAGTCTACACTCACCTCAATTCTAGGTGGAGTTATACCTCACTGGCGGAAAAAAAACACAAATCAGCAGAATGAAAATACCTTGGGTAATAATTGCTGTGCTATGCTAGAGATATTTGGGTTAATGTTTTGTGTTGTGAAAAATATCAAAGCATATCTCATCCTCTAGAGACAAAATAAGCCTGTAATTTAAAAAGAAAAATATACGAAATTTAGAGTGTTGACATCAATCAATAGTATTTATTGAGCAACCACTATGTTTTCAGAACTTAAGAGTAATGAGAAAAGAAGTTTAGGGCATGGTACCTACTTCAAACTACTTTAATGCCTTACATTACACCTTTGGTACACCTTTGCATTGAATTCTCCTCTCACATGGAAATTAATAATGTAAGAGTTACATTTTGATCAGATTTGGTTTATACACTTGATCATTCACTATTCATTGAATGTTTATCTAAAGATCACCTCTTTTCTGTAAATTTGTATCATTTTTTCTCTTGAATGAAAATATTCAAATTTTAGTAGAGTTCCAATCAAGGTTATTTTTGGCTACAGAGAACAGTCACTTTTTACACTAGCAAAAGAGGGGACTCTATAATGAGATATAGAGGATCTCAAGGATCCCAAGGTGAGGTTCATAGTATATATTGTAGTAGAGTTGAAAACAGAAAGCCAGAAAATGAATTCATTCTTATTTCTCTCTGGAACAATGTTCTTTTTAATTTTTGTGTTTCTTAGTGTTTTGCTTCTCTCTTGTTTCTGCTTGCTGAAAATGTATCTGACTCAAGTCTCTGGGGCCTTCCCAGGTAGCTCAGTGGGTAAAGAATCAGCCCGCAGTGCAGGAGACTCAGGGGACACAAGTTCAATCTGTTCTGGGCTGTCAGGCTGCCCTCACCTCACATTTAGCTTATGAAATAATTATTCATATTTTCTGCAGTTAACAAAAGAAGAAACAAAAGCACATCGCTTAATCAAAATATATAACTTGCCTCAGTTGAGTATCTAGAAAGTGGTAGAGGTAGCGTTCAAACCTTGATGGTATGAATACAAGTATAAAGTCCTCACTCATAAACACCCTATTCAGCTTTCTGAGTAACATTATTTGAACTAAAAAACTGCTCAGGCTCCTGGTTTCTTAGGTTACTACTTTTTTTATCTAGTAATCATAATTCACTATTTGATTTTCTAATAGTGTACATTTATGGTTCTGTTTTCTTCCATTTCTGACCATTTAGACACATATTTTAAACAGGTCTACTCTTGGCTTCTTATATTCACATTTTTTCATTTATGAAAACAACTTTATATTGGATAATATGAAAATTTGCTCTATTTTCCTAATATAATTAACTTACTCTATAGATATAAAAATACTGCTTATTTTCTCTGGCATTTCAAGTATTTCAAGCACATTACAAAAGATCATCATATAATAAGGACCCAAATTCATACCATCTGGTTTTTCCAAATCTTACCATTTTTACCATATTTGTTTTTAATCTCTTTTAAAAATATAATGAAATATAAAAACATCAGATGAAGTCTATATATCTCTCTCTGACTTAATCTCATCTCTCTCCTCCTAGAGGTTTACACCACTTTGAATGTGATATCTATTCTATCCACGCATTTCTTTTAGTTTACACTTTTACTACAGATATAAGCATACATAAACAATATATAACACTTTTTAGGGTGTTTTAAACTTTATAAAAATATAATACTTTATATATATTTTGGCAACTTAATTTTTTTTTGTTATGGTTATGCTTCTGAGATTTACCTATGTTGTTACATGTAGCTCCGGTTCACTTAATTTTAGTGTTGTTTAAGTAAAAAAGGTTTTTCTCTATTCTCTTGTTGGCTAGTTGATGCTACAATGAACAAGTTTGTACTTGCATCCTTGCACACAAGTGTGAAAATTTCTTTTGGCTATTACTTAGGAGTGAAATTGTTTGATTATAGACATAGACATCTTCATCATTAATGGATTTTGACAAACTGCTCCTCAAGTATGGTTTCATAAACATTTTATAAGATTATATGATAAAAATGCATACTCATTAAAAAACACCTGGGAACATTGGAAAATTAGAAAAACTAAAAATATCTGTATCACATCTAAAAATCTTTTCTTATATACCTTTTATTTATAAAACTGTGACCATAATAATATGCAACTTCTGGCTTGCTTTTTATTATATTATAAATGTATTCTTGTGATATTATAAACTTTTATTAATGTCATTTCTAGCAACCGTATAACATTTCATGAAATGAATATGCCATAGTTTACATCATAATTTCCCACTGTTGGGTATTTTAATTGTTTCTTACTTTTAACAACTTTAAATAACATTTATATAATTTTAACATAAAACATTATACATGTTTCATATTATTATGGGTCTGTATTCTTATTTTAATATTACAGTATGTACATATTCTATGTCCACCATTGAACTCTGCAAGCCACAGCATAAGATGGAGTCACACAGGAGATGTTTCACCTTCCTAGGTGGAGAGAATTCCATACTAACACTTAGATAATATGAGACATTGTATAATTTGAATCAAGTGGTTAAATATTTTTAAAAGATCCATCTGACGAGTTTCTATGGAATCCTACCTGAATAATTATCATCATTTTAACAAATCTATTTTGGACTCTGGAGAGCTGCTGACTATTGAAATGGCTGAGAAGAAGCAGAAATGGTTCACTGCTTTTGTTTTCCTTCGAAGACTATATCCTCCACCATTTCCAAAGTTAACATATTGTGGAGAACATGTGTGCATGTAACAGACACAGTTTCTAAACTTTTTCATATCCTTTGTCTTTTGTAGTTTTGAACAAGCTGTCATAATAAGGTCACAGTACAGGCTCAGCCTTATGTTAACAACTTTTTGGAGCTGAAACAGAATTCCCTTGGGAAGGTTTCACAGCAGTGTTTGGCATGTGAATAGAAAAATATCAAAAGAAAGAATGACACAGTTTTCCTATGATGGGTGTTCACTATGTGATCAAAACTCTGGAATATTGATTATAAGGTAGGAGGAGGCTGAACTTGAAAAGATACATAAAACACAAATGTGGATTTCGAATGCATCTGAAACAGATTAATTTCCCCACTGGCTCCATTTATTTCATAATAGGCCCCACCATTATACATGCCTCAAGAAAGATTTTCTTCCTAGGCGATTCTTTGGAGAAAATGACAAATAGATTTCAAGTGAGAGGATTTAGTATAGATTGGCAAGCTCAGAGAAGTTTCTGCCCTCAGCTTTGATGGAAGGGTAGAAAGAAAGCTGAAGCAGCTACACTCTCCCAGAAAACTTTGTGAGTTGCCACTGTTGTTGTGCCCCTGGAGCTTGTTACTGCTCAAATGTATGGTGTTATCCGAGTTGATGAGGCTGAGGCAATGGAAGTAAATGAATGGATTAATAAAGGAAACACAAAGGTGGTGGATAAAAGGAGGTAAGAGAGGTGTGGGTTTTGGTTAAGTAGAAATTTTGCCTCGGAGGGACATAATGTGCTTCAGCTCACTAAACACTAGGCAAAATTGTGAACAAAAATATAAGACTCTCAGGTTTTGCAGTGTCATTAATAATCTTAAATTTGGGGCACAGTGTACAAGTCCATGACTTGAACTTTATCCGCCACTCCAGCATTATTTTCCATATCTCCCCTCCAATAGTACCCCAGCTACACAGAAGGCTGATTCAACAATAACATTACTTTGCTGCTTTCTCATCCATAAAATGGGTATAACAATAATATTGAATATAGTCAGAGCTATGTGTATGTCAAAAAATAGAGCTGTATTGTAGATTAAATGGAATAATCCAGAAAGAATATTTGCATTGGGCTTACTTCACAGTTTTCCATTGTGGCTATTATTATCATTTGCTAGGTGATGGGTTAACCAAAAAAATCAGAAAATAATTTTAAGCAAAGTATATATTGTATAGAGAAGCCTTGTTTAGAACCTTTCACACAGTTCCACACACTCCTCCTACTCTAGGCTTACTTCCAGAGCCAGAATATATGGGTTTAGGTAATATTCTGGACAATGGGTCTGAGAAAACTCCATATCTTGAAAGAAGAAACTTTATTTGGCCTCACCCCTGCAGCAACTTGCAGGGTACTAGTTCCTTGACTAGGGATTGAACCCATGACCCCTGCTAAGAAAGCCTGGAGTCCTAACCACTTGACTGCTTGGAAGTTCTCTAAGAGACTTTTAGTTGGAAAGCAATCTAAAGGTCATTTTCTGATGAGAGAAAACTCTAATGCTTTTGTTTTAAAATGACCAGTGATCTGAACTTTTCAGAGAAGGCAATGGCACCCCACTCCAGTACTCTTGCCTGGAAAATCCAATGGATGGAGGAGCGTGGTAGGCTGCAGTCCTCGGGGTTGCTGGACACGACTGAGCAACTTCACTTTCACTTTTCACTTTCATGCATTGGAGAAGGAAATGGCAATCCCAGGGACGGCAGAGCCTGGTGGGCTGCCATCTATGGGGTCGCACAGAGTCAGAAAGGACTGAAGCAACTTTGCAGCAGCAGCAGCAGATCCGAACTTTTTATAAAATAGTCTGCTAAGTTTAATAACAGATATAACTGTTAGGAACTTCCTTATGTTGAAATGAGATTTGGCTCCCAGAAAATTATATTCATTGTTCTTTACATTGCTCCTTGGGGTACATAGGAAAAAAAAAAAAAAACTAATTTCTCTCTGGCATATGTAATATATGAGGTCAACTATTATGTCCCCTACAAGCGTTTCCTCTCCTCTGGGACTTCAACCACAGCTCATATTCTCTTGAGTTTAATCCTCCTACCCTCTCAGAAACTCTTGTTAACACTTATTTTAATGTTCCAAAATCTCATTCATTCTGATACCCCAAATTACATCTAAATGTATTTGATTAGCTCAGAGTAAAATAGGGTAATATTCCTTGTTCTGGTATTTTACATCCAATAATGCAGATAAAATAGAATAATTTTAGACAACCTCCTCATTTTGCAGATAAATTAAAGTAGACCATGCTCCTTATTAGCATGTTATTTTTTAGTGTGTATAAACCTACACATGATTGTTGCTCCTTACTAATCTTACGGAAAATGAAACCCTCAGCTATTTTGTGTGTGTTCCTATATTTTTGGACTTGTGCTTTAGATTTATTTAACCATGTTAAATTCTAGTTACATTCAGCCTGTAATTAGATTTGAGGAATTCTTTTTTGGTTCCTAAATCTGGCATTCGGCATGTTGGCCTTCTCTCTAGTTTTTTCATGTTACTCATTAATTTGATTTTCATGCTATCAGTGTTGGTTTGGATCTGATAGGAAGCCATATTTGTTTAAATATTCTATGAATGTTTAAAGGCTTCCAGAAAACATTGACTGAAAGAAGACTAAGGTTGGAGTAAGTGATAGTGTTGGACTAGAAACACAAAATTTATGTTAACTGTACATGAAAAAAAGGGTGAATAGGGAAGAGATGCTAATTTTTTGAATATATACATTTATACCAGAACTTGTGCTAAGTACCATGCATGCATTATGGTTGTAGTGCTACTCCAGTTCAGTGAGGTATTAAGTACTATCACTTTCTTTTTTTAATTTAATTTTTATTTTATATTGGAGAATATTTGATTTACATTGTGTTAGTTTCAGTTGTAAAGCAAAATGATTTAGTTATATATAACTATATATATATACATATATATATATACATATATATATATATATATATATATATACACACACATACCTATTCTTTTCCCATATAGGTTTTTAGAGAGTATTGAGTAGAATTCCCTGTGCTCTACAGTAGGTCCTTGTTGACTATCTGTTTTTTATGTAGCAGTGTGTATGTGTTAAACCCAATAAAGTAACGGCATTTTCATTTTGCAGGTGAAGATGTGTGCTGTGCTGTGTGCTTAGTCACTCAGTCACATCTGAGTTTTTGAGACCCCATGGATTGCAGGCCCCCAAGCTCCCCTATCCATGGGATTCTCCAGCCAAGAATACTGAAGTGGGTTCCCATGCCCTCCTCCAGGGGAATTTCCCAACCCAAGGATCGAACTCAGGCCTCCTGAATCTCAGGAAGATTCTTTACTATTTGAACTACCTTAGTGAGACTTAAAGGTGTTATTAGATATTTGACCTAACGGTATATAAAGATTAAGGGATTGTACTAGATTTTGAGCCTGGATCTGTCAGCCTTGTTTCTCTTTATGCAGCTGAGGCCCACAGTAAACATCAGAGAAGGACTAGCTATCTCCCACTCACACTGCTGGATAAAAAACGATCATTAGTTTAAGGTAATCATTTTTTCTAATTTGAGAGGAGGAAAAGGCTCTAGGAAGTTAAAATGAGTATGGTTTCTGGCTGCTTTTTAATAAATAACTAACAAGTTAGGGCTAAGAAAATTAGCTGAGGGGAGACAAGCTTTAATTTCCCACTTGGTTAGGTGAAAATACCTTAGTTATGGGAAGAATGGTTCCACTTAGACTTTGCTTTGAGGGGAGGCACAGTGAAATTTGTCTCTCAACTCTTGGTAAGATATTAGCAGCAGCTTTATTTTCAGAACAGGAAAATTCAGCTGAGGCAGGGAACTTGAGAGTGCAGCCAGAAGTGAACGCCTGGCATCTTTCAGATCAGGTGATAATACGATGAGACGTTGCAGAAGAAACCTTTCTGGCAATTCCTGGAAGAGTTCCCTCAGGGCAATGTTAGCACTGAAGAAGAAGATCTATCCGGTGCAAGTGACTTCACACAAATCAGACACAGGGACACTTTATGTTGTTAGTGCTCAAGTCCAGACAACATCATATAAATGAGTTCTTTGGGATATAAACACTTACTCAGTTTTCTAATGTCTCAGAAAATATTAGTGTGGTAGAAAGGAAATACCCGAGTCTTAATTCAGACTGTATGCAAATAGCAGCTGCATCTCTTCCTAGTTGAGTGCTCCTGGATGCATTTTTTAACATGGCAAGTTTCTCAACTGCATTTAGTATTAATGGTATAATAATAATAATAATAATGTCATAGGGTGCTCTGAGGATTAATTAAATATTATATATTAATATAAAGAAGATGGCATATAGCCTATTATATAGTAGATGGTTAATATATTTTATTTGATTTATTAATGAAAAGATTAATGCCCATCACAAAGCATTTGCTCATAATTTATTATGTTCCTGACACTATGTGCTAAGGATAGAAAACTTTTCAAAAATTTAATTAAATTAAAAAGTTAATTTTAAAAGATTTAAAAGATTAAGAAAACCTGACATTGGGTCATATGTTGTAACAGTGTGGGGGTTTATACTAGAGCTTTGAAAGTAGCTTTAATGGTAAAGAACTCATTTGCCAATGCAGGAGACATAAGAGATGTGGATTCGATCCCTGGGTCTGAAATATCCCCTGGAGCAGAAAATGGCAACGTACTCTAGTATTATTGCCTGGAGAATCCCATGGGCAGAAGAACACACAGTTGGACACGATTGAGCACCACCGCAGAGTCTGTAGAGAGTTGGATTACTGGAGTTTTAATTCTGGATTTTCCAGCTACTAGCTATGTGATCATGAATAAATTATTGAACCTCTGAATATCAGTTTACTCTTCTTTAAAAGTGGGAATGTTGATAGTAACAACCCCTCAACTGCTTTGAAAATTAAACAATACAGATAATGTAACATAATAAAGACATGACATCAACTCAGGAAATATTAGCAAAAACTATGAATCACCTCTTTACATGCATGTCTTCATTGCCATGTTGTAGACTTCTTGAAGTCTGAGCTATATTGTGCATGTTCATGCCCCATCAATCATATCATGAGCTTAATTAATACTTGTTGAATATTGAGAGTCAGCGTGTATATTTAATTTCTCTTCAGCTATGAGTTCTCCACTTGCAATATTCTAGAATAAGTTAATTAACTTTAGTATTTGTTCTGTTCACTATGGAGCTTTCAGTTGCAGTGTAGATGAGTCGTGTCTCAGGATTGTTGGAGATATTTCCACACAGAGAAAGCTTGGAGTTGGAAATAGAAAGCAAAGTGAATAGCCAAGGTTTTAGCAACAAAAAGTTGCAGGTTATTAACAAGATGATAAAAAGAAATCTCTTATTAGAATTGCCACTGTGGTAGTCCTCTGAGGAGTCAAACCTGTGTGTGTTCTGCATGCATGCACACTCAGCCACTTCAGTCATGTCCAACTCTGTTTCTCCGTGGACTGTAGCCCACCAGGCTCCTCTGTCTATGGGATTTTCCAGACAAAAACACTGGTGTGGGTTGCCATTTTCTCCTCCAGGAGGTCTTCCTGACCCAGGGATTGAACCCTTGTATTCTGGTGTCTCCTGCATTGCAGGCAGGTTCTTTACCTACCAAGCCATTGGGAAGCCCTTGGTGGTATGCTCTCACATGAAGTTATTGTGGTCTAGGACTATATAATGTCGTATTTGGGGGAGGCAGTTTGAGAAAAACCTACTGAATTAGGTTGAATGACTTAAATTCATGCCATTGAATTATTTGTATAATCTCTTTCTGTTTCAAGTTTTCATATATAGTTTTTAATCTCTAGGTTTCCTGTGGTTATTGGGAGGGGCCAGGGTCTGGGAGCAAAGAGAAGGGGTCCAGAGTCAGCAACAGTCAGTCATAAAAATGGAAGGTATTGAATGTGTGTATGAATTGCCAGGCACAGTAATTATGCTATTTGCAACAGGTAGATAAAGCAATCATTATTAATGTTTTAATATATTTTTTCTTGTGAGTTCTCTTTTTCATGGACATTTGTAAGCATAGTTTCTGTACATTTCAGTATTTTCTACTTATTTGATACAACATTGTATCATTAACTTATATTCATTATATTATATACTTACACAAAATAGTATTACTTTTAGAAATTTGTATCAAGTGTAGTGTAATATATATGAAATAAAAATGACATTTTAATTGTACAATATGATGCTCGAATGAGTGCTTAATCACTCAGTCATGTCTGACTCTTTGTGACCCCATAGACTGCAGCCTGCCAGGTTCCTCTGTCATGGGGATTCTCCAGGCAAAAATACTGGAGTGGGTTGCCATGTTCTCCTCCAGTGGATCTTCCCAGCCCAGGGATTGAACCCAGGTATCTCGCGTTGCAGACAGATTCTTCACCACATGAGCCACCAGGGAAGCCCCAAGTATATGATCAAGTATATGTTCTGCAAGTATCTTCTCCCATTGTGTGGCTTATAGTTTCATTTCCATAATGATATTTCTTGAAAAGTAGAAGTTTTTAAATTTGATGAAATCCAATTTATTTTCTTTTTATGGTTAGTATTTTTTGCACTATCATATTTTTTGTGTCTAAGAAATTTTTACCTCCCTGAAGGGCATAAATATATTATTTTTTTCAGAAACTTCATATGTTCAGTTTTTAATTTTTTGTATTGATTGAGGTATGAGTTGAGATTTATTTTTAAAGGAAATTATTATAAATTCATTTTTAGTAAATGTATAATTACATTAAAATCAGAATATTGAAAAGAGAAAAATGTTACCCTCAGTTTCAATATCTTAACACAACAGTGTATCATGTTAAGTCAGTTAGCTGAAATCTTTCTTCCCTCAACTTCTTACTTAAAATATTTATA
The DNA here is from genome assembly GCA_007570785.1 of Antilocapra americana. Taxonomy (NCBI): domain Eukaryota; kingdom Metazoa; phylum Chordata; class Mammalia; order Artiodactyla; family Antilocapridae; genus Antilocapra; species Antilocapra americana. The sequence goes on from ML662497.1 coordinate 2,557,118, forward strand.
TATTTATAGTATATATATTTATATATAGTATATATTTATACACTATATACACAGTATATAAAAAGATATGTATAAGCTTAGATAAAAGTCTGTGATAATAATAATAAATAATAGTTCATATGAATCAGGCACTAACCATTTGCCAGTGAACATCTTACATGATTACTGTATTTGATCTTTACAACCATCCTTGAGGTAAATAACTACTGCTATTTTTCTCACTTTACAGACAAAGAAAGAGGCATAGAAAAATTAAGTCACTTCCCTACCACCACACAGATAATGACATAGAGCTGAAACTTGAACCCAGGCAATCTGGTTCCAGGCTACAGTACTCTCACTAAGTATGAGATGTCATTTTTTTTATTAGGGAAGATTTATTGGTCCAATTGTTCCAACCACTTCAAATTCATTCTCTTTTCAATGTCATAATTTTTGCTTCAACCATAAAACATTGAGGAGAGGAGAAGGAAAATTTAGGGAACTTTCAGCCATCATTTCCTCTAATACTTTTCAATTCTATCCTCTTTTACCTCTCCTTGTGGGGTTTGATAACGTGATTATTAGAGACTTTTATAATCATTTGAGTCCCTGAGGTGTTGCTCATTATTTTCATTTAAAGTCCCAGCATTCAGCCTTCTCTGACACCATCCCAGTGTGTTGAAGTGTGATGTATGATTATCTCATTACCATCAGGTAAGGATAGAAAGATTACCCAATCTGAAAGCAGAGAGAAAATAGCTATCGATCAAATCAGTAGTTCGATCACAGAGGCTACTCTTTTAGAGTCCTTTGCTTACAGACAACAAACTTCTTAGAAAGTTTGTTTCTTAGGAGGTGTTTGTTGTCTGTTCTTGTTGTTGTTCTCAAGTTTGTGGGCTTCCCTAACTTGGAGTGTAGAATATATTAGGTAAAATAAAGCCCAGAAAACTCACTAATGCATTATTCCCTAGGTTCTCACGTTTCATTTCAATATTTTTAGCACTTCTTAGTGGGAGAAATAGGGAGAAGTGTTAATTACCTTGGTGTCTTTGTCAAGAATCAGTTATGTATGTGTGAGAGCCTATTTCTGGATTCCATCCTGATACATTGACCTAAACATCGCTACTTATGTCAACTCCATACTGCCAATTATTCTGCTTGGAGTAAGTCTTGAAATCAGGCAATGTGAGTTCTCTAAATTCATTCTTTTTCAGTACTGCTTTATTTTAGATTGTCTGAGTATCTGTATATATTTTTGAATGTGTCTTAATTAAAAAAAAATGTTTGCTAGGATTTTGGTAGAGATGGTGTTGATTCTACTGAAAGATGTCTCCATGAAAGTTAATTTCAGAACTCTGGATTTGGGGTGTTCTACTGAGGTACCTACACTGTACTGACCTCTGGTTATAGAATGAAACATACTGATTAATTGTTTTGTTTTGTAGTCATAAGCCCAAGGAATTTCAGGATTGTATGTACCATCTTTTCAGCATTTGTTGATAACAGTGGTCTAGATTATTTGCATCTCATCTCAATGAGACCCTGGGGAAGGAAGTCCACTGTTGAGGCTGGCTACATTGCACAATTGCCAATGTGACCAGCAGAGTATAAGAAATCATAGTTGAGATTCCATTTCAGAATCCCTGGTTCTAAGGTGCTCTCTGAACATTTTGGTAGTTTCTGATCTAAGACAGAAAATGTGTTTCCCTGTGAATCTTACAGAGGAGGGAAATTTGAGTTTACAGATGGACTCTAGAATGCTTAAAATGGCTGACAGCTTCTAAAGATGGATGTTATATTATATTCTTCTCCTGCAATAACTTTATATTTGTAAGCTTTGTTATTTTGAGTCCTCTGAGTCTTTTTTTTAAATTTTTATTTATTTATCTTTTTAATTGTTTTTGCCATACATTGTCATGATATCACCATGGGTTTACATATGCTTCCCCTCCGGAACCCCCCCCCCTCCTCCCCCCCCCCCCCCCCCCCCCCGGGAAATCTCGCTGCACCAGCCCCGAGCATCAGTCCTGGGCTGGCGATTGATTAGACATATGAAAATTAACATGCTTCAATGCCCTTCTCCCATATCATCCCACCCTTACCCTCTGAGTCTTTTTTAACAACCAACCCTGCCTAACTGCCACTGGTAGTACAGAAATAATTGATATTTTAACAATATTAAGTCTTCCAATCCATTAACATAGTTTTTCTTTTCATTTATTTAAGCCTTCTTTAATTTCTCTATATTTTCAAAATAGTATTCATTGTAGAGCTCTTGCACATTCATAAAAATTCCTAAATATTTTGGGATTTTTTTTGCTATTTTAAGCATTATTATTTTGTAAATTTACCTCCTAATTTTGATTGCCAGTTTACAGAAATATAATTTAATTTTTTTACTGACTTGTTATTATATTTTTATACTGACCTGGTGTCCCACCATCATGTTAAATTTAAAATTAATTGCAGTAATTTTATAGATTTATTAGGACTTTCTACATAAACAATCATATTGTCTTGGAATAAGGGCAGTTTTACTTTATAAAATCATTAGACATATTTCTTTTTCTTGCCGTCTTGCATTGCTAGGACCTTCATTACAATGTTAAAAAGAAAAGGTGAAAGCAGACATTCTTAATGTTTTCCTGACCTAGGGCAAACAAATTCATTGACTTATCATCACAGAACTTAGCTAAAAGTTTTACATAGACATCCTTTATCAAATTGAGACAGTTCCCTTCTGTTCCTAATTTGCTGAGATTTTTACTGTGCTTGCTGATTTTTACCAGTTAGTTTTTTCTGTAAGTATTGAAAGGGATGAACTTTTTCTTTTTAATTCTGCCATTAATGTGAGTTGCATTGCTTAATTTTCAAATATTTATCTAATTTTTCATCCCTGGCATAAAGTTCTCCAGTTCTTGGGAGATAATCTTCTTGTAGACAACTGACAATTAAACTGAGGAAGGAAGGCCTATATATATAAACTTTTTTCAGAAAAAAGTGTCATCTAGGCTGGTGAACTCTTTGGAAGCTAAGAGCTGTCCACAGACTGGAGAACTAGATTTAGCAAAGTGTAGGCAAGTCTGGAAATGCTCTAGACTTGGAGTATTGACTTGGGAAACAGTGTCTAACCAAGTGCTTGTGATCTAAGAGAATGTACACTTTGAGCACATGATACCAATAAGAAAATGGTCCTCAAGGGATTCTCCAAAAATTGGACAAAAATCTGTAAAATTGTGCATTAACAGTGCTAAAAAATGGACAGGGAAGGCAAGGATAGTGGTAGCTTGTTCATATTTCAGTTCAATTTTTTATATATATGTTTTGAGTAGAGATGGCTTCTCTTGGACCTTGAAAACCCTAGATTCTTTTTCAATTCTTGGAAATTCTCCAAAGGGAGACTGCACTTCCTGCAAAGAGGTAAGTGGAATAATATAGTAGTCACGACAAAGACTCACAAGTAGACCTTCTGGGTTCAAATCCTCAGTCTACTGCTCATTAGCCATCTCTTCTTGACATGTTTCTAAAATTATCATCTGTAGACAAACTTATGGTTGCCAGGGAGAAAAATGAGGGGAAGGGATAGTTAGGGAGTTTTAGATTGACATGTACACACTGCTATGTTTAAATTGATAGCCAACAAGGTCCTGCTACATACCTTTGAGCAGGGAACTGCTTAGCGTTATGTGGCAGCCTGGATAGTAGGGGAGTTTGGGGGATATTGATACATGCATATGTATGGCTGAGTTCCTTTGCTGTTCACCTGAAGCTATCATAACATAGTTAATGGGCTATTCTCGAATACAAAATAGAAAGTTTAAAAATTTAAAAGAATTCTCTATGGCTCAATCCTTGATGATGATGATAATGATGGCAATAACATCATTGCCTATAAATAGGACCTACTCCATGGAGTCGTTTTGAGGACACATTTAATATGACGATGAGTGCTCAACATTAGAAGTATTCAATGAATATTTTCTATGATTAAGAAATGATGTAACCAGAATGTGAACACAAGAGCAGGGACTTTTTTATGTTTGTTTACTGACTGATCTACAGTACCTAGGATAGTGCCTGGGACATTGAAGTGCCCCGTGAAAACATATTGACTGAATTAATCTGACATTTTTGCATGTAGAACTAATGAATTACATGTTACTGCTAAGAATGAATCCCATAATTTAGCAATTTAATGGACTGGGCCTTGCTGATGTAATCGTCTATCGGACTAGACAGATGGTTGAGGTGAATGCCAGTACTTGCTATCCTGTAGGCATTTTCTGACCTACAAATCTCATGCTTTGGTTCAATGTGATTCTTCATAGAAAAACAATATAACTGTAATAAAAACAGAGCACTTTTGAGAATGACAGAGATGCTACTAATGATACCAGGAAAACAGGTATAAATGGGACTGTCTGGGACAAATGGCCTAATTTAGTACCCTCACTACCCCTGACTATATTAAGGATTGGTGGCATTCCCCAAAGCTGTAGTGTTTTTGAGTGGACAGTAGGTCTGAAGGGAAATTCAGTGCATTAGATGTAGACTGTCTAAAACAATAACATTCTTTCACTTGAGCATTGTTAATGCAAAATAGCATGAGTCAAGTAGTGATAAGAGAGGTTTCAAGAGGCAATGTAGAGAATAGCTGAGTCATCTAAAAGTGGAGCACCGCGGCCGAGGGCATAAAGCCAACCAGACCTCTGCAGCTGCTGCTCCGTCTGGAGACTCAACTGTGCTGGTTGTTCTATCCTCAGGTTCACTTCAGATCTTTTCATGACTTCAGCTCTCTGATGATTGGGACTTTTTTCCATTCTTTCTTACTTCTCTGACAATCCATATAATGAACTTCCATTATTTGAGTGGAACCAGATATATCTTTGTTCCTTATAATCTGAAAGCCTAACTCACATACACAAAATATCAGTTATGTATTTCTTCTCCAGCAGGACTTGCTTTTCATTAGTACTTGATTCTCCTTTGTTGTTAGCCCATCACCTCCTGGAGCCCAGAATATTGAGATGCTCTCTAACTCCTGTCCACCTTGAAGTCCATATAGGCTGGTGGATTAACTGAGAAATAATTCATTAATATTATCTGTGTTACATTCAACTATGGGTTAAATGAGCTTTGGGACTTGCCTGGGAGTCTTACCAGCATTTATAATATTATTTCCATGAGAAAAAGGCATTTCAAATTCCAACCAAGAGTGCCAAAGCATTATTTTAGAAACTGAAATTCAGGACAGATGGTTTGATAAGTATGAGTGCATTTATGAGGACAATAGGGCAGAATATTTGAAACTGGGACTCTCTGGAAGAGGCAGAGCTAAATGGGAACCATAAATATCAGAGGCACAGGGCTGTGTTCCAAGTCATCATAATAGGAGTATTATGGCAGAAAATATAATTAAAGACTAACTAAATTAAAATAATGTCAAATGGACCAGAAAAGAAAATATGCATGTGTCGACAATAAGGGGTGGTTAGAGGAGAGCAGAACTCTCCAGAAAGGGGTGGAGAGTTCTAATAGTCTGGAGGGAAGGGAGGGCTGCAGGTCTCAGGAAATTGGCACTGGAGAGTCATAACATCTTGTACCACATGATGGGGTTTTAGCAGTAATAGCTAGGTTTGTTAGTTGTTCCAGGGCATCAGGAGTCCATGTATTCCAAAGATATCCCTTCTTACTCCATTCTTCCTAAACTTATCACAGAAGGATTAAATTAGATTTGTTAGTTGGTGAAGCCTGAAATTACTTCAATAGGAGAAGAATATAAATATTCTGATATAAAATGCAAATTTATGGATATATATATATCAGTTGCATTCTCTTTTGAAATAAAAAGCAGCTGATTTCATATCAGCAAATGTGAGCCATTAATAAGAAAGACTTCTCTGTTTTATAAAGTGAGATGCAGGCAGGTCAGATCAAGGTCACTGAGAGGTAAAGGGCAAGGTAGATTGGTATCCAAGTTTAATAAGGCTCTGAAAAGGGCTCTCTGTAAAGAGAAAAATTTCAGACTTCACAACATAATGACCTGTCCTTCACCATTTGTTGTACCAATAAAATGTGCACTGAGAGGAATTTTAGTCTAACTCTGCAATATATTTATGCATATGACTAAGAAGTATGCTGATGAAACATATGATGCTGTCAACATCATCTCATGTGATTTAATAACTTTTCCTTTTTAAACTAAATTACCTTTTTCATATAGGAGGGTCATTTCAGAAGTTTCAATAATCTACTTTGCTTGTATCCTTCACACTTGTTTTCTAAGGAAAAATAACTAAAGTAAAATTGAAAAAAATCGAACTTTTACCTTGAGATCTTCTTTGAAGTTCTGGCTAAAACCACATCTATTAGTCCTAAAGCCACTGCAACTAATCTACCATTATTCACATGCTTATTGAAGATGAGAAAAGGTCATTTACTCTTTGAAATGTTTGAATCTATTTTAAAGATTCATATCTATTCTATCCTAATCATTTGAATAGATGAATAACTATTAAATATTTGAAAAGTTTATTTTTCTGAATAGCTTTAAAAAATCATTGACAGTCCAGCAAAGGTCAAATGCAGCAAAATGTGCAATCTTAGAGGGCAGTAATTAGAAAAAATTACACCCATTATAGTAATAATGAGGCTTCCCAGGGGGCACCAGTGGTAAAGAACCTGCCTGCCCATGTAGGATAGACCTAACAGACGCAGGTTCAATCCCTGGGTCGGGAAGATCCCCTGGAGAACACAGCAACCCACTCCAGTTTTCTTGCCTGGAGAATCCCATGGACAGAGGAACCTTGGTGGGCTGCAGATCATGGATTGCACAGAGTCGGACATGACTGACGTGACTTAGCATGCATGCACAATAATAATGAACTGAGAGCATTTTAGAATCCTGTAAGTCTACTTATCATTTAAATAGAGAGAATACCACATGATATCCTTACATATTTCTTTGATTCTTTAGTTGTTTTCTAATTTTCTTCTGTAATAGGAAAGAACAGAATCTGACTCCATGTTGAATCTGTTTCTTTTACTTCAATCTTAGCTTTTCATTGCTTTTGTTGTTATAATCCCTAAAAGGATGCTATCTATAGCTGTAGGTATACACAATGGCCTGCTTCAAGGAACCCTGCCCCTCTGCCTGAATGTTAAAGTGCCTTCATTAGGTTCAGAGGGAGACATTCTGACCTTGCCCACCTGTGAATGGCTGCAGAAAAAAAAAAGAACACATCCCTTCCCCAGTACTGGCCGAGCCAGGAAATGTTTCCCAAATTGATTAATGGGCTGTTGCCAAAAGAATTAATTTGTTGTTAATTAATGAATGAATTAACATATAAAAACAAAACAAGAAATCTTACTGAGGTCATCTATATTCACGGAGGTGACAGAGTTCTAATTTTTAAGATTTCAATGTCTAAGTCAATATTGACTAAAATCTGCATGATGTTTGAAAACAAATGAGAATGTATAATGCCTGGGCAAGTATAAGTGACATCTGAATGAGTTCACATATCTTGAGGTGTCAATTTGAAAAGACCCTGGTGCTGGGAAAGAATGAGGGCAGGAGGAGAAGGGAACGACAGAGGATGATATGATTGGATGGCATCACCGATTCAATGGACATGAGTTTGGGTAGGCTCCCAGAGTTGGTGATGGACAGGGAGGCCGGGTGTGCTGCAGTCCATGGGGTCACAAAAAGTCAGACATGACTGAGTGACTGAACTGAACCGAGCTGTCAATAAATGTTCAATTTAGGAATACAATCCAATAATTTATATTATCCCTCCATTCTTGGTCTCATACTGGGTTATATAGGGAAATAATGTGGTGAAACTTATGAGCTGATGATACCACCTAGCAAGAGAGTGAAGGTGAGAACCCTGGGAATCACTAACGCAGCAGGAAAAGCATCAGATATACTATTCAACATAGTATATGAGCTTCTCTGGTGGCTCAGATGGTAATGCTTCTGCCTGCAATGCAGGAGACCTGAGTTCAGTCCCTGGATCAGGAAGATACCCTAGAGAAGAAAATGACAACCCACTCCAGTACTCTTGCCTGGAAAATTCCATGGATGGAGGAGCCCAGTAGGCTGTGGTTTCAAAGAGTTAGACACGACTGAGTGACTTCACTTCCACTTATAGTATAAGAGCAAGGAATGGCCTAAGTAATAGAAGAAAACTCAGAATTATGTGACTTCACAGAGTAGGAGAGGAGAACCAAGAGGACAGATGAAATATATTATTAGATTTGCCTAGCACATATCTTCGAGAGTTATTTTAATGATGCAGCTGGGGCAGAACCACTTTGCAGTGAGTGGAAGGTGGAGTAGGAAGTGAAGAAGTCAAGAAGTCAAGGAGGGTGCAGATGGCTGTTGAGAGGTCTACCTTCTTTACTACCTTGTGTATTCCTTCTGAGCAGGGACCTCACCTGATTCTTCTCCAGATTCTCTGCATTTGGAGAAGATGTAGAATGTAAGTCCAGCACTGGCACAGAGAAGGCCTGAGGACAACTTGAGAGGAAAGATTCTTTTTCACACCTGGTGTTTCCTTCCATGGCAGAAGATATGAAATATTGCAACACCCCTGGACTGTCTCTGTCCTTTTAAAAGATTCATTCCTTCAGAGCAGAGGGGGTTTGGTTGGAGACCCTTGTCCTTGGATCTTTTGTCCTCTCTACTCTCCTCTTCCTTCTTCTCTTCTTCCATTCCTTTCCTCTCTCTCTCTTTCTCTACTTCTCACTGTTTCTAATGCCTTTTCTATGCTGTTTTTTTAAAAATTTTTATTTGTTTATATTTGGCTGCACTAAGTCTTTGATGCTATGCCTGGGCTTTCTCTAGTTTCTGTGAGTGGGGGCTCTTCTCTAATTGTGGTGAGTGGGCTTCTCATTGCAGTGGCTTCTCTTGTTATGGCACAGGCTTTAGGCGTGTGGACCTCAGTAGCTGTGGCACGTAGGCTCAGACGTTGTGGCTCAGTGCTTAGTTGCTCTGTGGTGTGTGAGATCTTCCCAGACCAGGGGTCAAACCTATGTCCCCTGCATTTGTAGGTGAATTCTTAACCACTGGACCACTTGGAAAGTCCTATACTATGAGTTTTATAGGCAGGTAGTTTGTGGAATGATGGGGGCTACCCTGCTCCAGCTCCAACTGGCAAGTAACTTAGTATTTCTAGGAGAATTTATAACTTTAGCATGTCATACAAGCTTTTAAGTTTGTCTACTGAAAATAATGAGTGAAGTGAAAGTTGCTCAGTTGTGTCCGATTCTTTGCAACCCCATGGACTATTACAGTCCATGGAATTCTCCAGGCCAGAATACTGGAGTGGGTAGCCTTTCCCTTCTCCAGGGGATCTTCCCAACCCAGGGATCTAACCCAGGTCTCCTGAATTGCAGGTGGCTTCTTTACCGGCTGAGCCACAAAAATAAATGACAATCCAAAACAATTTTCTAAAAGCTTTTGTAAAATGTTGAACAAGATTTCCAATACTCAAAATTTTTAAGAATGCCTTTTTGAAAGAGCATTGTGGTTAAGTCTGAATTTTGAAGTTTAACTAATGAGAATATTTGGAATGTCTCACTTTTTCTTATATTCACATGGCATATTCTTTACTACACACAATTTAAGGAATTTATTATTCTTACACCTATGCATGATTGGAGAGGATTTTTCCCTTCAAGAACATGTTGAGGGGACAAGCAGATAATCCACTTTGAATTTTTCCTTGAAAGATATGCTAGGTAGTTAGAATAGGAAAAAGGAGTCTTAAATGATGGTGGCTAAAAGACAAAGAAGGGAAAAGCCCGAGAAAATAAAATGAACATCTGAGGACTGGAGTGAGGGCCTCAAGTAAAACAAATAGCACTACTGGCTAGCCCACCTTACACAGGGCAGGCCCATGGGAAGGAGGAAAAAAACATAAAGAGGAGCCAAAATTGAGCTGGGGGCTTTTCTTCTTTTTGCGTCTTTTGGGTTGGCCTACTCTCACGCCTTGAGGATATATTTTCCTTTGCTTGCCAATAAAACTGAGTTGTAGCAATGGTCCACCCATTGCTTCAAATTTTTGCTGCAGCAAGGTAGAACTGAGGAAATCATACACTCCCTCAACAGATATATAAAAATTTTAAATAAGACTTTTACTTGAAGTTCTTAGAATAATAATTGAATTAAACTAAATATCAAATTCAGTTTTATGTTAAAAGTACTATCCCAAAAAAGTTTATAAATACTAGCATTAAAGGTAGTGTAAGTTTCATTTTTCTGCTTTGCATTATTTAAATTTTCATACATATTTTTGGGTTCAAAAGAATATAATAATATTTAAAGTTCTCTAGCTAGCTAATTCCATATTTGCATTAACTGTCAATCTATTTCACAATTTAACTGTTGTTTTGCATGCAAAATTAACAGCTTTCATAGCCAATTTATTAGTGGAGCATTTCTCTCATCCAAACATACATATTGTTATATTTCAACTTACTGACAGAATTTCAAAAATTTGAGGCTTATATGGAAACTTTTTACTTCAAGTTACATCAAGAATGCTTCTTATTGAAAAATGAATGTGAAAATATGATGGACAAATCCAAATAACATGGGTACTTTATATTAGCAAAGTTATCTTGTTAGTTATGATGGAAATCTTTGAGATTCCCCAATAATGCATAAACATGGTTTGCATTCTTTTTTTATTCCTAATTACATGAAGTAGGGGAGTATTAATTTTGTTGATATTTTCAAAGAATAAAGTCTTGGCTATGCTAATTTTCTCTATTGTTTGCTTGTTTGCTGGTTCGTTTCTTTCTGCTTATCTTGGGTTTTCTTTGCACTTCTTTTTCCAGCTATTTAAAATCACTGGTTTTTATACCTTTTACTTCTTTTCTATTATAAGCATTAAAAAACCACATTTTTTTACAAGTACTACTCTAGCTCTACCTTTAAGCCTCAATATTAATTAAATAAATATAAACATTAAAGTTATATTGCTTACCTTTCAAATTATATTTTTTCTAGATGTTATTTATTCCTAGTTTGATTCTATTTTGGTCAGAGAACAATGCTATGCAACTTTGGTTCTTTTAAGTTTATTGACACTCGTTTTTGTCCCAGAAAATTTTGTATATTGTTGAAAGTACTATGTATACTTGAGAAGGAAATGTATTCTGTAGTTATTGATTGTAATGCTCTATAAAAGTCAATTAGATTAAGATGGTTGATAGTGTTGTACAGAACTTCTACATCTTTCCTGATTTAAAATTGGTTCTATCAGTTGGTGAGAAAAGGGTTTGAAAACTGCCAGCTATGTAGCCTTATCTATTTCTGTTTTTAATTATGTCCATTTTTACTTCATGTGTCTTGAAACCCACTTATGAGTGTATGCACACTTACAATTTTTATGGTTTTGATATGAATGGCCTTTTTTGACTATTATATCACTATGAATATCTTATTTCTTTGGATGTTCTTGGTCTTAAGGGTTACTGTTTCTGATATTAATGTATTATATCATGTATAAAGTTCATATATAACATTGTTATACATTAAATGTGTAACTAATATATTATGAAATATGTAATTAGCAGAGCAAAAGAATGGAACAAGATAAATTAAAAATGTAACTGAAAGAAATTAGAGTCAATGTTTGGGCATCAGTGTGGCTTTCAGTTTGCTGCTTGGTATTCCTTTTGCAGTGATATTACAATGAAAGGATTAAAAACATTGGACTTGAATATGGGAAAATCAGCAAGAAAATATGGCAAATAAAGAATGTGAAATGAATAGAAAGTTTACCTATTTTATTGCTATCCCAAGATAAAGAATAGTCTTTTTTTTTTTTTTATCTTTTTACAGTTCATTGTTGAATTTACTTTTAAGTGAGCTCTTTAACTGGAAGGAGGAAGACTAGGACAAAAGCAGGTAAAGAAAAGACCTGGTTTAATGGCAAAGTTTACAAGTGGGACAGAAATCTTGAAGCATAACATTTAATAAGTTCTGCTCACATAAGATGCAGAGAAAGAGTCTAGGGATATCTAAAACAATAATTAGTCTCCAGAAAAGATCACAGAGTGGAAAGACGTACTTCTTGAGGCAGCTGGCCTGCAGTTTCTCAGTTCCCAGTCTGACTACAGTACTATGAAAGACTCAAAAGCAGTCATGCCCAACATCTTTCAGTCTGCAAATCACTTAAAAACCCCAAGGCCAAGATAGATAATAGTGAAATATACTTAGTGCTTGGAACCAGCCACAATTCAAGCTCTTGGCATAGGCACAGCATGAAATAACTTTAAGAAATACTGCATTACTGTATAGCTCCTTGTTGACCTATATAGTGGAATTTCCTTCGAAATTTTTGCTCATTAATATCTGTTTGTTTTTGTGTTTGTAGTAGCTTGGCATGATGAGAGCCCGTATCTGGTCCAGGGAACAGTTTTACTTTATGATTTTTCTGGATTCAAAAAATAGTGAACGGAGTCTACTGGCCATAGAGTGAGTGAAGTCGCTCAGTCGTGTCCACCTCTTTGCGACTCCATGGACTATAGCCTACCAGGCTTCTCTGTCCATGGACTGTAACCTACCAGGCTTCTCTGTCCATGGACTGTAACCTACCAGGCTTCTCTGTCCATGGGATTTTCCAGGTAGGAGTACCAGAGTGGGTTGCTATTTCTTTCTCCAGGGGACCTTTCTGACCCAGGGATCGATCCCTCCCACACTGCAGGCAGATGCTTTACTGTCTGGGCTACTAGGGAATCCAACTGGCCATAGTTCAGGACAAAATAAAATACAGCCCTGAAATATATATGCTGTGCTGTTGTGCTGTGTTTAGTCACTCAGTCATGTCTCTTTCTTTGTGAGCCCATGGACTGTAGCCCACCCAGCTTCTCTGTCCATGAGGATTCTCCAGGCAAGAATGCTGGAATGGGTTGCCATGCTCTCCTCCAGGGGATCTTCCCAACCCAGGGGTTGAAGCCAAGTCTCTCACATTGCAGGTGCATTCTTTACCATCTGAGCCACCAGGGAACTGTTTGACTGATGCCAAAACACTTTTTTCTTATCCATCATTTCAGGTTCAATTTTAAAGTGAACCACCTGGGTATAGATTACAAACTGCTGGAGAGCTATAGTCACCTAAAATAAACTCAGAAGTTCCAAGAACTCAGAGATGTTGTTTGAAGGCTACAGTTCTAATAAGTGTGACTGCAACCGACCAGGATAGGGTGTGTGTGTGTGTGTGTGTGTGTGTGTGTGTGTGTGTGTGTGTGTGTGTGTGTTAGTCTTTCAGTCTTGTCTGACTCTTTGCGACACATAGACTGTAGCCCGTCAGGCTCCTCTGTCCATGGAATGCTCCAGGCAAGAATACTGGAGTGGGTAAGCCATTCTCTTCTCCAGGGGATCTTCCTCACCCAGGGACTGAACCTAGGTCTCCTGCACTGCAGGTAGATTCTTTATCTTCTAAATCATCAGGGAAGCCCCAACAGGATGGGGTAGGAATTGGATTTTCCATTTCCTGAAGGCAGAGCTGGCTTTCTATGTAGGAAGAGTAAGCCACTGTTTTTATATAGGGATTTGAGAAGTACTAAAATCTTTCCCCATTACTGGAGCTGAAGTACATATTTCATCTATCTGAATATTCACAGTTATAGAAAGAAAGAATCTTGGAAGTTTTATAATCTTACTTTCAGGTGTTAGATGAGAAATCTGAGATCTAAACAGATCAAGTAGTTTGTCTAATCTTGACTTTTTTTTCCAGAAATTTAAGAATGACATAAAGTAAACATAACAAGGAATCTATAAAACCTGGTGCAAAAAGAAAACCCACAGGAAAAAAGTGAACATGTATACAGTTATTAACTATATAAGTTTTTCTATGTAACCTAAAATACCCTGGAATTTTTTAGCAGCTTATAAAAGTGAAAGTGAAGTCACTCAATCATGTCCAACTCTTTGTGACCCCATGGACTGTAGGATACTAGCCTTCTCCATCTATGGGATTTTCCAGGCAAAAGTGCTAGAGTGAGTTGCCCATTTCCTTCTCCAGGGGATTGTTCCTGACCCAGGGATCGAATCCCAGTCTCCCACATTGCAAGCAGATGCTTTACTGTCTGAGCCACCAGGGAAATCCTTAACAGCTTATACAAAGAGGAAAACTGAATCAGAGAATAATTCATAGCAATCACAAGAAAAAAGTATTTTGTGAAGGTACAATTAGCAGTCAATTTTAATATTCCAATCAGAAAGGAATATCTCCTGGGAACTATTTCATTGAAAGGAATGTTTGTGATATGATAAACTAACTCCTTCATAAATCCTGAAAATATATATAACTGAATTTCAGGGAACAATTTCTTATAATCACCTTCAATATGGATTAATGGCTATTCACCAAAGTACAGTTAAGTGAAAGCAATTCTGTTGGGGATCAGGATGATGGTACCCTGCCCTCAACTGGTTTGTCTGGTTTGAGGAAACAGTAAGATACGGGTTTAGTGCAGCTGAAAATGACTTTCACCAGATCAATAAAATATTAGCAGCAGTTGGCATGTTTGACAAGCTGTGACCATCTCACATCCTGATGCAAGTCAAATGCTTCACTGAAAATGGCCAATTTTAAAATCCATTTCTAAGAGTTGTGTGCATTGTGTACCAAAAAATCATAGGAACTCAACTGCTGTAACAAAAAGCTCAAGAGAAAATGAAGATTCAATATTTTAATTGGGCAAGAACCTAGAGATTAGATTTTATGATGGAACCAGTGAAGAATTAGACATTGAGAATACAATATGTTCCCACATATGTTCTGAGTTTTGTATTTTCATTTAACGCAATCAGAGTGAAGCAGATGAAAACTCCCAGTAAATTTCATTTAGAAGAGTTTGAAAGCTATCACTTAAACAGATTAGCCTACACTCAGCTCATACAGAAATCTCTAATTATAATTTTTCTTTACTCTTAGAAATACAAAACAAAGCTAGAACTCACACCACCACATTCTTGTCTTACATCCATAGCTGAACACTTTTTCTAGGTCAAAGTCAATTTTTTCTTATCTTGCTCTAATTAGCTCAGTGACCAGTTCAGTGAGTACTTTTAATGGCCCAGAATAGGTGCTAGTGCTGTATGATGCAGTTTCTCTAATACACCATACATAATCCATCAAGAAGTTATTTTGGTGTTGTCTCAAATGACTTTCCAAATCTGAGTACTTCTCAACATCTTTACTGCTCTGGTGAAATCAACATAATCTCTCACTTTTACTACATCAGAAAACTCCTAACTGATCTTTCAACTGCCATACTTTCCCGTTCCAAACTCTAAGGCCATTGTCCAATCAGTAGCCATAGGGATTTCCTTAAAATGTTTACCAAATCATATTATTCCATTGTGTAAAACCCTCCAAAGATTTTGTATTGTCATTGAAATATAATCCCCAATTCCTACCATGTCCCTCAAGGCTCTACACAGTGAAAAGAGACATTTCCAACTTTGCTTCTCTTATTCTGTGCTAGCTACACTGTCCATCTCACTGCTCCTGATAGGCCAAGCATGTACTTTTGTCAGAGTCTTTGTATTTTAATTGTGATTTTCCATGTCTGGAACTTTCTTCCCCCTGATGTGTCAGACTCGCTTTCACCATTTAGGTCTCAGTAAAATTGCCAGCTCTTTAGAGAGGCTTCTGAAAACCCTACTTAAAATATCAGCAGCTTTCAACATTTTCTTACGACCCTATTTTGTTTTCCTCTGATGTTCTGTCATTTGTGTAAATGATTGCTGCCTGCCTCAGCCTTTTAGAATATGAAACTCATGGCTGCAGAGACTTTATTTTGCTCACTTCTATACATATCTTAGAAAAGTGCTTTGCATCATTTAGATATTATTAAATAAATGCATAAATAATAAATGAAGCTCTTGTCATATAACCATAAATAACTAATTTAGAATTAGCAAGCCACATGTAAGACAGAATCACAGGAAATGATCATGACAACTGTAACTTTTGTTTCAGTTTTGTGTTCACAAAAGGAAAATATTTCATAGTGGCTTGATTAGTGTTTCAGCACAATGTAATCTGGGAAATAAAAAAGTAGACTCCCTTCAGCATTTAGCCCATGGACTTGACATCACATAAATTATTCTCTGTTCAATGGACAAATCAATGAAGAGCGAACCTAAAATTAGCAAATGTGTATCTTTATATTTCTGGCCATATCATCTGGTTTAGAAAAAATTATGCATGAAGAGTAAAAATACAACTTTCTCAACATTGGCTCCTATCAGAATTCATGATAGGAGCAACAAGACCTGTGTTTATGAGGACTGAACACTTGCCAAGGATACAGTTGACTCCTGATCCTCTTTCTGATGATCTTCACTCTATTTTCTGAGGGAGGTTTTTGGGGTCATAGATTATATAACATGGCAAATTGCTGATGTTGATTTACTCCTAGACTTATAAACCACTAAGGAATGCTATGCTGCTCATTAGAATCCACCTCTAAATAGCTCTTGTTTGTTTAAATGAAAATAAAATACTATTTACGTCTCTGCATAGCTTATTGATGCTTCCAAATTGTGGTCTTGGAGATGAATCTTGAGAATCACTTGGAAGGCCAGGGGATCAAGCCAGTCAATCCTAAAGGAAATCAACCTGAATATTCATTGGAAGGACTGATGCTGAAACTCCAATACTTTGACCACCTGATGTGAATAGCTGACTCATTGGAAAAGACTGATGTTGGGAAAGATTGAAGGCAAAAGAAGAAGGAGGCAGCAAAGAATGAGATGGCTAAATAGCATTACCAAGTCAATAGACATGAATTTGGGCAAACTCTAGAGATAGTGGAGGACAGAGGAACCTGGCATACTACATTCCAATGAGACTGCAAAGAATTGGACAGGACTTAGGGACTCAACAATAGCTTATTTCTAACAAAGCATTTGTCAACAACCTGGCATTTACCTTAGAAAAAATTGTATATTTGTGCAGTACTTAAAATTTACATATGGGAAGATGTCAAGGTATAATAAATGTTCATTAACTCTAACTATAGTGTTTAATGGCAGTAAGATAAAATTTATTTAAAAAAGTATTATACTGTATTTATTTAGCACTTTCTAAAATGGATTATGTTACAGACTAATAAATTATCCTTAAAGGATGCTGTTAGCCTAAAATGCAATTTTAAATATAACTCTAGCTCAGTGCTGATGGGGAAGAAATCCTGAGGAAAGATCCTTGGTGATATATTTTGGACATTCTACTTTCATGAGTAAGTTCCCCAGGAATGAAATAAGTCTATCAGAGTAACTCCAAGAAAATTAGAATAGCCCCGTGACAAAACTGAGAAGCCACTGAGGTATTTACTTGTTATCTGTAGCCTTCTTTACTGTGTCATTTTCTCGCTTCCATGGCATTCACTACGATATGTTTCAGAAGTTTGTGTCTCCTCCCTCTGCCTCCAGTGTAGTTCCTCCTTTCCATCAATAAAATCCAAGAAACAACTCTCTGTTCATCTTTGCTCTTTATTCTGTAAAGTAATTAAAAATAGAGGTTTGAAACTAAACTGCCTGGATTCAAATCCCAGGTCCACCACTTATAGTGTTGTAATGTTGTGATTGTGACTTCTACTCTCTATTCCTGTTTCCTCCTGAGTAAGATGAAAAGATAGTAGTTTCTATGTCAAAAGTTCACGCTCTTGTTTAAATGAGTTAAAATATGGAAAGCATACAAGTCTTTGCCACAATACTCTGTTCTCAATAAACATTAGCTCTTGCAGGGTATTTGGCCTTTATTGTTAATTAAAGAAGAAATAATTTTGTTCATTATTATGGTAGCTCATTAGTAGAGAAGTGCCTGCCAATGCAGGCAACGCAGGTTCGATCCCTGGCTTAGGAAGATCCCTCAGAGAAGGAAACAGCAACCCATTCCAGTGTCCCTGTCTGGGAAATCCCGTGGACAGAGGAGTCTGGTGGGCTCACATAAGAGTCGGACACAACTTAGCGATTTACCACCAACAAAGAAATTGTAGACATCCATATTCAGTAGGAGTTGAGCAGGCAATTTTTTGGACTGAAACTTTTTCATGTTGGTCCTAAAATCATAGGAATTAGTCAGTTCTTAGCCTTGAGGTCAGTTGAGCGTGCTTCAAAATTTCAAGGGTAAACTGACCCCTGCAGCCCAAACTGCTAAGGCCTCAGAAATTTACTGTATGCACCTGGAATTTTTCATTGGTAATAGTTTAGCAGCTATATATTTCTTATTTTGACAAGTGGGATGCTACTGAAGTGCTACCAGATTTCAAAGACATCCTCTATAAGATAGTTTAAGAAAAAAGAAAATTGAGCTGAGAGCTTTAGGATTTTTAAAGTCTTTGTAAATTGAGTGACATATATTGTCAATTTCATTCAACTGGAGTTATTAAATGATATTTTATTGTGCAATACCATGCATATTTCTTCTACAGGAGATATGGAGAAAAGCAGAAAGTAATGTAACAGTTTTATGCTATATTCATCCATATGCATGGAAATTGTTTATGGAGCACAATCCAATAAGCCAGTCATCCTTCTAAGCATTTTCAAATTTCCTCATTTGGTCCTCAAAACCAGTATATGGAACAGAATCAAATATTGAAATTTCACTGTGAAAAACTGAGATGGCAGAGCTTAAATGTAAGGATCATGCCACTCTGCCTAGCTTCAGAGCCAGGATTCACACCAAGACTTTCCATGTCTAATTAGAATTTGTGCTCTTCATTGCTGCATTTCATCATAGACCAAAACATATGTGGCAGTAGTGGAAGATTTACTCTGACAGCAAATACACAGGTTTACCATTCTTGGGGGTTTCCTAAATTTCTGGTGTTGATTTTATAACTGATTGAATCAGAACTTCTAGATTAATGTTTGCTCAGTGTTTTCTTTATCCAGTCCTCTGTTGATGGACATTTAGGTTATTTCCATGTCTTCAGGCCATGTTTTTCTCTGGATATATGCCCAGGAGTGGGATCGCAGGGTCATATGGTAGCTCTATTTTTAGTTTTGTTTTAAGGAATTTTCATATTGTATGAGGTCTTTTCTAACATCCAGTTTTGGTTGTTACATACACAGTACTTTGCCCCACTTCTAAAGGACTTATAACATTGAACTGCAATTGTTTATTTACAAGTTTTATGCCAATAAGCCCCCAAGCTGTAGGAGTTGTGTCTTAGTTTCCTTTGTATTTGCTGTGATCAACCAATTTTGTTGTAGAAAATGTTGTTGATTGTTGTTGTTTAGTCACTAAGTTGTGTCCAACTCCTTGTGACCCCATGGACTAGTCCACCATTTCCCAGGCAAGAATACTGTAGTGGGTTGCCATTCCCTCCTCTAAGGAATCTTCCTGACTCAGGGATCAAACCTGCATTGTTTATTTTTTTAACACTGAGCCACCGGGGAAGCCCCACTATGTTGACTGAGGACACTAATATTCTAGGGTTCACTTTTAGCTGGGCCTTTAGGGCAGTTCAGCAGTCCTTTATTAATTCCTACTTATCCTAGGATTTATTGATCCTAGGATTCTCAAGTTCCTGAGCCCTTCTGATTTCCTCCTAGCCTCTTCACTCCCAGCTGCTTACTCCTTGCCATCTTTCTAGGAATAATAATAGTGGAATTCATCAAATTCACTTTTTCATTCCTTATTATAGTATTCATTCTGGCTTTGTTATACTTATTCCTTCATGTTGCTTCATTTCAAAGCCAAGTCTTTTATTTTGTGCTGACATTCTCACAGATCACTCAACTATCTTTTTCTTTCATTTTTCTCTCCATTTTCATCTTCAATAATACTTTCTTTCCTCATTCCCCAAACAAAATAAAAACATATCTTCATGATAAAAATGAAGATCAAATGAAAAACCAAACCATTCCTTTAACTGAACATCACCTTCAAAGTTCTCTCCTATATCCTTCCTTCTTTTCAGTACTGTTTCTCAAAAAACATAGCCTATACATTTTGTCTTCACTTTGTCAGATTCTCCATTTTCTTCTGCAACTGTTGAATCTGGCTTCTGTCTTTCCCATTCCCATGAAACTCTCTTGGTCAGGTCAACAACAACCTTCCTATATCCATCATGCATACCAAATGATATTTGATTCTGGTGACCTTGAACTTCTTGCCCTAATTTCTATCAGCACTCATTTCTACTCATCTCTGATTGAATTAGCAGAAAAAGAGACCATAGTCTCTATTTTTGTGTTCTTTGCTTGTTCCCCAAATGCTACAGCACTGAGTACTCTGTCTTCCTTACTCTTTATCTCATCTACTCTTAAGGCTTCAGTTTATCATCTGTCTGATAATGGCTCCCAAACTAGACTCTCTGGCCCAGACTTTTCTTCTTAGTCCTAGATCTACATTTCTATTACTTTGCTTAAATTCTACAATCAAAAATATGTCTTATTCCTCTCTAATGAAACTTAATATCTAGTAGTGGAAAATTTCAGATTAGCTTTGATTGATTCACAGTCTCCCCCTCTCCTACTTCTCTTTGAGATCACATTTAAGTTTCAGGGCCATAAATAAGCCTGAAACCCATGGTGGGTTGGAGGGGGTGGTAGAGCTGTATTTGATCTATTCTGGTTCTTGCTGATGTCTGCTTTGCAGCCTCACTAATGTTGATTCTGGACTTCCCAGGTGGTGTTAGTGGTAAAGAACCTGCCTGCCAATGCAGGAGACATAAGAGATGGGTTTGATCCCTGGGTCAGGAAGATCCCCTGGAGGAAGGCATGGAAACCCCCTCCAGTATTCTTGCTTGGAGAATCCCATGGACAGAGGGCCCTGGTGGGCTGCAGTCCATAGGGTCTCAAAGAAGTGGACACGACTGAAGTGACTTAGCACAGCACAGTGTTGATTCTCCTGGGCACCTACTGAGATGGCTGTATTTCTATCTGGTCTCCAGTACTCATTCAGCAGATTACTCTTTAGTCATATATGACATGGCACTTTGTCATTTACCCAATGTAAGCATGAAAGTTTTCTGATTCTCTTTCATGCCAATATGGGGACATGGGAAATTGATGCATTCATCTGTATTCTGCTAATACTAATCCAAATTGGTATAAGTCTTCATATTTGGGTGATTTATTGTCCTTACTTCACCTTTCTTCTCCCAACGGTTTTAATGTAGGGAAGAGACCGGGGTCTCCTGGAGAAGGGAAGGGCAACTTACTCCAGTATTCTTGCCTGGAGAATTGCATGGACAGAGGAGCCTGGCAGTCCACAGTCCATGGGGTCGCTAAGAGTCAGGCGTGACTGAGTGACTGTCACTCAGGGACGGGGGTCTACTTCTCAGAGTCCCATCTGGGTTTATAAAGATTAATCTTTTCTCTGATTCTTCTTCATAAGCCCAAGAAAATTTTACCTCTTCCTCAGTAGGTAGAGAAGATAGACTGTCTGAGCTCAGATTTTTCTATGCTCATAATTTAAGATTTTAACTTTATGTTCTTCATACTGCTTTTGATCCTCAGAACTCAGGATTCCACTCTTTAAAAGCTTTTCCATCAACAACTTTATTTGTACTGTGTATTTCAAAGTCTATTTCAGAATGAAAAGCTAATTCTCTCTCTCTTTTTTTTTTTCTTTTGCAATTTTGCTATAACCATCCAGCTCTGAGTAGATTAGTATACAGTACCCTCACTGGAACCTGAATGCAGGCAGGAAGTATGCTTACTATTTCAAAATATTATCCCACTCCTGAAATTGCTGATTGATTCAGGCTTCTGTGTTGTCAATAAGACCATCACCATTTGTCTTGTTTTATTATTTCATTGACTCCTCTTTCTTGACTCCTCAATTCCCACCCCCCTCTTATTGGAAATGAAATGTGATAATTCTCTATGAAAGTGTTGCTCTGGTTGTCCCTTTTCTCCGGATCATTTTCCCACTGGTTGGATAAAGCTCTCAGTATCTCTCACTTGATTACTGCAGCAGAATCTTAATAGGTATGCCATTTACTAATTTCTATTCACTCCAACTCAGCCTCCTGCTTACTGTCAATGATGTTTCTATAGCACAAAACTGACAGTTTCATTCCTGTATAAAAATAATCTGTGTTGGACACACTAGATATTGAAAAAATGCAAGTGTCTTATTTTGGCTTAGAAATTCTTTCATAATATGCCTTCAGTGTATATACACACCCACATTTCTTTGTTTTTCATATTACAGCTCTCTCACTACTGAACTTTACTCCAGAACATTGGATTCTTTGATGCCTTAGTGCTTTGGGAAATACTTATCTGTTTATTAGAAATGTCTTATTTTCTGTCTCTACACTCTGTCCCCTTATTTTTGTGAAAAATTCTTTTAATTCCCTAGAATTCTAATTCATCTAATCTATCTAATTCATCTATCATTGTACTTATACCTTATTTAAATGCCTGATCATTCTACTCTAAATCTGATTAGCCTGTTAAATTCATCAGGGCAGGTAGTTTTTCTGTATTTTTGACTATTATGCTTCTAATACTGATTTACAGTGTCTGCTCCAAAAGTATATATTGAATGACTAAACATAGGCCCACCATGGTCTTCTATCACTGTGTTTCTATTTCTCTTTGATCATTGTCTTGTATCACTCTCTTTGCCAATATGTCCTAATGAATTTATTATCCTCACCATTTCCATAGCATTTACCCTACCTGGCCACTCATTCTTTTTGAGGCACTTCCTTCCTTTAACTTGCATAACCTCATACTATTCTCTTCTCTTTGTTTCCGACTGCTGCTTATTTGGCTGCTGTGAAGGTTTTTCCCTCTGTAAAAGTTCCCCTCCTCTTCCCCCTCCTTCTTCTAAATTTGAACAGTCAGTGGGCTAAACCCTATTCCATTTTCTATCTTTCTATATTTTTGGTGAATTCATCCTCACTCCTGACTTCACTTCTCAGTGTTATATAGATTTATTTACATTAATCATATACACTAATGTAAAGTCCTGGCCAAGATCTTTCCTTTGAACCTTAGATCTATATATCCTGCCCATATTATTATTTTCATGCGTTTTCTCACATGTATCCTCAGTCATAAACTATTATTGCTTTAACTGTGTCCCCATCAAATTCATATGTTAAAGCCCTAACCCCCAGTGTTTTAGAAGGTGATTATATTTGGAGATAGGGTCTTTAAGGAGGCAATTAAGTTAAAATGAGATCATTAGGGTGGGCCTTAACCCAATATGACTGGTGTCCTTATAAGAAGAGATGAGAACACAGATGCACAGACTGAGGCAAATCATGTGAAGACACAGTTAGAGGGTGACAATTTGTAAGCCAAAGAAAGAGTCCTCAAAAGAATCCAAACCTGCCAATATTTTGTCCTTGGAATTCTAGCCTCCAGATCTATAAGAAAATTAACTTCTGTAAGACATTCAGTCTGTGCTATTTCATTTCACAGCCCTAGCATATTAGTTTGTTTTTGTTTAGTTGCTAAATCATGTCCAACTCCTTGCAACCCCAACTCCAGGCTTCTCTGTCCATGAGATTTCCCAGGAAAGAATACTGGAGTGGATTGCCATTTGTTTCTCCAGGGGATCTTCCTGACCCAGGGATCGAACGAGCAAGTTCTGTACTGCTGAGCCACCAGGGAAGCCCAGCAAACTAATATACATGCCCAAATATTGAATTCATTTATTTTCATCCAAACCAAACCTTTTTATTTTCATTAATTTCACTGGATGGCACTACTGGGCACCCAGCTTTAGAAATCTGATTAAACATAGTAATTAATGTAGATTTACTCATACTCAGCTTTTAGTTGCATTTTCATCATAAATATCTCTTTATCTCTAACCACTGTGTCTCAATTTTAAACAGTTATCATCTGTCACTGATATTGTAGCTATAGCTTCCTAAGTTTTCTTCCACTATTTTGCTCTTATGAAACATTCTTTGCATTGGAGATTGTTTCACTTAAAATGAAAATTTAACCATGTTACTCTCCTATTTAAAACTCTTTAAACTCCTGAGGGCCTGCCTATCTCTCCAGGTTAATTTTGCAAATTTTTCTTTTCAATTCCCTTCATTTCTCAAGTGTATCTTTCTCAGGACTTTTGCACATGCAGGTTTTTTTGCTGTATGGAATTATCTTTCCTTCTCTTTCCTTTTCCCACCCTTATGCCACAGCTTTTTGATAAAAGTAATTTAGCTAGTATTTGTATGAGCTTTATTATGTGCCAGGTACTATCCTAAACACTTTGCTATATTAACTTATTTGTCTCATCACGAACCTACAAAGAGAAAGAATGCTGTAGTTATATTTTCCAAAGTTCAGGTTTAGTAGTCATTTTGTTTCTCATAGTCAACTAATAAGCTACATTCTGGTGTCTCGATTCTTTTTAAAATTATTTTTAGTTGGAGGATAATTGCTTTATAATGTTCTATAAATGTTTATAATGTTCTATTGGCTTCTGCTGTACAACAATGTGAATGAGCCATAAGTATACATATATCCTCTCCTTGAATCTCCCTCCTGCCCTACTCCCCTTCCACCCCTAAGCCATCACAGACACCAGGCTGAACTCCCTGGGTTATTTAGCAACTTTTCACTAGCTATCTACTTTACACATGGTAATGTATATGTTTCAATGCTACTCTCTCAATCCATCCCACCCTCTCCTTACCACACCGTGCCCACAAGCCCATTCTCTGTGTCTGCCTCTCTATTCCTGCCCTGCAAATAGGTTCCTCTTACTTCTTAATCCATTTAATTGGCTTGATAATCTCAGGGACTAACAAAAATCATAAGAATTTTAAAGCAGAAAGCTAGTTTTAGAATTAGACAGCCAAAGTATTGTGCTTCTTGATTTGAATCAGGTTTCTCTTAGCTCTGTCACTTGTTTCAATCTGGTGGTTAAGGTCTCTACTTTGACAATCTGTTGAAGACTATGGGACTTCTCCCTAAACACACACACACACACAGACACAACATACACCTATATACTCCACTTTGTATACAGTTTCAAAGGGATATTAAGACCTTGAAGCTCATTCACAGATTTGAGAAGTAAGAACTTCTTTCTGGCGGTGGTTCTCACCTACACCTCTAAGTGACACTCAAGACTTGATGGAGAATGGCCCACCATCCATCCCACAAAAGGGGAGAGGTGTTCATCCTCATTGGTCTACAGTCCTTGGGGGTGATTTTCCATAGTGATTGAAAGGTTAAGCACAGTTGAGTGGATTATTTCCTTTAGTCTTTTACTCACATGTAGCTGGAGTAGGAAGAACATCTCCTGTCTTTCTGTGGTCAGAATTTGTCCCTTTTGCAGAGTCTGGGAAAGATTGGGATTGTTCCATTCTCATTATGAATTTGTCATTGCACATACAGTCTTCAGCTGTCTTTTGTTCTCTCCCCCTGACTTTTTACTGGTAAGGTTGTTCTATGTACACTCTTCTTATCTGCTTTCCTACTTTTCCTACACACATTTATAACCATAAATAATACCATCAAATATAGTGCTTTTACTATGACAGTCATTACTCTGGCTGGCACGTACACACACACACATGCACATACAACACATAATTTGATCTTCTCAATAGCCCTTTGAGGTATATACTGTCATTGTCTACAAATTACTCGTATGAGAAAAATAAGTAGAGAGTTTACTGGGTGTAGAATTCTAGGTCTTCCCCACCAGCCCTTTAAAGATGTTGCTTCACTCTCTTCTTACATACATTGATTCTGATGAGAACTCTGATGTAATTCTTAGGTCTATTCCTCCATATGTCACATATCCGTTTTCTCTAGCTTCTTTCAAGAATTTCTCTTTATCACTGATTTTCAGCAATTTGATTATGATATCCCTTGGGGGAGTTTTCTTCTGGTTTCTTGTCCTTGTGCTCTGGTTTCTTTCTTGAGCTTCTTGGATCTGTGGGTGAATATTGTTCATAAAGTTTGGAAAAATCTTGCCATTATTTATGCAAATATTATTTTAGTTCTCCTCCTCCCTCTTCTAGTGATGTGAGAGAGAGACTCCAAGTGATGTTGTCACATAGCTCTCTGATGCTCTTTTCATTAAAAAAAAAAAAAACTCCCCTTTTCTCTTTGTAATTGATTTTGGATAGTTTCTATTGCTTTACCTTAAAGTTCAGTCATCTTTTCTTCTGCTATGTCTAACCTTCCACTAATTCAGGCTAGTATATTTTTCACTTCAGATGGGTGGTTTTCATCTCTAGAAGTTCTATATAGATCTTTTAAAAAATATCTTCTGTATCTCTAACTTTTTAAACACATTGAATATAGTTATAAGAAATGTTTCAATATCCTCATCTGCTAATTCTAGCTTCTATGTCAATTCTGGATTTGTTATTCTCATTATGGATTGTGTTTTCCTGTCTCTTGAAATGCATAGTATTTTTTTATTAGCTTCTAGACATTGTGAATTTTATCCTTTCTGGCTCTGGATAATTTTGCATTTCCATAAATCTTTTTCAGCTTTGTTTTTTAAGTATTTAGGAGTAGTTTCTTTGCATTTGGATATGGGAAATTATAAAAATGATTTGTCAGGTAAATTTGGCTCACTACTAAGTCTAGAATTAATTATTCTTCACTAAAGAGGCAATAACTTCCTGGGTACTCTTTCCCCTGTCCTGTCAATTAAGAGATTTTACAGTCTTATTGGTCAGAGCCCACACTGGTCTTAGCCCTGTGTGAGTGCTGGGTTTATGCTCTCTAATCATTTCCAATAGTTTTTCCTAGCTGTGGATAATTTTCTCACATATCTGCACTGAACAGTGCTCTGCTGAGTGCTTGTGGGGGTAGGCTGAGGTGGTAGAATGTGATCCTCTGCAGATCTCCAGGGTCTTTTCCCTGCGCAGCTCTGTCCTCTCTGGTGCATTGTTCTATAAAATCTGGCTGCCTAATCTCCCAGGAATCTCATCTATGTCTCTACCTCATGGAGTCATCTTAGTTCCTCTCTGTTACAGACTGAAATTTCTTTCAAGTCAATAATCTGTGGCTCACCTCATTTGTATCTTTTCTTAATTTTTTTTCAAATTGTTTTAGGAGGGAGGCTAAAGGATAAATCTGATGACTGTCACTCCATCTTGGCTGGATATAAATGAACTGGTTGTTATTTTTGCTTTTTAATTAAAAATGTTACATATACATTTTTCTTCTATGTAGATTCTTTTGAAACTTGCTTTTTCTACTCAATAAAAAGTATCAAGGTATAACGCTGCTGATTAGGTAGAATTAGCATACTCTTTAACAGTTGTTTAGTAGAAATATCATGATAATATTTATTTCCTTATTAATGATTAGCATCATTTTAGAATCAGCATTAGCATAATTGGGCAAGTTCAAATCTCTAAGTAGTTAGTGTTTCTTACCTAAAAATGTCGATAACAATGTCGATAACAATAGCAGGATTTTTATGAGGATTATATAATGTGTGTCATGTTGTTCATATGGAGCAAGGTATGCAAGCAGGCACTTAGTAATTCTTAAATTATTTTAAATTTTCTTTCTCTTCTTTTTCTTATTATGTTTTCATTCCTCTCCTCTTTTTTCTTCTTTATATTGCCTTTTTGAATTCATTAAGTCAGGTTAACTGATTTGTTTTAAAACTCAAGTAAGTACCAGTAAGTCAAGTAGTAGTCATTTTATGAGCATTTTGTAAGATAGGCAGGAAAGAAAATCCACATGAGGATAAATGGTTACTTTAATTGAACTTTTTAGTTTTTATAAAGTTCTGGCCTTCTAAGACTCAACTTTTGTCCTCGTAGCAGAAATACGTGAGGAAGACCCAGGGGAAAGGCCACAAACAGTAGATCAAAGCAGTTTAGTTCCTTGGGGAGAAGGAAAAGCGGACACTAAATCATATTGCCAAGCTGAGCAGAGACTGCCTTTCTCTGCCTAATTTGCTCCTAGAGGAGTTAATTCTTTTTACATGTGGAAACCAAAGCTCCATAGATAAACACTGTGCTCTTTTGCCCCTCCCCTTTTTTTCCCTAGACTTCATTAAATTTTTCTTATATCAAATCAAAGGGGAAAATGAAGTTATACATTGAACTATGCAGTTGCAATAACTTTCTACGTAGTTTCTTTACTGTCTGCATTTTCCCCCTCTCATGCATTCCTCATTTTGTTGCTATACTCATCTTCAAGTGAACCTCACGGATACTCCCCATTGACTCCAGGATTGAACACAGAAGTCTCAGTTGTCTTTTAAGACTCTCCATTATGTGATCTATAAGACTTCTTACCATATTTATGTACTAGTGCTATCCTTTCTGAAACCTGCATTTCAACTAAATTAGACTGCTAGTGCATATCTTCCCCGGTGGCTGAGTGGGAAAGAGTCCACCTGCAATGTAGGAGGTGCAAGAGATGTGGGTTCAA
The DNA here is from genome assembly GCA_007570785.1 of Antilocapra americana. Taxonomy (NCBI): domain Eukaryota; kingdom Metazoa; phylum Chordata; class Mammalia; order Artiodactyla; family Antilocapridae; genus Antilocapra; species Antilocapra americana. Next base: position 2,585,478 of record ML662497.1, read on the forward strand.
GCCTTGGTTTAGGAAGATCCCCTGGAGTAGGAAATGGCAACCCACTCCAGTATTCTTGCCTGGAAAATTCCATGGACACAGGATCCTGGCAGGCTACAGTCCATGGAGTCACAAAAGAGTTGAACATAACAGAGCACGTTGAACACGTGAACACATAGCTGTTGCCTATGGCTGCAAAGTCTATGTGCCCCCCAAAAGCATAGGGACAAGCCTATACTCTTCCCTAGCTGAGCAAATGCCCAAATGGGTGCTTCTTTTTCTAGTTTGTGCAAAAATGAGATAAGCCAGACACACTATACTATTTCCTTTTTCTGTGTCTTTGCTCATGCTTATTACCTTCTGTAGATCCCTTACCTCTTTTTTTGCCCAGTGAATTCCTTTTGATCTATTCCACTTAAGTTTTCCAAGCATTAATAGTGAACCCCCACTATTCTTCATGTTTTTAATCTTTTCTGTGATAATTTATTTGTTGACCTTCCCTTTTAAGTCTCTCTTTACTTGGTTTTATATATCATGTCACTTTACTTTTCTTCCCAGTATCTAGCCTCTATTTAATCTCTCTAGACTAGTCATATTTGGACTTTTCCTGGGTTCCTTCCACCCTACCTTATAGCCTGATTCTTAAATTTATTATTTCTTAGATTCTCAGACTTTGTTTTTTTCTGCTACTAGGCTAATTGGTTCTGCCTGGTTGTGCTCATTTTTCAGCATGGCTTCAACTCTTATATATATATGTCTTGGCTCTAAAATCTAAATGAACAATTCTGACATATAGACTTATGTTTCCATCTGCTTACTTAGACATCTTTTCTCAACAAGCATATCCTAAATCAATATACCTAAAATAGTAGAATGTTACTGTTGTTTAGCCACTAAGTCATGTCCAACTCTTTTGTGACCCGATGGACTGTAACCCTCCATTCCCCTCTGGTCCACGGGATTTCCCAGGCAAGAATCCTGGAGTGGGTTGCCATTTCCTCATCCAGGGGATCTTCCTGACCCAGGGGTTGAACCCACATCTCTCTCGTCAAATCATTTTCCATCTATATTTCCTATTTTAGGCCCTGGTAGTATGATATGCTAGATTCCCTAATTATTTATCAATTGTCAGGTTATCTTGTCCCTCCTCTCTACACCTGACAGCAAACTAAGCATCAGGGCAATTCTACTTCTGAGTGTTTCTCTTAATTCATCTCTCTTTTCTATTCCAATGGTTATTTCCTTATTTCTAACATCATCATTTAGACCACTGAAAAGCACTTGTAATTATCATACATTTCTTGTGCTTCTTGATACTTCATTCCAGATTCCACATCCACCTTAGTTATCTTTCTAGAACATTATTCTATCATATCATCACCCTATATGCTAGCATCTGATCAGGAACACAAAACACAGACTAGTTGAGTGCCCACTCTCCTAAACACAGTGCTAGACATTTCACATATATTTCTTACACCATGTAAAGGGCACAATGATTCTGACATGAAGATCATTTTATGTTGTAGATCAGGACACCAAGGTTCAGAAAGATTAAATGGTTTTCTCACATAGTTGTCACAAAATAATATTTCAAAGACAGATTACTCATATTACAAAGCCCCCTTCCTTTAAACCTTACTGATACTTAAGAGTTCTGAACTTCAATTCTAATATTTCATATTCTAAATGGCCTTGGCAAATCACTTAAGTTATGACAACATAAATCTCGGAGGGATTTTTTTTTGAGGAAAAGTGAAACATGCTTGTAAATAAATGCCTCACAGGTGTAAATAATTCTTACAAATCCTTTAAGGCCCTGATGATATTACTTTCTAAAGTTTTCTTGATTCACTAAATTGAATTCATTCCTATTTCCTCAGGGTATTCATTGCACTTGGTGCATATCTCAGAGTTTATTGTATTTACTTTCAAGTTTTTTCTTCATATCCTGACACTGAGTCTTTTGAAGATGAAGTCATTGCTGTATATACAGCACTTAACAAAGTGCTTGACAGAGTAAAATGAACACCATCTGCCCTCCAAAAATAAAAAAGAAAAACCTTGTATTAAAATTAATGCATTGGCATGAAAGATATCAAAATCAGAAAGCTTTCTTGATTACCTGAAAAACTAGTAAAGGTTTATAGCTAGCAGAGTCTAACTCCAAGGAGAATAATTGAGAAAATAAGTCAATAAACAGAAGATCATATTTGCAGCTCAAATATAAAGCATTTAAAATGTTTCTCTTGAAAACCTTTTAAGTTGTTCAGTAAGAAACCATTTGTTAAGGACAATAAAAAAAAAGGCTCTTCCCTTCTTAATCTAAGCCTGAAATAGAAATAGAGCTTCCCTAATGGGGTGGCTCAGTGGTAAAGAATCTGCATGCAAAGAAGGAAATGCAGAAAATGTGGATTCTATCCATGGGTCGGGAAGATCCCCTAGAGAAGGGCATGGCAACCCACTCCAGAATTCTTGCCTGGGAAATCCCATGGACAGAACAGCCTGGCAGCCATAGAGTTGTACATGAATGAAGTGACTTAACACATACAATAGAAATAATGTGCTATTGGTTCCCAGATCACTAAAGGTCCATGATTACAAGTATGGAAATCTAAGGTATTTTCAATGGTTCAATAACTTTTTGAAATTGTTGAATTCCCTGGATTAGAATAACTGGCTAATAATACTTTTTTTTTTTTTTTTTTTTGCTGTGGGCCAAAGATAAAGAAGCTCATTTTGAAGTTAAGAAGTAATGAATGGCAACATCATGGAAATTATTGGAACAGGTCAATGTATCAAACACTGTGACTAGACCTACTAGTCAGATTGTCATTATAATGAAATGAATTTGTCCTTTGGATGATCAGCTTTGGATAAAATGCCGAGTGATGGTCAAAATTGGTAACTACTAGCACTGAAAAATGCTTATTGTCTGGATTTAATTTCATTATTATTAGTAAAACTTATGCAGTATTTAAATAATATTATGAACTCAAGAGTATTAGAAAAATTTTGAAAGCATGTAAGAAAAGTCAAGTGGGCCTTAGGATACATCACTATGAACAAAGTTAGTGGAGGTGATGGAATTCCAATTGAGCTATTTCAAATCCTAAAAGATGGTGCTGTGAAAGGGCTACACTCAATATGACAGCAAATTTGGAAAACTCAGCAGTGGCCACAGGACTGGAAAAGGTCAGTTTTCATTCCAATCTCAAAAAAAAGCAATGCCAAAGAATGGTCAAACTAACACACAATTACACTCATCTCACACACTAGCAAAGTAATGCTCAATATTCTCCAAACCAGGCTTCAGCAGTTCATGAACTGTGAACTTCCTGATGTTTAAGCTGGATTTAGAAAAGCCAGAGGAGCCAGAGATCAAATTACCAATATCTGGTGGACTATCAAAAAAGCAAGAGAGTTCCAGAAAAACATCTACTTCTGCTTTATTGACTATGCCAAAGCCTTTGACTCTGTGGATCACAACAAACTGATGAAAAATTCTTAAAGAGATGGAAATACCAAACCACCTTACCTGCCTCCTTAAAAATCTGTGTGCAGGTTAAGAAGCAACAGTTAGAACTGGATATGGGACAATAGACTGGTTCCAAATCAGGAAAGGAGTATGTCAAGGCTGTATATTGTCACCCTACTTATTTAACTTATATGCAGAGTATATCATGAGGAATGCTGGGTGGGATGAAGCACAAGCTGGAATCAAGATTGCTGGGAGAAATATCAATAACCTCAGATATGCAGATGACACAACCCTTATGGCAGAAAGAGAAGAACTAAAGAGCCTCTTGAAAGTGAAAGAGGAGAGTGAAAAAGTTGGCTTAGAACTCAACATTCAGAAAACTAAGATCATGGCATCTTATCACATCACTTCATGGCAAATAGATGGGAAAACAATGGAAACAGTGAGAAATTTTATTTTCCTGGGCTCCAAAATCACTGCAGATGGTGACTGAAACCATGAAATTAAAAGACACTTACTCCTTTGAAGAAAAGCTATGACCAACCAAGATAGCGTATTAAATGCAGAGACATTACTTTGCCAACAAAGGTCCATCTAGTTAAAGCTGTTTTTTTTTTTTTTTTCCAGTAGTCATGTTTGGTTGTGAGAATTGGACTATAAAGAAAGCTGAGTGCCAAAGAACCAATGCTTTTGAACTGTGGTGTTGGAAAAGACTCTTGAGAGTCACTTGGACAGCAAGGAGATCCAACCAGTCCATCCTAAAGGAGATCAGTCCTAAATATTCATTGGAAGGACTGATGATGAAGCTGAAACTCCAATACTTTGGCCACCTGATGCAAAGAGTTGATTCCTTGAGAAAAATTGAAGATGGGAGAAGAAGGGTATGACAGAGGATGAGATGGTTGGATGGCATCACTGACTCAATGGACATGACTCTGAGTAAATACCTGAGTTGGTGATGGACAGATAGGCCTGGCATGCTGAAGTCCCTGGGGTTGCAAAGAGTAGGACATGAATGAGCAACTGAACTGAACTGAACTGAACTGTTAAGAAAAACAGTGTTAACAGTCAATAAGTATAGTTTTGTTGGTAGACTAATTCCTTTCAGATAATCTTGTCCACAGTTGAAAAGAAATAATATAAAGGAAATTTACTAATGAAAATATTGATAACTTTTCTCTGAAAGTATATAGACGGCATAACAAATTCATTTTCACTAAGTGAATACACTCAAGTGTAAGTACATAGATGAAGATATTTAACGTTGCCAGAATCTTAGAAACCTCCCTTAACGGACTCATCTATTACTTACCTATGCAGGAGGTCCAGAAGCTGTGTGTTCTAGCCCTGGGTCAGGAAGATCCCCTGCAGGAGGGCATGGCAACCCACTCTAGTATTCTTTCCGGGAGAATCCCACAGACAGGGGAGCCTTGAAGGCTGCAGTCCATAGGGTTGCACACACTAGGATACAACTGAAGCAACTTAGCACAGCGCAGCATTACTTATCTATTGACCCTCCTCCCACTGCAGCCAAAATGTAACCATCGTTCTAATTTTACTACCACAGGTTAGATTTTCTTCTTTGTGTGCTTTATTAAAGCAAATAATACAGTATGTATTTTTTTGTCTGGCTCTTTACACTCCATCTTATGCTGTGACATTCATCCACTTGATGGCATCTAGTAGTAGTGTGCCCTTAATCATTATTTTATAGTATTTCATTGTTTGAAAATATACTTTAGAAATTTTATTTTATTGTTGATGGAATTTGGGCTTCTTCTGTTTCTATTACTGGCAGTCTTACTAGGAACATTATCATATGTGTTTGTTATTGCATATTGATATACAGTTTGGTTGAATACAAAACTAATAGTGGACTCTTAGGCAATAGGAAGGCATGTGGTCAGCACTGATAGACTGCCATTTTTTAATGTGTTTTTACCAATTATCACTTCAGTTAGCAGAGTGTGTGTGTTAGTTGCTCAGTCATATCCAACTCTTTGCGACCCCATGTACTGTAGACCGCCAGTCTCCTCCATCAATGGGATTTTCCAGGCAAGAATACTGAAGTGGGTAGCTGTTCCCTTCTCCAGGAGATCTTCCTAAACCAGTGATTGAACCTGGGTTTCCAGCATCGAAGGTAGATTCTTTACTGTCTGAGCCACCAGGGAAGCCTAATTAGCAGAGAATAAGAGTTAAAAGTATTCTACATCCTAACACTTGATAGTTTCAGATTAATTGACTGATTAATATAATTTCAGCCATCCTGGTGAGTGTATGGTAGAAGCTTACTGCTAATTCAGCCACCATTTCTTTACTAATTTCTTCTCAATTCCTTGTGGTTTAGTATTTATAAGTCTCTCATCATTCTGTGTTACTGTTTGTTTCTCTCACTTCTACTTTTTTTAGCCTAATGTCTGTAAGCATATATTTTTGTTGTTATTCATTAATTGCTTTTTATTATAATTTAGGTATAAATTTTGAATTACTGTGCAACAATTTGTCCTGCTTTATTTGGTGATATTGATCTGCTAAAAATTTCATAGTCAAGTTTTGTGTTTATGAGATATGTGCTAATTTTTAATAAATATTCTCCACATACTTTTCCAAACTAATTCAGGAATTGTTGTTTACTTGCCTCTAGCATTTTGTAATGATGTATGATACACAGAAAGCTAACCAAACTCTTCATGCAAGAAGATGCTGCCATTTCTACATACCCCATGAAATGTGAGTAGGAGGTTTATGAGTTTTTAAGATGTGGTTTCTTCCCTACTGTATCTTCCCTTTCCACTAATATCAAAGCTCAGCATGATGATGTTCTAAGATGGTGGTGCCATAGATGGTGCAGCTTAGTTCTCTGGAGAAGGAGAGACCTCCACAGATCAGGAAAATTCATTCTGAACTTTATAGAAGTGAGTAATAAACATCTCTTGTGCTTAGGCCACTTAAAATTTGTGAGTGCTTTGTTACAGCAGCTAGCTTGTCTTTAATGTGAAAATTGGACCCTTGAAAACTGCTTCTACAACAATAATTAAAATGTGTTATTGGCTTAATAATCATGAGATGGTAAGAAAATGCAAGTTGGAGGCTGGAAGAATGGAGATCTATATTATGTAGTGGCAAAACATTTGGTAAAGTTATAACTGCTTAGAAGTCAATCAACCATGAACGAAATCTGAAGCTCTAGAGGTACAGACATCTAATTGTGCATTAATTGCATCTTACTGCATTTGTCATTGTATTACAAAGCAACATAAAATAGGAAGAACTGGCAGTTTGAAAGCATAAATAAAAGGAGATAGAAAGATTCCAGAAGTCCTGGTGGCTCAGTGGTAAGGAATCCACCTGCAAAGCAGGAGATGCAGTTTCAGTCCCTGGGTTGGGAAGATTCCCTAGAGAAGGAAATGGCAACTCACTCCAGTATGCCTGGGAAATCCCATGGACAGTGGAGCCTGGTGGGCTATAGTCCATGAGTTTGCAAAGAGTTGGACACTACTTAGTGACTTAATGACAACAAGGAGTTGGAAAAACTGCTGGAAAACTGGACAAACTACTCATATACCCACAAACAGTAAGAAACGAGACTTTAAAAAGCTTAGGGCAACGAAGAGTTATTAAGATTTTTCAGGTAAACAAGCCTGTGACAAAGATTAGACTATGGAAATTTTCTTCTCAATTAAGTGTAATGTATCAGATGGGTTCAAGGTAGACACTCCTGAGGTGTGAGAAAATGGCATGGAAGTAAAGAAATCAGGTAGACTACAAAATTATATGCAGGAAAATAATTTGGTTATTATCACACGGAACTGTTTGGAAATGGATAAATCAGAATCTGCTAAGATTTTGAGGGATAGGTATGGAGCTAGTGGTGAGAGACAGCAATGGGCAAGAAAGTTCCTGCCAGAGATTATAGTCTAATCTGGGGACATCGTCTGCTACCTGAAAAAGGTAGTAGTGCCTACTCATTTGGAGTTAATTGTTGTTGTGACTATCCTGTTTTCCACTCATTTTTCCTATCTGAGGTTTTTATTGCAGCTTTTCTATCCCTGCTCCTCTGTTGTCTATTGAGAGAGATGTGGCATGATAGAAGAGGAGAAAAAGAAGAAAGAGAAGAGATGGAGAGTGAAAAAAAGAATATGGATGTATGATGACTAGAAGCTATTTTGTTAATTTATAGAAGGACCATGAGGAACCACATTTAGACTTGGTGAAGAATGTTAAAGAATGTTGCATTCCACCAGGATGTTCAGAACTTTGACCTGGGTAATTTCTGAGTGGACTTTAGAGGATGTACCTTAGGGCAAGATTGATTTGAAGAAAAGATCGTCAGAGGAATGGACTATTTTAAAGAAAGGTGATAGCCTCCCTCTAAAATTGTATTCCTCATTCCACGGTGTGGGGTTGTTGCTGGAATGTGGTTTCACGGCTAGCAAGTAATTCCACCAAATTTTAAAATTCATTTTTAAGTTAGGATTTTAAAAAATCTGCCATGCGTTCTTCACTTGCTTTTTCATCTTCCACCAACTTGATATAGAGGAATGAGACAAAATTGGAGCCATATATGGAAGATGGCAGGCCATAAGATGGAAGGGATCTGTGTTTCTAAATTACTGCTTAAAGGAAAGGTTCTAGTCAATCAGGAATACCTTTTTTATATATATTTACAAGAGGAATAAATAAAATTTAATGTATTTGAGCTGTTTTTAGGTGGGTTTGTTACAATGTTAACATTACTTAACTGAGAAACTAGTATGTTGTTGTATGACTGTTTTAAAAGAAAAACAGCTGTGGCAGATTTGGGTTTTATTTTTACCCTAGTGTCCTTGAATTACAATACCTCTTTTGCTGTGATATACATACATTATATATATATATATATATATATATATATATATTTGAAGTATAGTTGATTCACAATATTGTATTAGTTTTTGGTAGACAGCAAAGTGATCCAGGTATACATACATACAGGTATACACACACACACATATACATACATATACATATATATATATATATATTCTTTCCCATTATGGTTTATTATAAGATATTGAATATACTTCCCTGTGCAGTAGGACCTTGCTCTTAACCCATTCTATATGTAATAGTTCACATCTGCTAGTCCCAAACTCCCAATCCAATCCTTCCCCATACCCTCTTTCCCTTGGAAATCACAAATCTCTCTCTGTCTGTGAGTCTGTTCTGATTCATAGATAAATTCATTTGTGTCATATTTTAGATTCCACATATAAGTGACATCGTATGGCATTGTCTTTCTTTTTCTGACTTTGCTTAATATGATAATCTCTAGGCCTATCTATAAAGCTGCAAATAACATTATTTCATTCTTTTTATGACCAAGTAATATTCCATTGTATATGGAATACTCACACACACACACACACACACACACACACACATATACAACATTTTCTTTATCCATTCATCTGTCAATGGACATTTAGGTTGTTTCCATGTCTTGGTTATTGTATATACTGCTGCTTTAAACATAGAGGTGCCTTTTTTTTTTTTTTTTCAAATTATGGTTTTGTCTGGGCATATGATCAGGAGTAGGGCTGTAGGATAAAATGGCAGCTCTATTTTTACTTTTTGAGGGACCTCCATACCGTTCTCCATAGTGGCTGTACCGATTTATATTCCACTAACAGTGTAGGGGGGTTCCCTTTTCTCTACACCCTCTCCAGGACTTGCTATTTGTAGACTTTTCAATGATGGCCAGACTGACCAGCGTGAAGTAGTATCTCACTGTAGTTTTGATTTGCATTTCTCTAATAATTAGTGATGCTGAGCATCTTTCATGTACCTGTTGACCATGTGTATGTCTTCTTTGGAGAAATGTGTGTGACTTTGTTTTAGATTAAATCACAGAAAAGATTTGCAAGTAAAAATATAATAAATAAACACTGGTGATATTTATGTGGCTAGATGTCAAACTGGGCGAAGTTTCTAGCAGTATGACATGGAATCCTGTCATATATGACTTCTATCACATGTCTTGCAATTACTTTGCAATTCAAGTACTTAACTGAAAACCTATGAAGAGGCTGGAGCAAAAATGTTATTTTTAAGGTGAAAAGCAAGTTTAATTAAGTTTAACGTAGGGAAAAATGAAAATTCCTATCTTTATATCAATAAAATGAGTTTCTTAAAATGAAGTCAGACTTACAGAAACAGAGAATAGAATGGTGGTTGTCAGGGTCTGGGGAATGGGAGATGTTGATCAAGGGGTACACATTTTCATGAATAAGTTCTGAGGATCTAAGGTACAACATATTGACTATAGTTAATAGTACAGTATTATATTTTTGAAATTCACTAGAAGACACAAATTTAAGTTTTACACCAAACAAAAATGGTAATTGCATGAGGTAATGAATATATTAATTAATTAACTAGATTATGATAATCATTTCACAATGTATACACATGTCAAATCATCACATTGAATACCTTAAATAAATACAAGCTTGGTTGTCAGTATACCTCAATAAAGCTGCAGAAAATTCAGGTGGATAATTTCCTTGGCTACCAGTTCCAGTGCAATGGTGAGTGGGAATAACAAGAGTGGAAGACATCCTTATGTATATATATGGCTGAGTATGTGTGTATATATATATATGACTGAGTTGATTTGCTGTGCACCTGAAACTATCACAGCATTGGTAATCAACTATAATAGTGAACATCGAGCATGATAGTAACTTAAGGTTTTTGGTAGGTGTTCTTTATCAAGTTGAGGAAGATCCCTTCTGTTCCATTTTTTCCTAGGGTTTTAACAAGAATATTAATCTCTTTCAAATTATTTTTATGTGTTAATTGGCGTGATCATATAAATTTTCTTTTTTAATCTGCTAATATAGTAGGCTACATTGATTTTTAAGATCTTAAGCCAGTTGTGTTTCCGTGGGAATAAACCTACTTGGTCCTGGGGTAAAGGGATGTGGAGGGAACTTAGATGCATATTACTAAGTGAAAGAAGTCAATCTGAAAAGCTACACACTGTATAATTCTAAATTTAGGACATTCTGAAAAAGGCAAAACTATGAAGACAATAAAAAGATTAGTGGTTTCAGACATTAAGGGAGTGTGTGGGATGGATAGGTAGATAACAAAGGATTTTCAGGTCAGTGAAACTATTTTGTACAACAATACAATGGCAGACACGTATTATTATACACATGTCAAAACTCATAAAATTTACATCAAGAATGAGCTGCCATATAGTCTATAGACTTAGGGTAGCAATGATGCTTTAAGGTAGATTCATCTTTTGGCACATTTTGGTACATTTGGCAACAAATGTACCACTCTGGTCAATAATAGAGGAGGCATCAATGATGGGGGAGGCTGTGTGTATGTTGAGAGAGAAGGTATGTGGGAACTCTGTGTACTTTCTGCTCAACTTTATGGTGAACCTAAAATTTCTATAATAATCAAGTTTATTAATTAAAAAAAATGAAAAAGTGCAGGATGAAGAAGATATGTTTTCACTTGATAGCAGTTTATATAAAATATCCTGAGGTTTTCCCACTGACCACAAATTCAATGTGAATAAAAAATGGTGATGTTATTAAGGGGAAAAATAAATATCCCATTGTAGTTTTGATTAAATAAAAATTGAGGAAATAATAGACACATTTTAATAATAAGTGTTAATCCAATTAACTTAGTGCTAGACTGTATCTTTAAAAGAAACTTTTTTGTTATAAATGATATTGTTGATTGCTGTTTAATTGTGGGAGATCATTCAGCCTTGTCACTTGAGAAATATTTGAGGGAATTGAAAATGAATGTCTTGGAAAATTGATAACAAAAAAGATAATGTTTGAATTCTAAGATTCATAACTGTCATGAGAAACTGTATTCACTGTAGCTTCAAATGTCAGAATTTACTTCAATTCATAGACATTAGAATAGTTGTTTAAACCTCTGTCTCCGGAGGGTCTTTCAGAAAGACTTGTTTAGCAAAGTGTTGAGAAATCAGTCATGGAAAATCCACAAATAGATCTCAAATAATTCTGCACCAGGACGGTTGCAGCGAGCATTTCTTTTTGAGTAAGTTAGACTAGGTGAGCTCCAAGGCAGGGGTTCCTAACAATCACTATATTCATGGCGCCTTTACTCCATCAGGGCAACAGCATCTGTGTCACACAGTGTGAGGAGCTGGTAAGACGGCTTATGGCTGGAGGCAACTCGCTGGAACTCAGTCCACTATATCCCTGTTGGTGGAGAACACTGTCTCCACCTTTGTCTAACTGAACGGTGGGCACCATGGTGCTGTGGCACATGAATTGAAAGAAGATTGCTCAAAAATCGTATCCAACAAGAAGATGGAAGTATTTGAGAAAACCCTTTGTTTCCCCAGCAAGAAATGGCTTCCATATCAGAGGCTACATAATAGAAAATAGAACAAATACAGATTAAGTACTTCTTTATGCTTCCAGTTCTTATATCGCGGAGACTCTCCTGTGATCCTTAAATTTGGCATTGAGCAAACTATTCTGTATTCTGGTCATTCTGGGAACTTGCCCTCAAAATCAGGGTACTTCATAAAATGTCAGATGGTTTTTAAAATCTGTGTAAAGAAGTAAAGAGAAGCAAATCAGAATATTTGGTCTACAGCAAAGATTTCAGGGCTTCTGCAAATGAAAACATTTTGAACACAATGCCAGAATAAAAATGACAATATTCTTTCCTGAGGGAGTAAGCTGAGGATCAAGATGTTGGTCTCTGTACATTTCAGTCTATCTCTCATTTCTGTCTCTATTTCCATTCTGAATTTTTAGCTGTTTAGGTCTAAGTTTTATTTCAGCTAGAAGAGTTATGACTGCTTACAGAGAATCTTTTGTTATCACATTATCACAATGTTGCATTGTGATAAGTGGTTTGTGGGTACACATCAAGGGAAATTACATTACACATTCAACTGTGAGCTCAATATTAATCCACTAAGAAAGTCTTCCTTCTTCAAGGACTTCTTATCTTTTCCAAAAACACTATTTCTTGGATTTCAACTATTTTGTGACATTTTTTACAGTGAGGGAAGGAGATGTAGAATCCTGTCAGAAAGAGAAAACTCCTATTCCACTCCCAATGCAATGTAAAGTTTGTTACATTAAAATCCATTTACTCATTCATTAAGTCATCAGTCATTTATTTAGAACTTATTCTGTGCCCATTTGTGTAAGTTGTTGGGAAGGAGAGGTGAACAATAAATAATCCTTGTCCTGAAAGAGTCTACCTATGGCCTAATTGAGGAGATAGACATGCTATGCATTCTGATGTTTTCTATATAATGTAAGAATTATTCTGAGTTTGTGTTTTGGGGATTGTGCACATGATGCTAAGAGGCCATATCGGGGGAGGATGATTCTGAGGAACACTCACAAACCACACTGAGCCTGAGCTATGTGCTAAATTTTATTCAATAACTCATTGAACTATTCTTTTATATCACACTTTCTGATTATTCCCCAATATCAAGGCAAGCCTGATCCCAGCCCTCATTATTTTATATGTGTCTCTGTTTAAAGATATTTTATTTTATACATGTTGTTGATTCATTAAGATTGAATTCATGGTCAATAGTACGGTAACTCATGCCTCGTGAAACTCATCTAACACGTGTATTTTCTCTGTAAGGAAAACCCAAGCATTCTAGTGCTTATGAAAACTTTATAGAACTATAAATATACTTGAGGGCCATTTTAAGTCAGTGAAACCACCAACAGAAAGCATAAAAATGAGAATAATATGACACTAAACAGGCCCTGAAAAAGACACTTGTTTACAATATGAAAGCTGAAAGAAGAAGGCAGAGTATCACCTTGATCAGTTTCAGCTGGGAAATTCAAATTTTTCTTCCCTATATGTGTCTCTGGATGACCACAAAAGCACTGAGAGTGTGACTTTGAAGTTTCAAATAAGTTTTATCCAGTGGTTAATTTCTCAAATATAGACTCCATGAATGATGAAGATTGACTCTGTTTGAAGCTATTATTGTGTTCATGAAAATTTAGAATTGTTACATCTTTCTAGTAAATTTTACTTTTTAGAAATAAGGGGTGACTCTATTTCTTATAGTTTATTTGCCCTAAAGTTTGTTATATTTGATATTGATGATGCTATATCAGCTGCCTTTAATTCAGTCGATTCAATTCAGTCACTCAGTTGTGTCCGCCTCTTTGTGACACCATGGACTGCAGCACATCAGGCCTCCCTGTCCATCACCAACTCCCGGAGCCTACTCAAACTCATGTCCATCGCATCAGTGATGCCATCCAACCATCTCATCCTCTGTTGCCCCCTTCTCCTCCTGCCTTCAATCTTTCCCAGCATCAAGGTCTTTTCCAATGAGTCAGTTCTTCACATCAGGTGGCCAAAGTATTGGCACTTCAGCATCAGTCCTTCCAATCAATATTCAGGACTGATTTCCTTTAGGATGGACTGGTTGGATCACCTTACAGTCCAAGGGACTCTCAAGAGTCTTCTCCAACAACACACTTCAAAAGCATCACTTTTTAGGCTCTCAGCTTTCTCTATAGTCCAACTCTCACATCCATACATGACTATTTGAAAAACCATAGCTTTGACTAGACAGACTTTTGTTGGCAAAGTAATGTCTCTCCTTTTTAATATGCTGTCTAGTTTGGTCATAGCTTTTCTTTCAAGGAGGAAGTGTCCTTTAATTTCATGGCTTCGGTCACCATCTGCAGTGATTTTGGAGCCCAAGAAAATAAAATTTCTCACTATTTCCATTGTTTCTCCATCTATTTGCCATGAAGTGAGGGGAGTGGATGCCATGATCTTAGTTTTTTGAATGTTAAGTTTTAAGCCTGCTTTTTCACTCTCCTCTTTCACTTTAATTGACTTATGCTAATATATTTACATTCAACTTTTCTATGTCCTTGGATTTTAAATTTTTTTTTTATAAATGGATTCTGGTTGAATTTTCTAAAATAGAAACCTGAAAAAAAGTCTCAGTCCTTTAACTGGAAATTATATTCCCTTTAAATTGCTTTAGTTATTAAATATTTGGATTCATTTCTATCCTCTTATTTTGTACTTCCTGTTTCTCCCATTTTTAAATTTACATTTTCCCTCTGTATATTTTTAATTTCATTTTGTGTCTTCATTTGTATTGATGAAACTTTTTTCTTTGTATTCTCCTCATTCTATTTTTCTTCTTTTAATTGTATATAGAAATAATTTTAGCTATTTAGTAAAGTTATTTAGTGTTTATAAGATCAATTAGATTTTTTGTTTTATCTTGGATCAGTTTAGAGACCCATCCATTTCTTTTCTTGAAATTGTTCCCAGGATATTTTAGCATGTTTGTTCTATTTAGGGAAGATAAAATAGGACCAACCACCAACATTTGAACACTATCCTTATTAGAATTCTTACATCAAAAATTTTTTACTTTATTATTTTTGGAGTGGAGTCTGATAATGATTTTTCTCTTTGGGGTAAATGCTGAATTGTTTTCTATGCTCTATGACTGTGAAAGTGGGTAGTGAGTTGAGGACTACAGTTATTCCATGTGCAAACTTTGGAGGAATTCCTGTTTTCACCTATTTCATTCACGTATAGACTGAGCTCAGAGATTTTTCTGGATTCTGATGGGTAGAATGGCTCCCTCTTCCATTTGCAGTTGGTTCATTCCATATGCTGAATTACAATTTCTCCAACCTGTTTTGGATATCAATATATTTCTATCGTTGACTTCTCTTTACTTTCTTTTCATTATTAGAATACTTTGATTATTTTTTCTTTTGGTAATTCTATGTTTTAACAAAACTAAATACATTTTCTTTGTCTGAAATCTTGAAGGCTGGATATTTACTGAAAATAAACTCTATTGTTTTATCTGATTAAAAATCAGTAATGTACATTTAAGTAAACTTGGAATACAGAGAAAATTTAAAAATATACATACAAAATTGTAGTCTAGAGATAATCATGCTTAATATTTGTACATTTCTCTTATATCTCTACAGTGTACATTTCAAGAATTCTCGGGTAAGCTAGAGCTCAGATTCAAAGGGTAGACTGACATGTAGATAGACAATTTAAAAAAATCTCAGCTTTACCAATAACTAGATGACTGGTCTTAGGCAAGTTTCTAAGTTATTCTAGTCTTTGTTTCTTTTCTGTACAATGGAAAAAATAATATCTCATTGAATTATTGGGAGCAAAATACTTAGAAGACTGCCAAACACAAAATAAACACTGGATAAATGTTAATATTTTTTATCTCTTCTACCTATGTGATTTTATTTTATTTTTTTAAAATTTTCTTTACTTTATTGTGTTGGTTTTGCCATACAATGACATGAAACTGCCATGGGTTTACATATGTTCCCCTTCCAGAAACCCCCTCCCTCCTCCCTCCCTCCTCCCTCCCCCTGGGACATCTAGGTGCACCAGCCCCAGCATCAACCCTGGGCTGGCGATTGATTTCACATATGATAATTGACATGTTTCAATGCCATTCTCCCATATCATCCCACCCTTGCCCTCTTCCACAGAGTCCACGAGACTGTTCTATACATCTGCATTCCTTTTGCTGTCTCTCATGCAGGGTTCTTGTTACCATCTTTCTAAATTCCATATATATGCGTTAGTATACTGTATTGTTGTTTTTCCTTCTGGCTTACTTCACTCTGGATAATAGGCTCCAGTTCCATCCACCTGAGTAGAACTGATTCAAATGAATTTTTTTTAATGCTGAGTAATATTCCATTGTGTATATGTACCACAGCTTTCTTATCCATTCGTCAGTTGATGGGCATTTAGGTTGCTTCCATGTCCTGGCTATTGTAAACAATGCAGCGATGAACATTGGGGTACATGTGTCTCTTTCAATTCTGGTTTCCTCGGTGTGTATGCCAAGCAGTGGGATTGCCGGGTCATATGGCAGGTCTATTTGCAGTTTTTTAAGGCATCTCCACACTGTTTTCCATAGTGGCTGTACTATTTTGCATTCCCACCAACAGTGTAAGAGAGTTCCCTTTTCTCCACATCTTCGTCAGCATTTATTGCTTGTAGATTTTTGGATTGGAGCCATTCTGACTGGTGTAAAGTGGTACCTCATTGTGATTTTGATTTGCATTTCTCTGATAATGAGTGATGCTGAGCATCTTTTCATGTGTTTGTTAGCCATTTTTATGTCTTCTTTGGAGAAATGTCTGTTAAGTTCTTTGGCCCACTTTTTGATTGGGTCATTTATTTTTCTAGAATGGAGCTGCAGGAGTTGCTTGTATATTTTTGAGATTAATTGTTTGTCCGTTGCTTCATTGGCTATTATTTTCTCCTATTCTGAAGGCTGTCTTTTCACCTTGCTTATAGTTTCCTTTGTTGTGCAGAAGCTTTTAATTTTAATTAGGTCCCATTTGTTTATTCGTGCTTTTATTTCCGATATTCTGGGAGGTGGGTCATAGAGGATCCCACTTTGGTTTATTTCGGAGAGTGTTTTGCCTATGTTATCCTCTAGGAGTTTTATAGTTTCTGGTCTTATGCTTAGATCTTTGATCCATTTTGAGTTTATTTTTGTGTATGGTGTTAGAAAGTGTTCTAGTTTCATTCTTTTACAAGTGGCTGTCCAGTTTTCCCAGCACCACTTGTTATAGAGATTGTCTTTTCTCCATTGTATATTCTTGCCTCCTTTGTCAAAGATAAGGTGTCCATAGATGCGTGGATTTATCTCTGGGCTTTCTATTTTGTTCCATTGATCTATATTTCTGTCTTTGTGCCAGTACCATACTGTCTTAATGACTGTGGATTTGTAGTATAGCCTAAAGTCAGGTAGGTTGATTCCTCCAGTTCCATTCTTCTTTCTCAAGATTGCTTTGGGTATACGAGGTTTTTTGTATTTCCATACAAATTGTGAAATTATTTATTCTAATTCTCTGAAAAAGACCTCTGGTAGCTTGATAGATCAGGGCAGAAATAAATGCAAAGGAAACAAAAGAGACCATAGCAAAAATCAACAAAGCCAAAAGCTGGTTCTTTGAGAAGATAAATAAAATTGACAAACCATTAGCCAGACTCATCAAGAAACAAAGGGAGAAGAACCAAATCAACAGAATTAGAAATGAAAACAGAGAGATCACAACAGAAAACACAGAAATACAAAGGATCATAAGAGAGTATTATCAGCAACTATATGTAGATAAACTGGACAACCTGGATGAAATGGACAAATTCCTAGAAAAGTACAACTTTCCAAGACTAAAACAGGAAGAGATAGATAATATTAATAGACCCATCACAAGCACGGAAATTGAAACTGTAATCAGAAATCTTCCAAAATACCTATGCAATTTTAAATAGGAGCTACTATCTTTACATGGATCATAGCGGGAAAGGTCAAGTGGTTTCTGACATGGAAGGATAAACTGACTAGAAGAGATGAAGACCCATTCTGTGGTGTGTAAAACTCTGACTCCAACTGTTCTTTACATGTGTTACATTCTTTCTGCTTCTGTGGTGCATTCTGTTCTTGGATATGTGTTAGGTGAGCTGAATTCTGTTTGCTTGTGCTACTCTAATTTACAGGTTTTCTCCAGAGAGTCAAACCAGAGTCTTGACAAACACATTCATTACCTGCATATTAATGTAACAGAGCCACACATTTTGTTTTTGTTTTGGGATTGCCTGCTTTATTGTAATATTCACTTTATTGTGGTGGTCTGTAACCTAAAAACTAACCCACAATATCTCTAAGTTATGTCTGAATAAAGATGAAATATTTGTTACTTATTATCCTTAGGATATATAAGGATACTTGGAAATTGAAAAAAAGTGAGATTATTCCAAAAGAATACTTTAGGGATACCCAATACTAATTAAGACTACTGGAAAAGAAACCTATGGGAATCAAAAGAACAAAGCCAGATCTTCATTATAACAAGACAGCTAGGGAGGATAAATTCTTTCAAAAGTAAATTATTAACAACTTATCACTATCTTTTGAATGGAGGATGGAAGTGTGAAATTTTATTAGCTAAAAGTTGAGTTACAGTCATATGATGTAAATATAAAAGAAATTTTCTCATATATTGATGCTCTCTCTTATCAGAAACAGACAACTGAACACTTAAGGGAACAGAGAAACAAAAGAATATGAAATTGACAACTACAAAAAACATCTTAAAGACTTAAAAGAAATAGTTATACTATTTCAATGCAGTCTATCATAGAAAGAAGATGACCAAAATTGAATCATTTTGTTTGTCTAGTCAGTACACTCTATGTATTTGTTGTTGACATTTACATAATCCTTAAAGAAGTATTTGATGAAATTGTCTTAATATTTTTATAGCATGCCTCTTGAGAAGATCTCAAGGAATATTTCAGGAAGCTCGGCAGAGACATAGTATACTGGACTATTTAATTCCTAAGTCTTAGCTATTTCATTGTGTTATGAGTTGGTTTCTTACTTGATAATGACATTTTTATAGATCCTAAAATAACTGAAGCCCAGTAACATTTGGACGTATATTGTGTTAATGGTTAAAAAAGAAAAAAAAAGGTGATAGAAAAAGGAATAAGGAAAAATAGGACAGTTTTTCTCAACAGCTCTTAATGTGCATATCAACACTGACAAATCTTAAATGACCCTTTACCAATAGAACCACACATCAAGCACTTCGTGCATGTGTGCCAAGTTGCTTGTTGTGTCCAATTCTTTGCGACCCCTTGGACTGTAGCCTGCCAGACTCCTCTATCCATGGGATTCTTCAGGCAAGAATACAGAAGTGGATTGCCATGCCCTCTTCAAGTTAAGCACTGTACAAATATGTATATAAACTTTTCATCATTTCTACAAGCCTACATAATAGGTATTATTACTCTCTTCATTTAATATATGAGGGTTCTGTGACACACAGAGGATAAACTTTATTCAAAACCAGGCAGTCTGTCTCTAGAAACTATGTCCTTAAAGGTTATGTTAGGTTGACAAGCCCTAGTCCCTTGGACTGTACTCCAATTTGCAGTGTGCAAAAATAAGATAGATTGCTTTGATAGAATTTATACCCTGAAGAAGCTTTCAAATTGTGATGCTGGAGAAGACTCTTGAGAGTTCCTTGGACTGCAAGGAGATCAAATGAGTCAATCCTAAAGGAAATCAGCCCTGAATATTCATTGGAAGGACGGATGCTGAAGCTAAAGCTCCAATCCTTTGGCCACCTAATACAAAAAGCTAATAGGAAAAGACCCTGATGCTGGGAAAGATTGAGGGCAGGAGGAGAAGCGGGCAACAGAGGATGAAATGGTTAGATAGCATCATCAGCTCAATGAACATGAATTTGAGCAAACTCCAGGAGATAGTGAAGAACAGGGAAGCCTGGCATGTTGCAGTCCATAGGGTCACAAAGGGTCAGACACCATCTAGGGACTGAACAATGAAAAGAAATATACTGAAAAAATCTTCCTGTCTCACACACACACACACACACACACACACACACACACACAAACGCTGAATATAGATGAATAACTAAACTTAGACTAATCTAGTAAAATTACTTATATTTTAATTAGTGTCTTTAAGTGTCTTCTCAATGTCTTTTGGCTTGCTTAAATCTTAGTGTTTTAGATTTTTTCCCCTTGCCCAACTCCTCATCCAGGTGGCATCAGATTATAAATGGGAGTTTTTCCCATGTGAGATTTTGTTTCAGAAGTGTATCTAGAAAGGAAGAAACTCTGCGAGGGATCTCCTTTTCTGCCTGTGTGGGTGAAAGGAGCATAATGGTAGGTGGTAGCAACTCTCCTCTCAGACCAGTTTTGTGATGTGATTTCAAATCTGATCAGTGATTTATCTGATCTACTTTTAACTTTCTTCTATTTGCATAAGGAAATAGGTTTCATATGCTAAGAACATGATTTACAAAAGAAAAGATAAAATTTTGTAAAATACTGTCATCTTGAAAGTGCTAGTCACTCAGTTATTTCTGACTCTTTGGGACCCCCACAGACTGTAGCCCACCAGGCTCCTCTGTTTATGGAATTCTCCAGGCAAGAATACTGGAATGGGTTGCCATTCCCTTCTCCATATCTTCCTAATCCAGGGATCAAACCTGGGTCTCCTGCATTTCAGGCAGAATTCTTTACTGTCTGAGCCACCAGTGAAGCCCTACAGTCTTGTCCAGCTCTTTGTGATCCTATGAACCATAACCTGCCAGACTCCTCTGTCCATGGGATTCTCCAAAAGCAAGAGTAATGGAGTCAGTTGCCATGTCCTTCTCCGGGGATCTTTATGACCCAGGGATAGAACCTGTGTCTCTAACATCTCCAGCACTGGCAGGCAGGTTCTTTACCACTAGCACCACCTAAGAATGAGATCTTAGTTTCATTTATCTTCTCCATCATCTTTTTAGTCTCCATTTTATTGCTTTGATATAATTATTCCAGTTTTCTTTCAGCATATTTTTACCTGGAAGTGTTTTGCTTCTTTAAGTTTTCTAGTTAGCTGTCGGTTTGTTTTAATAATTTTCTCCTAAAAACATTTAGCTTTATTATTTTTTTTACAAGTTTAGGCTTTTGCTTTTTAATTGGTGTGCTTAGTAGCAAAGGAGTGTAGGTGTGTATGTGTTCCCTACTACTTCTGCCTTTGATTTGGTGAGATCTTTTGAAATGTAGTTTTAGGTATTTTTAAGCTCAGAAAGGTTATTTTGTTTTACATTTAATTCTTCATTCTGTTTATATTTCTCTCACTTTCTCGTTGAGAACCTCTTTATTTGTTAGACAAGCTCTCTTTATCAGTTTCTACGTGCATCCTATTCTTATTTATTTTAATATCTTTACTTTTACATTGTGAGAGGGTTCCTCAAAATTTTCTTCCACAGGACTCACTTGACAATTTGTGGTGACTCTTTCACTTTCTTAGCCATATCAATGAGCTTTAATTATATATTGTGGTTGAGAATTTTTGAGGCATTTTTTCTAAGTGCTGCCAGATTCTTTTGTATCTCTGCTATCATAGCAAGCATTCCCTTTTGTTATATATGGACTATGCACCTTTAACTGTCTTTCAAAATTAGTTCTTTTGAAGAAATCTGTTTTTAGCACTGTGCTTTTTTTCTAAGTCTTCAAATCAATGGCTCCTTTTCTTTAATTGCATTTATCTTCTAAGAAATTGCCTGACATTTGTCCACCCCATCTTCTCATCCTTGAACAGAAATTTTTCAGTTTTCAACAGGTGGACAGGTGAAGGATGAGGTGTCCTAACCTCTTGCAGTGCCACTTACATGCAGGCATCAAGCCCTGAATGGCACTTTTGTGTTCCCAGCCCTTATACCCTTAAGATTCTGTTAAGCACCATGGGTACTGATCTGCTGTTTGTTCTGGAGGGCTTTTTCAATTGGCTAGTTGGTATCTTTGTGTTGGTGAGTCATATTCTATCGGCGGTCCTTCATTGTAAGTGAGAGGGGCAAACGTCGCCCCTCAGACTCAGTGCATCCCAGTCCATCCTCTCCCTGTCCTCCATGTGGACCTGCACTTATTCCCCAACATACCCAAAGCCACAGCTCCAACTGTGCCTTGTTTGCCTTTCTGGAAAACTTCCACTCTATCCTCCTGGACTAGGCCCCAGTGGCATCCCCCATGGTGTTCAAAAGAGGAGAACGTTTCTTGATGGAGAGGTGTGGAGGAGAGGCCAGTTCCCTCATCACAGGTGATGGCAGTTGGGCCGGGTCAGAATAAGGAGAGCAACGTTCTGAGGCTGTTCTTAAGGGAAAAGTTCCCAGGATGAATTTCAGGCACCACTACTGCCAGAAGAAACAACTTGGTTCTGAGGATAAGGAAACAGTGTATTTTGACATGGACTTTGGCTGAGGACAGATTGGGGGCCCAGGAAGCCTGCACGAGGATTCCGCATCCCTACCCCCGGGCCTCCTGCCTCCTTCCGGGATTCTAATGGCGTCAGAGGTCTGAGCATGCGCAGTTCACCAGGGCGGGCGTGGGGGGCCCCTGCACGGACTGTGGACAAGAGGCAGGTCCCCAGCACTTGGCTGGGCCCCTGGCCAAGGTGCTGCAGCACTACGACCCTGACTAGGGCATTGAGGAGGAATCGTGGAGGACTGGTGGTGAGAGCCAGAGTCCTTTCGAATTAACACCTGGGGCTTCCAGGTGTTTCTCATCCCGGAACTCATTCCACCCCCACCCTCCCTAGTCCCGACAGAACTCGCGAGATCTTGTGAGAATGGGCTTCTGGAAAGAAGGGTCCCGGCCAGCAGAGACTACCGCCAGACTCTATAGTTCTCCGGGCTCCCCCCAGGCTCAGTGTGTCCCTGGTCATCCTCTTCTCCCCCGCTCCCCGTGAACTGCACGTCCTGCGTGTATCTGAAGCCACACAGCACTTTCTGCGGCTCCAACTCTGCCCTGTTTGTCTCCCTGGGAAACCCTGAACACCACCCACCAGACTCAGCCCTGGCCAGCGGCATCCTCCTTAAAAAATGGTAAGTTATGAGTGCTTCTATCTCTGATACTTTGCCTTACATTGCTCATTACGCAGCACACACAACTCTACAGCTCTCCTAACTGTCACATTGTATACTGAGAGCTTTAGTTTTGTGTGGCTTTGTAAACAAAGGGTCTGATGGGACTATAGCTTAGAGAAGAACAAGGTTCTGAGTTGAATGGCATGTAATTCTAATGCAATTGAGTCAGATCCCCTTTTTATCTTTAAGTGTAGTCTCTGCATCCCAGAATTAGCAGTATGCGGCTGGAGTCAGTCAAAATATTTTCTCCAACAGTTTTCAGGCCTTCTATATCCAGTGAAGTTTGTGGAATATATTCAAGGTCTTTGATTCCTAACCAGTGTACACCGAATGTGAGCATTAGTAAAAATGTGGTTTGAGCAGAATATGACATGTCTAAAGCATTGATTTATGAGGCCATTATAAGCTTTTATCTACCTTTGTGGATTGCAGGGGCAATGGTATTATTTTGAGTCTGATAAATACCCTGTTTAACTGGGAAACCTGGCATCTCATCTCTATTACCAGTCTGAGCTTCTGTTACCAGTATTTAGATAATTTCCTTCCTGAAGGACACCAGACACAAAGTGTGAGAGAATGTTTGAACAGCTGGGTGTACGTAGTTGAGAAAACTGTCGCTATATTATCTATTATCTGTCCAACAATCTGTCATATAGTATCAGAAGTTTCTGTGGCCTTTAAGTTTAGGAGGATAGTGTATGCAAAGGACAGGGAAACCAGCCATCATTTTATGTTAGAAGAATGAATAGGCGTTTAATGTCACTGTAAGTGTAGAGACTGTTGAGAGCTAAGTTTGCTAAGGCAGAATGAAATCAGACTTGGTAAGCTAGTGTTTGAACTTAACCTGTTGTCCATGTAGAAACAGTGAGGGATCATTAAGCCTTAGAATGACTTGGTTCAGATTTGTGTTTTAGGGATTCAGTAACTGAGGCACCCACAGGTGAGCTGGGAAGTAGAGGAAGCACAGAAGAGACATCAACCGGGAAACATTTTGATATCTTAGGTGAGAGTTTTTAAGAGATCACATTAAGACAGTCTTGTCATGGAGGTTGGAGGACAGGGAAGGTGAAAGATCTGAGAAATACTAGGTGATAGATCAGAATGTGGATCTGCTATGGTAAGGGACTGAGAAAGAGAACAGGAGAGTATACTGAGGTTATTGGCTACATGTTAATTTCTTACGGCATTAAGGCATGTGGAAAGAACAGCAAGTATTTTGGGATTTGCCTTGTGATATTTAAGGTTTCTGAAGGACAACCAAAGAGAAGGGAACTAGCATTTACTAACCACTTACTGTGCACTGGGCACTATGCTGGAAAGTTTACACATACTTTTTACTTTTATCCTCAAACTAATATGAAATTTAATAATTTCACTTTACAGAAAATTAATCTGCATATGCTCCAGCTTCATGAATGAAATTGCCAAATTCTTATTGTGAATAAAAACTTCACAATTAAGGTGTGGGGCCCAAATCTGACCCCAGATTTCAGTGTCTATAATTCATACACTTCCAGGAATGAGAAGCTGAGGAGCATGGGGGTGTCAGGGGACATATCCTGGAGTCAGGGTGCTTGGGTTCACATCACACCTCTGCTGGGTTCAGTGGTGTATCCTGAAACAATATCCTTAAACATTCTGTACCTCATTTTCTCTTTGATTACAAAAGAGAAATAATGGCACCTACCTGATAGAGTTGGTTTTTGAAATTTAAATGAATATGTGTCTGTGTGTATCATGTGTGTGTATTTTGTTGTTGTTTAGTTGCTAAGTTGTGTCTGACTTTTTGCAACCCCATGGACTTCAGTGTGCCATGTATATATCTGAATACTCTGTATATGTATGAATACATGTATATATGTTTTATATACATCTTCAAAAGTAGTTTTTCTATGTGTCAAACCCAAGGTAATTGTCTGCTAATAATAATATTGCTATGCCACATGTATTTAAGGTGAAATTAATTTTTAGAGCCCAAGACATATAGACACTGAGGCCGGGAAAAAAGGTTGACCACTATAATGTAGATCATGATTAGTGTCACTAAACTCAAAGATACTATATTCTTTTTGGTTTAAAACTTTTTTTGAATATGTTAAAGTCTGAATTTCTATTAGTAGGACAGATCTTTATTTTCTAAAATGTCTTATATTTCTAATACAATAATAATTCTTCCAACATGTATACTTCAGAAATCTTCACTGTACTTTTGAAAATATGTTGAAACCCCCTTTTGTGTCTTTGATAAATTAAGTTTATCTAGATTTTTCTAGAAACACTAATGGGACTTTAGTTAGCAGGAGACTAAAACAGTTTTCTTAGTTAAGTGTAAAGTACAAAGCAATCTTTTTTGGATAAGAGATATGATAATAAATCCACTGAAGTTCTGATGGATTCAATCTTTAATTCTTACACAGTATTTCAGAAGAAAATTGTATAAATGGAGAACGTGAGCACTATAGATATATGAAACTGGGATTTGCTTTCAGAATTATATAGGACTGAAACTGGTAACTGTCTTAATTGCCTATTATGGGTTTGAGTGAAATTCTAACTTCTGTTCAAGGTGTAATTATGGTTATCCTATAAACTTTTCTTTTTGTTCATTTATTCATTTAGTTGTTAAATATCTCTTGATCTCTTGTTGTACTCCAGTTACTGTGTGAAGGACTCAGAAGGTTGACCAAGGGGTTATTCTCTATGACAAGCAATTCACAGTCAAATGGGAGAGACAGATGTGGAATGGATTACTAAGCACATAGTATTATGGTCTACAGAGTAAGACCTGAAGATGTTGGAGGGTGAGAAAGTCTTCATGGAGAAAATGACACTTGAGTGGATCTTTAAGGATATGTGGGCCTAACCAGGAGGAGTGAGGGAGAGAAAGGAATTATATTCCAATTAAAGGGAGGCAGCATGAGTAGTATGTAGATGAGGTGTGGCCTGGTGAGGCAGGAAAGGCTTAAGCCTTTTAGTGTTGCCAGAATATAAAGGGCAAGGCCTGGCTGCATTCTTGCGGGTGGGATGTGCTTTCAGGCACTCACCTAGAAGTGAGTAGTGAAGAAGATGGAGGCAATGAAGATGGGCACATTTTAGGACTATTTACTATTTAAGTGAAGACTTTCTCACCTAGATACTAAATTCAGAAGACTTGAAAAAAAAAAAAAAAGGAAAGAGAAAGCAGCTTAACCACATTTTTAAAAATTTATTTGAGTGTAGTTGATTTACAGTGCTGTGCTAGTTTCAGCTGTGCAGCGAAGTGAATCATATGCATATCCATATATATATGTTTTAGATTATTTTCACATATAGGCCATACAGAATACTGAGTAGAGTTTCCTGTGCTATACAGTAGGTCCTTATTAATTATCTATTTTATATATAGTGGTGTTGTTGGGCTGTAACCACAGGCCAATAAGGTCTGTTCTTGCCCAGCCTCTAGACTGAAGAGAATACTCAGAGTCAGCAACAGAGACATCAGTGGTTTAATGGACAGAGGAGCTTACATGTCTGAAGCAAGCTCCTGGAGTAAAATCCTAACGTGTGGCCTATGGCAGGGCAGTACACAGAAGTGCTCTTTTCTCCCCAGGGAGTGGGGAGATTACCAGTTATAAGAGATTTGACATCAGGTGGGCTCTTTAGTTTCCAGGGAAACCAGCAAAGAGGCACTGGACTCACTGCCCCTTTGATAAGCCATCATTGGTTGAGGCCTGGAGCAAGAACATAGGAAGTTCAGTCATGTGAGTAGGCTGTAGGTGAAATAGGCCCTGGTTGGGCATGTGATGTACAGAAAGCAAGAGAACAGCCATCTTGAGTGGCCTGACCATACCCTACATACCCTGGGTGATTTTTACAATCTTAGTCTGCCCCCTTCTTGTATATCCCTGGGGTCAGGTATGTAGAGGACACTGCAACCAGATACCACAGATACAATACAGACAGGCCACTCCTCATTTTCGCAAAGCCAGAGCCACCCCTTTGGGGATGGGTGGACCTTGGCTCTTAAAGAAACATTCTGTTGGCTGAGTCAGTAGTCACAGTACAGGTCTGCCACCCCATGTTATGTTGATTACCATTAGGGGTGGACCCATTAGATCTTTCCAAACAAAAAACAGTTAATCCCAGTAGATGGACTTGTGTGTCTAAAAGCTCGCCTATTCCGCTCCACACAGCATAGCCCAAGGGGCCCATGAGCAGTCAGTTGTACAGTAATATTTACCAACGAGGCTCCTTCTGATGTATTGGTGTATGGGACCAGAAGATGATGAGTCCTTTTTCCCTATTGTCAGTGGTCCCCAAATAGTCACATTAGCCAGGTTGTTTTTTCATGGCAGTCCAAAGGAGGATGACAGCCGCATCTCACCATAGACTGAGCAATTAGACAGATTGGGTGAGGCCATTGTTGCTGCTCAGTCCTCAGATTTCCTGTATCAGACTAAGGATGTAAGATATCTATCAGGTACAACACAGGTGAGATCACAGTACAAGCAGTAACCACATTCAGAGATAATACCACAGCTGCCTGTGGTTTTTTTCCTGGTCTGAAATACAGGTCAGAAATCTCAAATTTTCAGTAATATAAGAACATGTCTAAAATCATGTATACAATGGACGCCTAGTTGTACCTTGGATTTTTGAACCACAGCTACTCCATTTTGACTTTCGAATGTATTCCCTTTCTCCATCGGCAAAGCAGATGTACACTGTATGTCTGAAACATACTCAGAGATATGTTAGTAGGGAAATAGTTTATAGGTTATACCTTTTATCACTTATATCCAATTGTCACATGATTGCACATGTACTTTTATTTAGCAGCAGGCCTAAAGCAAGCAGTGTCACATTTCATGAGTAGTTTTAGCTGGGACAATTTCAGTGGATAATTCTCTTTCCATTCAGAACATCAGGGTAAAAGTATGGCGAACACAATAACTTGTGTAAATACAGACTTCAGTTAACAGAACTAGAATTTAACATCCACTGAAACATAATATTGTTTTCTCTAACATTCTCATTTCCACCAAACAGAGCCAAATCAGAAATGATTTGTTTGCAAAACAAGTCTGGTCAGTTTACCAAATAGGCTCCTCCAAACTGGCTGAGGGAGAGTGCTTCAGGAGTATCAGACTGAATTTCCTAAGGGCCTTGCAAGGCCAGGAAAGCTATGACAAAGCCCTACTGTCAGGCTCTGTCTTGGATTTTTCTCTTCTAAAAGCCCCCCAAATACTGAGGTTCTTGCGCATGCTAGGATACAGGCTTCTCTGTTCCCTTGGTAAGACTTCTCAGGACCCAAGTCTCTGATTTCTGGAGGGACTAGGCAGAGAGAAAAAAGAAACTGCTTCAATTTTATCCTCAGGTGCAGTTTATCAAATTGCTATAAATCATAATGGTTTAAGGGGAAGTGCTTCCCGATATCTTAAAAACACAGATCAGAACCAATAACATTGCACACAAAGCCTGTAAAAATTATAACTTTTACTGGGTTGGTCTGCATTGTGTCCAAAAGCTCCAACAGGGAAAGTCAGCAGAAGACCCAGACCAGAAGCCTTGGTCCTTGAGAAAGCTAGCAAAGAATTGCAGACTAGCACTTTAGGCTCAAGCACAAAGCAAAGTTTATTAAAGCATAGTTATACTCTGAGAGGGAGAGTGAGCTTTTTCTGTAAAGTGAAACCAGAGTTCCTGTACAGGCTTTAGGGTGTTCATAAGGAATTGTTCTGCAAGAAGGTGGGGTGTGATTATTGATGAGTGGCAGGGGATTATTGTTTGATTAACAGTCCTGGGGACTATTAACTAATTAATGTTTGATTAACAGTTCAGGAGATTATTGTTTGATTAATATTTGTTGTATCATAGAAAAAGCAAGAGAGTTTCAAAAAAACATCTACTTCTGCTTTATTGACTATGCCAAAGTCTTTGACTGTGTGGATCACAACACACTGTGGAAAATTCTGAAAGACATGGGAACACCAGACCACCTGACCTGCCTCCTGAGAAGTCTGTATGCAGGTCAAGAAGCAACAGTTAGAACTGGACATGCAACAACAGACTGGTTCCAAATAGGGGAAAGAGTATCTCAAGGCTGTTATTGTCATCCTGCTTATTTAATGTCTATGCAGAGTACATCATGAAAAATGCTGGGCTGGATGAATCACAAACTGGAATCAGTTTGTGCTGATTGCTGGGAGAAATATCAATAACCTCAGATATGCAGATGACACCACCTTTATGGCAGAAAGTGAAGAAGAACTAAAGAGCCTCTTGATGAAAGTGAAAGAGGAGAGTGAAAAAGTTGGCTTAAAGCTCAACATTCAGAAAACTAAGATCATGGCATCTGGTCCCATCACTTCATGGCAAATAGATGGGGAAACTGTGGAAACAGTGACTGACTTTATTTTGGGGGGCTCCAAAATCACTGCAGATGGTGATTGCAGCCATGAAATTAAAAGACGCTTACTCCTTGAAACAAAAGCTATGACCAATCTAGACAGCATATTAAAAAGCAGAGGCATTACTTTGCTAACAGAAGTCCGTCTAGTTAAAGCTGTGTTTTTTCCAGTAGTCACGTATGGGTGTGAAAGTTGGACTGTAAAGAAATCTGAGCACTGAAGAATTGATGCTTTTGAACTGTGGTGTTGGTGAAGACTCTTGAGAGTCCCTTGGACAGCAAGGAGATCCAGTCAGTCCATCTTAAAGGAAATCAGTCCTGAATATTCGTTGAAAGGACTGATGTTGAAACTGAAACTCCAATACTTTGGCCACCTGATGCGAAAAGGTGACTCATTTGAAAAGACCCTAATTCTGGGAAAGATTGAAGGCAGGAGGAGAGGGGGCGACAGAGGGTTAGATGGTTGGATGGCATCACCAACTCAATGGACATGAGTTTGAATAACCTCCAAAAGTTAGTGATGGACAGGGAGGCCTGGTGTGCTGCAGTCCATGGGGTTGCAAAGAGTTGGACACGACTGAGTAACTGAAGTGAACTGAACTGAACAATCCTGAGTTCTATAACAAGTTCATTGTTGTGTTTGCCTTTACCCTTTATTCCCTAAGAAAAGCCCACCTTGGGGAGGACAAAACCACATAGAGATTTTTTTATAATGTTGGTATAATGAGTTTGGGTTTACTAGAGGTTATACTTTTGCCTGTCTCTCTGGGCATATGTTGCCCGGGGAAGTTTTCTCTTGTTACTGTGTTCCCTCTTTATCAGGATAAATTGTCCACCACCTGACAATAGATAGCTTCATCAGTTCTGCGTGGGGTCAGGGGAGGGTCCCCAGATGGTTGGGGCTACCCCCCTCTTGTCTTTTTGCCTCTGTTACCTCCTTGCTGTTAATACCTAACTACCTAACATAACCATAGTCACCAGCTCACTCAGTAACCAACCCTTCTGTTAACTTTTTATGAAGCCATCTGATCTTCCATTATGATTATATAAGTTCTTACTCAGTTTAGCAATATATCTGAAATTTATTTGAGACTTGTTATTATCAAAAGATCTTTCCTATAAATGTTGAAGACGAAGCCCTTTTGCAGACAGCATCAGAGTAAAACAATAACTCTCTGTAAAAGACAAAAGACTTAAAAACACAGGGATAAACACCCAGCTGGTAAAGAATCCACCTGCAATGCTGGAGTTCTGGGTTTGATCCTTGAGTTGAGAAGATACCCTGCAGAAGGGAAGGGCTACCCACTCCAGTATTCTGACCTGGAGAATTCCATGGACTGTATAGTCCATGGAATCATAAAGAGTCAGACATGACTCAGCGACTTTCACTAAGCACCTGCTTATGAAGGTGCTTATCAAAAAAGCAACTTGTTTACAATAATAGTATTATGACTGACGATAATCTTAACCCTTAAAAACCTTAATCTCTGACAAAAAGTCATGAAGCAAACAATTGTGCATTTCCTGATTGGAAAACTCAATGCCTTAGTCTTCCTCTCCTCTCCTGGAAAAGGTAGATAAACTAAGACCTGCTCAGCAATTAATGTTCCAATATTTTACCTTTGAAATCACCCCTAGAATTCTCTTCTATCAACTTTAGTTTCAAGCTACCAAAATCTGGAGAGACTATTTCGATAGACATTCCCCAGACATAATTATTTCTATAGAGTTTACCTAAAAGCTCTTTATTCTCTTTTATTCTTAGAAAACAGAGAAAATTAACATTCCACAGGGATCAGATAGATTATTTACATCTCAAAAGGCACAAGAGAAATACCAATTCCTTCTTGAAAGCTAGCTTAATCAATCACAAAAGTCTCATTTGGATATAATAGCAGAGACATTAGAGGTCATTGTTCTCTAAATCTCTTGGCAGCCCCCATTAATCGAGGACAGCTACCCCAGAGTTCCTTGTACTAGTAGATGGCAACCCTGGGATTCCCCACCACCAATTTTTGGGGTCATCCCTGGAACTTTTGGGTTCTTCGTTTAATGGGCAGTCACCCTGGGATTATAGCTGTAATGTTCAGGCCCCACATGCCAGTGGACAGCCCTGGAAACTGTCCATTCCCCATCCTGTATTTCCCAGCATCTCAGTGATCATGGGGGTTTCTTACATCTCTTGGTTGCTCAGCCTTGTGTTGGGCTGTACCCTGCAGGCCTACAAGACCTGTGCTTGCCTAGCTTCCAGACCAAAGAAAGAACCTGAGTCAGCAACAGAGACATCAGTTGTTTAATGGATGGGGGGACTTACTCCTGAGAAGTAAGGTCCTGAAGCGACATCTCATCATGTGCCATGGTAGCCAGGACACGGTGGTGGTCTTTGCTCAACCACATATTTTTTTAATAAAATTTTTCTCAGCAAAAAACATAAAATCACATGCAAGTAGCAAATAAAGATTTAAACTTCTTGGAATATACAGCATTGTTAAAAATCAATAAGAAATACCCATGCACACAGCAGTAGGGTTTTGCCCTTTTGAAGTCAGACAATGAAAAAGGCTTTTCCTCTTGGCCTGAATGTTCTCTCTCTTAACTGCCAGTACCTATACTGCATTAGCTGTTTAAGATCATAACTCTTATAATGAGTCCCCAAACCTATGACAGAAAACAGCAAAGAAATAGTGGGAAACTATTTATCTTTTGTGTTAGCCAAAAATTTCCTTTGTTTTTTTTAAGTAAAAATAAAAGACAGATTTTTCATTTTCACCAAGAACTTTGTCGAACTACATATTCACCTTTTTTTTTTTTTCACTACTTTCTGCCACTTTTCAGGCAACTTCATAACTCTGGCTTCCCAAAACTTTTTTTATCTTTTTGAGGAAAGAACTGTTCCAGGTGCCTTTTACAGTCTTCTAGGGAATTGAAATTTTTTCCATTAAGAAAATTTTGTAGAGGCTGAAATAAATGGACATCTGAAGGTACAATGTCTGGTGAATACAGTAGATGAATCAGAACTTTTCAGCCACACTATAACAGTTTTTGCCTGGTCATCGAAGAAACATGCAGTCTTAACCTGATGGAAGATGATATATTTTCTGTTGATTAATTCCTAAGGTTTTTCATTGAATGCTGCTTTCAATTATTCTGATTGGCAGCAGTAGTTGTTGAAATTAATAGTTTGATTTTCCAGCAGGAGCTCATAATAGAAGTCTCCTTTCCAATTCCACTATATACAAAACATCACTTTCTTTGGATGGAAACTAGGCTTTGGTGTGGTTTGTGGTATTTATTTTGTTTGCCCCATGATCTTTTCTGTTCCATATTATTGTACAGTATCCACTTTTCATCACCAGTCACAACTTGTTTTAAAAACAACATTTTCATTATGTTTAAGTAGAAAATCACATACAGATTCACAATTAAGGTTCTTTTTTGCTTGTGTAGAACCCAGATATCAAAGTGATTAATGTAACCAAGATGGTACAAATTATTTTCAGTGCTTGATTTGGATATTTGGATTATGTTGGCTCTCTCCTGCATGATATAACATTGACTGGTCTCATTAATGTCTCAAATGTGATCTCCATTAACTTCAACTGGTCTAACCTACCATGGGGCATTGTCTAGTGAGCAATCTCCAGCATGAAAGTTTGCAATCACTTTTGACATGTTCAATCAGTCCCAGCACCTTCTCCACACATTGCACAGACCTTTTTTCAGCATTTAAGTTGAGCTTTATTTTGCTTGAAATAATGCAGCATAATATGCCAAAATTGTTCCTTCTTTTTCTTCCATCTTCACTATTAAAATGACTACATAAAAATGTATCAATTTTGATAAGTTTTTAAAATTCATGCTGATGTAACAGCTGTCACAATACAATCTCAGTGATCAATGCAAAGAAATAGAGGAAAACAATAGAATAGAAAAGACTAGAGATCTCTTCAAGAAAATTAGCAATACCAAGGGAACATTTCATGCAGAGATGGGCACAATAAAGGACAGAAATGGTATGGACCTAACAGAAGCAGAAGATATTAAAAAGAGTTGGCAAGAATACACAGAACTATACAAAAAAGACCTACATGACCCAGATAACTGCAATGATGTGATCACTCACCTAGAGCCAGACATCCTGAAATGCAAAGTCAAGTGGGCCATAGAAAGTATCAGTATGAACAAAGCTAGTGGAGGTGATGGAATTCCAGTTGTGCTATTTCAAATCCTAAAAGATGATGCTGTGAAAGTGTTGCACTCAAAACGCCAGCAAATTTGGAAAACTCAGCAGCGGCCACAGGACTGGAAAAGTTCGGTTTTCATTCCATTCCCAAAGAAGGGCAAGGCCACAGCATGCTCAGACTACCTTGCAATTGCACTCATCTCATACGCTAGTAAAGTGATGCTCAAAATTCTCCAAGCCAGGCTTCAACAGTACGTGAACCATGAACTTCCAGATGTTCAAGCTGGATTTAGAAAAGGAAGAGGAACCAGAGATCAAATTCCTAACATCTGTTGGATCATGGAAAAAGCAAGAGGGTTCCAGAAAAATATTTACTTCTGCTTTGACTATGCCACAGCTTTGACTATGTGGATCACAAACTATGGAAAATTCTGAAAGAGATGGGAATACCAAATCACCTTACCTGCCTCCTGAGGAATCTGTATGCAGGTCAAGAATCAACAGTTAGAATTGGACATGCAGCAACAGACTGGTTCCAAATAGGGAAAAGAGTACGTCAAGGCTGTATATTGTCACCCTGCTTATTTAACGTCTATGCAGAGTACATCATGTGAAATGCCAGGCTGGATGGAGCACAAGCTGGAATCAAGATTGCTGGGAGAAATATCAATAACCTCAGATACACAGATGACACCACCCTTATGGCAGAAAGTGAAGAAAAACTAAAGAGCTTCTTGAAGAAAGTGAAAGAGGAGAGTGAAAAACTTGGCTTAAAACTCAACATTCAGAAAACTAAGATCATGGCATCTGGTTCTATCACTTCATGGCAAATAGATGGAGAAACCATGGAAACGTTGAGAGATTTTATTTTTTAGGGCTCCAAAATCACTGCAGATGGTGACTTCAGGAATGAAATTAAAAGAGACTTACTCCTTGGAAGAAAAGCTAGACAGCATATTAAAAAGCAGAAACATTACTTTGCTAACAAAGATCTATCTAGTCAAAGCTGTGTTTTTTCCAGCAGCCATGTATGGATGTGAGAGTTGGACTATAAAGAAAGCTGAGAGGCATAAGAATTGATGCTTTTGAACTGTGGTATTGGAGAAGACTCTTGAGAATCCCTGAGACTGCAAGGATATCCAACCAGTCCATCCTAAAGGAAATCAGTCCTGAATATTCATTGGAAAGACTGATGATGAAGCTGAAACTTACTTTGGCCACCTGATGTGAAGAGCTGACTCATTTGAAAAGACCCTGATGCTGGGAAAGATTGAAGGCAGAAGGAGAAAGGGGCAGCAGAGGATGAGATGGTTGGGTGGCATCACTGACTCAATAGACATGAGTTTGAGTAAGCCCCCAGAGTTGGTGAAGGACAGGGAAGCATGGCATGCTGCAATCCATGGGGTCACAAAGGGTTGGACAGGAATGAGTGACTGAACTAACTAACTAACAATACCGTCTAAAAACATTGTTTTGAATGAATTAAACTAAGTTATGCTAGATCTGTGTATGGAAAAAAACAGACAGACCTTTTGGCCAACCCAATATTTAGCTTTTCTTGTCATCTAAGCTAAGTGGTTTGTGTAGAATGATGTTGTAGGGTGACTATACAGTTCAATAATATCAATTATGGGGTGTGTTATCTATGAAATATCTAATATATATAAGGTGACATAGAATGTTTAAGTACCTATTATTTTTCAAGAACAGTAATATTCCTGTCATAGGACCAGAGGTTTTTTTTTTTTAGCAAAATTATCTATATTAAAACAGTAGAGAGAAAACAAAATGGTTACTAGAGGGAATAGCAGGGGCTGAGGCAAGATAAATTAGGAGTTTCAGATTAATACATACACACTACTATTAAAACAGATCAACAATAGGGACATCTGAATAGCACAGGGAGCTATATTCAGTGTCTTATAATAACCTATAATGGAAAGGAATTTGCAAAAGAATATATGCAGGTGTACTTTGCTGTATGCTTGAAGCTAAAACAACATTGTAAATTAACTATACTTCAATTTCAATTGAAAAACTTGATTCAAAATCCAAGAAGGTAATGTCTTTTATAGATTCAGTACCTCTTAAAAACTGTTGTCAGCTGACTTTTGAAATTTCCAAAATAAATGTTTAAAGGTTGTCTTTGTTTTTGCAGATATATTTTTCTTCTGCCTCATCTGATACCTAGACACATTCATTCATATGTATAACCCAGAAGGGGGTGAGGTGGGCACCCTCTACTTAAACCTTATGCATGGTTCAGAAAAAATGAGCAGCTCCCTTCTTCCTGGTTCTCTAAAAGACTGAAAGTAATTTGTTCTGTACAGAAGTCAACTTCATAGACAGGACAGTAAACTGGATAACTGGTCAGAGCTTTATATTTACTTATTTACTTTGATTTCCTTTTTAAGATATTAGATTCACTTTAATAAAGGAGGTGAAATAGAAAAGTATATAAAATGAAATGAAACACCATTTCCTTTTGTACATGTTGTATAAATTTTTAGTATCTTCTTGTTCCCGTAGGGAATTGAGTCCCCAGATGCTATAAGAGAATATAGATTGGGTTTGTAAACTGAAAGATCTATGGAAATAAGTTTGATTGTAGTTTGTGAGTTTAAGTTAGTTGTGAATTTTCTAAGCTAGAATCAATTCCATTTTTATTTTTTACAAAAACAACATAAACACATATTTGAAGTTTTATTTGCATGCTGTACTTTAGATAGGTTTGATGGAAGTGGTCAAAATTCCTATGCAAAAATTAAGGTTTGTAATTAAAATAGAAAAAGGAAACAACAAAAAATAAGATATACACCCTTATTAACTTTCTCAGCCAGATGCTGCTTGAAAATTCAGGAGGATGTCTTCAGAATACTTTTATACATTGCTGAAAGAAAGTACTGCAACTAATATAGGTACAAAAGAGAAACAGTTATTCTTAGATGTGATTTATTTGCTGGAGCTGAATTGGGTAAGGATTCAGACTTGATTCATTTAATTATGGCTCCCATCAGTGTTCTCACCAGCATATTGCTTTTTCGGGTGCTCAAGAGAGCTGAAATAAGATTGGCCTGTATGCAAGAAAGACCTCAAAGAAAGAAAGGGAAGGTTATTGGCTTTAAAAACGACTGACAGTCCTTATTTCGTGCTGCTTGAATGAATTGAAATATGAAGTGGTTTTTTTTTTCTGAATTCAGAACGCAAAGCATATAGAAAGAATCATAAAATTGACATTAAATCCAAAATGAGCCTAAAATGTTATCTTTTGTGGATTTCAAAACAACACTCTAGTTTTATGATAAATTTATGTGTTCTATATTATGCAGTATAGAAATATGCAGCAGTTAAAAGCTAGTAGAGTTAGGTAAATATACTTTTCATTATTATACCCATTTTCTCTTTATAAATCAAATATTTGTAAAGATGCTTCATACATTAAAGCTGTTTTACTATATTTAAAATAGTATGTTGTGTTACTGGAAAATAAACTCCTAAGGGCTCTTGTTTATTCTTGTAGTAAGTCTTTTCTAGTATGGTTCTAACAATGTAGTAAGTTTTCAAAAATTTGTACTGAACTGGAAAAATTTGAAACCTTTCTGACTTTGAACATACAGTCATGTATTAAATTTAAAATTAGTACAGTAAAATTTTCTTGAACATCATTTGCAAATTTAGAAAATTACCTGTGTTGTGCAGAAGGCTCTCCTAATACTTTGCATTCAAGTTGAAGGGGAAAATTGAAATCTCTGGTGAAGCCACTGTGGGTGTTTATAAATATTAATAAATAACTGCTTGAATGGTTTACCTTGAAAATGATCTGTTAGCAAATTATTGGCTGTTGATTTGTTGAAATCACACAGACAATTATTTGGTACATTTTTTCCCTAATGTACTGAAATAATTTTGAAGCAATAATTATTTATCTGTGATCCTAGAAATGAAGTTAGAATATATGTCATCAAGTGATCTCACTGTTGGTGCCAACGTTATAGCTGATTCATTAAATCATATTGGCGTTATTGTATTGGTCTCTTTCAGGACTGTGCCAGTGTACACAGAAAGTGTACTTTGAAGAAAGCTGAACCTCTTTGGAATGAGAAGATACCTCTTATGATCCATTTCCTTTTCTATTCTCCTGTAGTGAGTTTTAGAATTTCATAATTTTAATGGAGCAGTTTAGAGAAGACTGTTTCCTCTGAGGGTCATTAGTAATACATAAGAATTCTATCACCTTTGACAAATGAATTTAAAAAGCAAGTTGGAGTAAAATGTGGTATTATATAAAGCTGTGTTTTTCTGTCTGCTGATTTTTATTGGGGTGCCTTTTTTCTCATTCAGTAATGAGTTCCTTCATACCTGAAGAATATAAATTTGAAGCTTGTTCTCATTGTATTGTACATCTGATGGATTGCAGATAGAACTGTATCCACTAAAAATAAATTAAAACAAAAATAGATTTAGTAAAATTCCTTACAAATCACAGATGACTATTAAATGAGTATTAATCTTTCCTTCTCAACAGCTATTTAATCAAGGTTTTTCTCTAGGTGGGGTATTAAGTAAAAAGATTGATACATGCCTGGTGCTACTCACTCTATTAGGTTCTCTAGAAATAGGTCTGTTGATTCATTACCAGCCCTATTGGAGCTCACTGATGCTTTGCCTTGTTGTCTCAAATTAACCAACCCATCATTGATTGTTTTGACTTATAATTTCCTAATATTCCACAAGTGTATTATATGAACTCAGTTTAATAGAGGAGAAGATAGCAGGCTCTGTATATCTGAGCAAGTTAATGAAGGTTCATAGTAAGCCTGTATAGTGCCAAAAGCAAGCCAGCTTTAGGAGCAACCAGGGAGTTGTTTCAACCTTTTGAGATCACTGACCTAGAATCTGGTGCTATACATATATATATTTTATATATAAATTTTATATATTTATGTTTGGCTGTTCTGGGTCTTTGTTGCTGTGCAGGCTTTTTCTCTAGTTGTTGTGAGCGGGAGCTACTCTCCAGTTGTGGTACGTGGGCTTCTCATTGCTGTGGCTTCTCTTGTTGCAGAGAAAGGGCTCTAGGATCTGTGAGTTTCAGTTGCTGCAGCTCCAAGGCTCTAGAGCACAAGTTCAGTAGTTGTGGCTCACAGGCTTAGTCACTCCATGGCTTGTTGGATCCTCCTGGATCAGGGATCCAACCTGTGTCTCCTGAATTGTCAGGTGGATTCTTCACCACTGAGCCACCAGGGAAGCCCAAATTTGATGAAATATATTAAGTAACAATTTAAAATCTTGATTAATTCTGTAGCTTTCCAGTGGGCACGTGACATACTCTTAGAATGAATGTAAGCCTATATTAATAAGCACAGTGATTCTATATTTGTGATTGTATCATATAAGACATGCTTGCAAATATTTGATCCTTACAAGTATTTTCCAAATGTGTTCCCTAGTAATCATGTTAAATAGGCTTCTGAAGTCAAATAATTTTGTTGTTGGTGCTGGTGGTTATTTGAATATGTCATCAAGAATCTCAGAGCTTTATTATGCTCATATACATTGTGATTCTCTCAGCCTTATTTGACTATGAACTTTCACTCTCAATTTTATTTATATTTTTATTAAGATCATTTATTTACCAAAAAAATTATCCATTTTCTTGGGAGGTTCATCTGTAAATATTGTTTTCTACTTTTGGTTGTGCATAGTAGGGTGGCTATATACACAGCACATTTTTCTCAACTGCAGATTTCCAAGACATTGAAAATAAAGAATTCATGATCCCACACGTTGACGAAGCAAAGTTTGTGTAACTGTGATTAACCAGTGTAAACCACAGTGTTAGCAACAAATTTTCCATATTAAAGAGTGTTCTTATATTGTGTGGGACAAAATATTGGTGTGAAGTTGTCTTTGTAATTCCCTCTTACAACTTTAGCTTCTATCCTTTCTTAAGGCCATACATTCAGCTTGAGATTTGGAAAGTGTCCTCATTTTGCTAGGATGTAATTGTTCCTTTCAGTTATACAGAGAGACAGTAAACATTGCCAAGGATCAAGATAACTATTTTAAAGTATTTTGTGAGCCCAGCAGAGATCATATGGAAGTTCATAAATAACTCCTGTAGGAACAGAGACCTTTGATTTAAGCAATGAAAATAGCTCTAATTTCTCCAGAGAAATGACTTACTCAGTAAAGCTGTTTTAAAATCAAAAGCATATATTTCTGGTTGGAATAACCTTTCATACAAACTACTGCCTTAAAATTTTAAATGAGCCAAGACCAAAAACCTCATGAAACAAATGAATTTGTAATACTTTTGACTCACTTGCTTGTATAGTTCACCTTTGCAGAAACTGCTGAAAAAGCTCATTTGTTGCATGTGCAACAAGGATGGGGTTGTTGTCTGCCAGATTGCAAGGGAAATTGCTTCTCTCCCAATTTTGAGAGTCCCTACCTCTTGTTCTAGATCATCCTCTTAAAACCCTAATAATGGTAGTATTTCAGGCATATTATAATGCAGGTATAAAGATAGTTGGGAGCTGAAGGCGTGACCAGTAGTTTAAATATCACGTCACATAAGCCAGCACCTCTTCAGTCTATCAGGAAGTAGGCCTGAGCAAAGGGTCTGTGTATCTCACTGTGAATGGAAGGTCAGACCACTGTCTACAGGCACCATTTTAGCAGCACCCTTCATGTTAAAAAAAACTCTGGTGCTAATGATAGCTAATTCACTTTAGTCTATTAAAGCACTACTGAAACATTTAAGGTGTTCCAAATGCATTCTGATAGTCAAATAAACTGGTCTGCTAGGTGAAGTGAATGTGTATGGTGAAAGGAGATAAAGAAAACCAAGAGATGCAAACAATATTTTTATGTTAGGAAAAAACCCAGAAGAAAAAGCAACTACACTTCCCAGTAAATCTATCCCTCATCTCTTAGGTACACAGTTAAACCATTGTACTTATAGGGGCTCTGGATCTCTCTGTGCTGCTTCTCTCTTTTCTGCATAAATCAACATGAATTTCAGAGAATAGCTTGCTAAGGTGACCCACTGTCTCAGTCTGTCCAGTACTGAGGAATTTCCTGTGAGGCAGGAACCTGGGGTGCTAAACCAGAACAGTCTGGGGCAACCTGGGGTGGTTGGCTCCCCTGGTTAGTAAGCAGCTAAATATTCTTTGAGTCCAACCCCCTTTTCCTTCCAGCTTAGAGCTATGGGAGCTATCCTACCTAGCTCAGTGGAATGGAGAGAACATAGCTTTTAAAGTCGAAAGGTCATCACGTAACTGTTTTTGTGACTAGATAGGGTAGAAAACATTTCTGATCCTCAGTTTTTACATTTGTAAAATGAGGATGATAAAGTTTATTTCATTGGATCAAAGGAGCTGATACTTGGAAAAAGCTTGATAAAGGGAGCACTGAATATCAGCATCTTCTCAATTTGGGGTGTTTTGAACCTTGAAGCTGAAACACAGTTGTATTTTTTTCTTTACAGTAAACATGTAAGTCCAGATTTCTACTATGGCTGACTTCTCTTAACCTTTGAAATTTGGAACAAGAAATGGAGTGTTGTATTTAGCACTTATTTTGTAATCTTGAATATTTACTTGCAGCGGACTTTGTGATATTACATTAGGTGAACTTTTTTTTCTTTCCAGTGACGTTGTATACATAGCATCAGATAACTTTGGTTTCATTAGCTCAGTAGGGAAAGTTAACTATTGCTTAAAGTGA
Source organism: Antilocapra americana (assembly GCA_007570785.1). Classification (NCBI taxonomy): domain Eukaryota; kingdom Metazoa; phylum Chordata; class Mammalia; order Artiodactyla; family Antilocapridae; genus Antilocapra; species Antilocapra americana. Next base: position 2,626,763 of record ML662497.1, read on the forward strand.
CTGACCTATTGCTTTCTCAATTTAATTTGAAATTTTCATTAGAATAATAAATCTGCTAACTCTAGGTTGAATCCTTATGAAGCACAGAAAGCAGCTCTGAATTAGATATGGCACATTTCAGCTAATCCACACATTTAATCTCATTTCCATCTTCCTCTAATGTCTAGGAATGGACTAGACTCAACTAAGTCTGAAAATACAGCACCTTTCTGGTATGGAAAATGGAAACACATCTTCTCTATGACTTTTAATGATATTTGGTCACTTATTTATATCTCTGAAACCTGTGAAATCTTTGAAATCCTCTCATACTTTTGTTGATCATGGACTTTGAGGCAACTTTTGCACATAATTGAAATCAAATCTTAACCTAAGAGGAGAAAATAGAGTTTGCACTTACATCACTAGAATGAAGTTTGCAATTTTTTAAGCATCTTTTTTTTAATTCTATTCATATTTACTTTAAAACATTCAACAGAAATCTCACTACTCTTCAAAGGCCAGAGATAGGAGAAACTTTGCATAAATGTCTGCAGTAAGAGGAGCCATTATGAGGATCCCTGCTATGCTTGATTGACTCCATTATTCTGTTTTCAACCGCTCTTAAAGTGTTCTCATGTTCATCACTGCCTCTGTGCTTTTGTATATGATGGCCTTCCTTCCTTGTGGAATACCTGTATTACACTCCTTTAATTACTTGGCATGCGGTTTAGCAAGCACCCTAAGTTTCCAAGAGTGCTTTTGGTCCATTCTGCTATCTCCAGAGTAGAATGTTTCAAATTAGCGCAGTTGTTTGTCTAGATCTGGGCACAAAAGCACGTGGAGCCCAGCTGGAGCCCAGATTAGAACCATAACTGACCTGCAACCTACATGTATTATGAATGTGTATTAAACACTTGCTATTGTAAAGCATTTGACTGATGCACTCCTTAAGTTTAAGTTTTTGCTGTATTTTCCCATAATATTACTATTATTCACTAAAATGTCTCTACTGCTACTACCTACTACCACTCAGGTATTTTCAGTATATGTAGATGAGATGAACTTAAGACCTCTGTGAGGCAACCTAGTTCATAAAGTATGTCTTTTCAGCCAGTTTGTCAGTGAGTTTTTAGATTAGCCTGAGCCACCCACATACATGTAATTAATGGCCAACAGTTACTTATCATAGATGTTCTAGCACAACTTTAGTGGTAGGGCAGTCTCTAAGTTGACCTCCAATCATTCCCACCTCCTGGAATTCATGGCCTTGTATAATTTCCTTCCTTTCAATAATTTGCTTCTAACCAACACTATACCTCAGTATTTTTTTTTCTGTGAGTATGTATTTTTATTTTTATTTTAATTTTCTTTATTTTAGTTTTGCCATACATTAACATGAATCTGCCATGGGTATACATATGTTCCCCTTCCAGAACCCCCCTCCCTTCTCCCTTCCAATTCCCTCTCTCTGAGTCATCCCGATGCACCAGCCCTGAGCATCAAACCTGGGCTGGCGATTGATTTCACATATGATAATTAACATGTTTCAATGCCATTCTCCCATATCATCCCACCCTTGCCCTCCTCCACAGAGTCCACAAGACTGTTCTATACATCTGCGTTTCTTTTGCTGTCTCGCATGTAGGGTTCTCGTTACCATCTTTCTAAATTCCATATATATGCGTTAGTATACTATATTTTTGTTTTTCCTTCTGGCTTACTTCACTCTGGATAATAGGCTCCAGTTCCATCCACCTGAGTAGAACTGATTCAAATGAATTGTTTTTAATGGCTGAGTAATATTCCATTGTGTATATGTACCACAGCTTTCTTTTTTTTTTTTAATTTTTTTTATTTTATATATATATTTTTTTTATTATTATTGTTTTTGCCATACATTGTCATGATATCACCATGGGTTTACATATGCTTCCCCTCCGGGTCCCCCCTCCCTCCTCCCTCCCCCCCGGGAAATCTCGCTGCACCAGTCCCGAGCATCAATCCTGGGCTGGCAATTGATTAGACACATGACAGTTAACATGCTTCAATGCCCTTCTCCCATATCATCCCACCCTTACCCTCATCCACAAAGTCCACGAGTCTATTCTATACATCTGCGTTCCTTTTGCTGTCTCGTATGTTGGGTTCTCGTTACCGTCTTTCTAAATTCCATATATGTGCGTTAATATACTGTATTGTTGTTTTTGCTTCTGGCTTACTTCACTCTCGATAATGGGCTCCAGTTTCGTCCATCTGAGTAGAATTGCTTCAAATG